>CAWUPB010000222.1:0-79028 GCA_963924115.1 Dovyalis caffra | reverse complement strand
ATCTCCTCCGTCCGTGCCTCCGTCGACTCTTTCTTACACTCTCACTCTCCCGATCAATCCCGCCACTTCTTCTCCCTCACCTTCCCTACGTTATTCCGCAAGCTCTATGGCTTCGATGACTCCACGTCGCCGCCCAACCAAAAATCCAGCGGCGGTGGATGGCTCGACATAATCCACAAAGCAAACGACCACGCTTTAACTTCTAGGGTTTTCTACGTCCTCTCTCCGAACAGCCGTGCTTTTCCAATCAATCTTCGCTATTGATCGTCAATCTTTAGTGAAATACGTGTTCCTAATCGAACGGTTGCCGGAGTGGGCTCGGTTTATGTTATCGAGCAAAAAAGATTGTCGTGTTTAAAACAATCTTTTTCCTCTCCTTAAAGGGAAAATCAAAGAAGATTCGATTAGAGGAAGAGGCTCTTTATATTATCAAGTACAATTAAATGTCTTTGAATATTTCATGCTCGGTTCGCTTATTACCCGATTTGTAAAGGAAATAGTGAGAATTTGAATAGTTTAGCAACTAAAACACCCAAGAAGTTCAAATTAGAGAATTGGGCATCTTCTATTTCGTGTTTTTCGCATTCGAAACATGGAAATGAAAGAAATGTGGAGGGGAATAGTACCGTTGTCTCGGAATTGGGCACTCGCGGATGCCGATGTGTTGAAGGATCTTGGGAAGGCATACCGGGAAATAATTTGGCAAGTTTCTCCGTATAATGACTCCAAAGTGGATGAAAAGAGAAATGCGGAACTGCAGACCGAGAGTGCGGATGCGTCTTCATCAAATGCCGTTGGAAGAGAGGGTGATGATAATGCAAATGTTCCAGCTTGTGAGATTCATGAACCCGGCTTCGTTAGGAATGGTTCTCGGTCCCTTTGGAGTGGTGAACGTGAATTTCTCTCCAGCTCATTCATTCGAGTGAAGGTTTGCACCGTCGTAGTCGACATGGCTTGGCACGCATACGCGGTGGGAGGACCGGCCGGCACTCGGATGCTTTAAGTGCCGACTCCGAGATCCCATCGATGAACCCGAGACCTCTTTGCCAAAGTTGAAAAGGAGAACTCCCGATGAGGTTTTTTCTTCTCTACCCTTGTGAAGGGATTTACGTCACCAAACCGTCGAAGGGCCGATGTAGGATCGTCGAGTGCAGCCTTCAAAGACCCGGGAACCACCTTGGCTAAAATATTTCGAGGCTCTAAGTTTCTCCGGGTATTCTGCAACCGGACTTGATACATCACCGTCGCTAAGTGCCCATATCTTGGAAAGGTAGTTGATGACATGGCAAGCACTCATATTTGACGGGAGGAGGCGCACTTGTTATGCGAAGCAGTGGTCAATAATCTTTATGTACATTGAACCTTTAGGGAGCTTCTCGCAACATTTGAAGCTACAAGTCAACTTTTATGGACACTCCCTTACTTTTTTCCCACACCCTCGACTGACCATGAGAAGGCAGGTGAAGGAAATAATTTGTCTCATAGTACATGGCTACTTGACACTTTACACAGCCTATCGCCGCGTGCTCGAGTACTACGTAAACTCCTCTCTACTTTTATCTTCAACCTCTCGCATCCCAAGCTCGCCTACTTGTTCGACTCGTTGCGGTTGGTTTGTCAATTGGGCTATTTCCCGTTCCTAAGGACCCCGAAGTCTTTGTTCGCATGCCGCAGCCTCGTGTCCCGGATGTCATATTACCTATCCGGAACCACCCGATGATTCCAAGTTGCAGCTCTAGTTTCATTGCTTCTATTATATCACTTGTTACACGCATATACTCCGATGTTGGAGATGTCAAAAGGAATCGCAAGTGATGTTACGGGAATTACGAACCAAAGGTTCATGCCCCCACCGCTCGATGAAAATACAATTGCAACAATTGTTGAGATGGGCTTTACAAGGGCAAGAGTCGAAGAGGCATTGAGGTGGGTGGAAACAAATAGTGCTGAAATGGAAATGGAGTGGCTCGTTCGATCATGCCGAGGATCCCGTGCGGGAGGATGATGAGTTGGCTCGAGCACTTGCGCCGTCACTAAGAAGTTCATCGAAGGATCAAAAGTTGACAATATGGATAAGCCAATAGATGCCCCGACGTAAGGAGGACAAATGAAGGTGCCTCCCATCGAAGATATTCTTGTCGCATCCGTGTAGTTGTTTCAAATTAGTGATACGATGGCATTCTCATTGACTGATTTGCTTTTGACCCTTTGCAATCGGAACAAAGGAGAGGACCATCTAAAGGTGGCATCTTATCTTATTGAGCAGCCTAAAGCTTTGCTCGTTGGATTTTTCCAAGGATTCCAAGTGCATTGTGTATGATATCACATATTTTAGCATCGCTCCTTTTCGAGGATGGAACTCGTTCAAGAAATTGCTGCACGTAATGGTATTGTTGCCGCTGCAGCAGATGTTTTGATGAATTTCGAGGCTAGAAATGCATCGTGGAGCGAAATTCTTGTACCAATATGCATAAGTGCTTTGCTCGCTCATCTTGGATAATATGTTGCAATCCGTGCCCGAATCTCTTCCGAATCCGTGGGAGACTTCATCTCCACCCGATGCATCGGTTCCGCATCGGGTATGGATGAAAAAGTGGCTTCGTACTTCCCCGAGAAAGAATCAGTGCAAGCACTTGAGAAAATATTAGGGAAGTCAACCGGTTACCCGACTATTGAAGAGAGTCATAAAGTACTACTTGTTGCTTGTGACTTGATGAAACGAAGACATCCCCGCTCGTGATCATGCGAGCTATTATGCAGCTTATGTGCTCGCTTGACAAAAACTCACGTTTTAGCCTTGCAATTTCTTGAAAACGGAGGGTTAGCCGCTCTCTTTAGTCTTCGAAGAAGTTGCTTCTTCCCCGGATATGACACCGTTGCTACTCGCCATAATTCGGCACCTCCTTGAAGATCCTCAAGCTCGCAAACCGCTAGGAATTGGAGATACGGCAAACTTTGAGCCGAAATCGCCATGCCGGGCATATTTCCCCAAGGACATTTTTGACGTCTATGGCACCCGTTATCTCCGGAGATCCCGTGGTTTTTATGAAAGCTGCCGCTGCAGCTTGTCGATTGGAGTCATCGGGAGGGGGACTTTTGTGGTGTTATCAAAGGAAAAGAGAAGGAAAAGGACGGATCAAAAGCTTCGTGTGCCGAAGAATCGTCCGCATTTTCAAACTCGGAGAGCAATTCACATAAAAACATTTTGTTGGCCGATAAAAAGGTTTTTGCTTTTTCCGATCCGGTATATTCAATTTTGTCTAAAAATGCATCCTCCGACCACTTACCCGGTTCCGGATGCTCACCGGATACGACAAAAAGCATGGTAGATGGAGGAATGGTGCGCCTCTTACCGGCATTCTTCAAGTGATTGATTTGGACCATCCCGATGCTCCTAAAATTGTTAATCTTCTATTGAAGGCTTTGGTCCTTTGGAAAGCCTCGTCAAGGGCGGCCAATGCTAGTGAGCAAGTTATTAAATCCGAGGGTCCGAATAAGAAGAAAACTACCGTGTCAAGTGAGAGACATGATGAACAAAGCCGCATTTCGTCGCGGAGACCATAGAGCATACTCGGAGTATTGGTGGCACGCACGAAGTCCCGTATGAGGAGGAGACCGACATTCAAGAACAACAAGGAACTCCTCATGTTGAGCGTAGCCGTGCCGCACATCAAAATCGACCGGCAGAGCAAAACATGAGGATCGAATCGGAAGATACAATGGCAACCAACCCATAAATGGAGATAGGAATGGATTTCATGCGTGAAGAAATGGAAGAAGGTGGTGGGTTACACAACACCGACGAAATTGAGATGACTTTTCATGTTGAGAACAGGGTCGATGATGATATGGGTGATGAGGACGATGACATGGGAGACGATGGTGAGGAGGATGAGGATGATGATGAGGGGAGGATGAGGATATTGCTAAAGATGGTGCTCGGTATGATGTCTCTTGTCGCCACCGATACTGGAAGGCCATGATGATACCGGCTCGGGAGATGACTATAATGATGAGATGATCGACGAAGAAGATGATGATTTTCATGAGAATCGTGTTATAGAGGTAAGGTGGAGGGAGGCCCTTGATGGGTTAGATTATTTGCGAGTGTACTAGGCTAGCTCGTAGCTTCAAGTGATCTAATTGATGTTGCCGCTAAGCCATTTGAAGGGGTGAATGTGGATGATCTTTTCGGTCTTTGCAGCCTTTGGGTTTTGACCGCCAACGATCGAGTGGCAGTGTCTTCCTTTGAGCGACTCGTGACGTAAGTAAATGGATTTCAACATCCTCTTCTCGTCAAGGCCATCCCGGCCGTGGGATCCGGTTTCTATGTGGTCATCGGTGGGCATTCATCCAGGGATTTAGAAGCTTTGTCATCCGGGAGCTTTGATGTAGCTCCCTTTAACATGTTTGATGCTCCTGTTCTTCCATATGAACATGTACCTAGTAGTATATTTGGTGATCGTTCGGTACCGCAAAGACTCCCACCTTTGTCCGATTATTTTGTAGGTATGGACTCGTTGCATACACGAGGACGAAGAGGGCTCGGTGATGGCAGGTGGATCGATGATGGTCGACCGCAGCTGTGTGCCCAAGCTCGCTACAATTGCACAAGCAATAGAGGAACAAGCTGCTCGTCGCAACTGCGTGCAGTGTACCTACAACCAATGGTCCCATTGAGAGGCCGTCCTAGAATTCGGGAGTGCAGGAGAATCAACCATCCGATGATCCTCTATCCAATGATGGTCAAGTAGTGGTGGATGGTGATAACACCAAGCAGTCGCAAGCCGATTTCAGCAAGAAAATGGCAATGAAGTTACCCACTATCGCCCAATCCAATCGTTGATCCTCGGCCTTCATTCAATGGTGTAGGTGAAGGTCTACAGTGTGGATGAGCCTATGTTAGTTCAACCAATTTCTCCGAACAAGTACCCCAAATGGTCTTGATTGCATGGAAATTGGAGATGGTGATGACCGCATGTGATCAAGTCGAGACAATGGGGAGGCTCATTGTTCTTAGAAGTACATCTTTCGATCTATTTGATTATAGCCCTTTCTCTCATTGTTTTCTCTATATGAAAATTCTAGAAGAGGTTCAAAATGGGGAGATACAAAAGATGATTTTAAAGTTATTCATTGAATTAGGGGTGAGGGTGTTGTTAAATACTTGTAAAAACATTCGGGAGTTGATGGGGGAAGGTATTAGATTAGAATTTGTACTGCAAATAAGAAGCTTTGGTGGGTTTTTATTCGGATGAGTAACATAGATGGCCCGACCTTAATTTTCTCCGATGTCTTCTTTCTTTTTTTTTTTTTGTTTCTTTTTTTTGCATTTGCAATGCAGGAAGAAGATGGGGTCGAGAATAGAGCTATATGCTAACATGATAACCAATCATAGTTTAGCAAAGTAGGATTTTAACAATCGATAGATTTACATACTAGAAGAGTAAATAGATGTTTTATGTGGAATGAAGCAACTGAGTATATCAACCATATATTCTTATGTTGGAAGTAGACTCGAAGCTTATAGATGTTGATCTTTGGGATAGTTTTTTGTATAGGCCTGAGGCCATAATTGGAGATGCTTATATAATGGGTTCTGCTAATATTTGCAACTTCCAACCACAATGGTGTGCCAATTTTGTTTTATTTTTTCTTCTTCATGTGTGTGTGGGGGGTTAATCGGGGTCGGAGTGCAATCACTACATTTGTTGCAATATATAACTAAGGAGCATCACCAATCCAAGTATTCGGGTAATAACTAAGGAGAACCACCAAACTAGTATTCGAGTAAAGAGGCAAAAGTTTCTTGAATGCAAAGGAACAAGTTCTCACATGCAATAGGATTAAATGTAGAGAAATCGCTATCCGATTTGTAGTCCAAGATACATTTATATATTATATACTTTTCTTTACCTCCTTTTCTTATATTTCATATTTTTTTCATTTTTTGAAATTCTTAGAGATATTCTCAACTCGTAAGCAAAAGCTTAATCATGCTATTCCGACATGCTTCCATCATCTTATGAATTCTTATGTCCATGTTCGGGAATTGCATCCTTTTGATGTAAATTAATTTGAAATATAAATGCCGAAAACACCCACTCGCTTTATCCCTTTAAAATAGTTTCATAATTGCCGATTCTTTTTATTTTATTTTTTTATTTTTCAGCAATTTTATACCTAATCATGTGAGCATTTTGGGATTGATGATCACATAAAACTACTGGAATATGTTGTTAAAAAAATTTCCTCAATTCTTTAGGCATACTTGGATGTGGTAATGCATACCTTATTCAAATTTCTTTCTCTTGAAATTCTTTTAATGCCAACAATAGTTCTAATTGCAGAAGCAATGAGGCAATCAATGATACCTTAAGTATCTTCTTCGAAGTGGCAACAAGGTTAGTCATAATTCTATATTATTCTATTTAAAGATGTGTTATAGCTCTTGGTTCGTACTTGTTTAATTAAGATCAGCATTTTTTTAGGTTCATATACATGGAAGGGAGGTTGGACACTATTAAATCATTAAATTTACTTTATTGCGTAACATGAATGTAGAATATCTTTTTCACTTGTATTTAAATATAGAATTTAAATTACTTAGTTTCTAAAGTTATAACTATATTCAATACTCCATTTGTCTTCGTTTGTAGGTGGAGGACTTTCCATTTTCGAAGATCACGAGCATTTTCTCAATAGAACGATGTTCTACTATGCCATGGGCTTGCTCGATTTTCTAGGAGGATAGTCTTTTGAAATTTAGATCTTTAATGAACCAATTCTCTAGGTAATTAATTTGAATTTTCATTACATTATATTGGCTCACATTCATCTAGTATATACCCATTTTCACGTGAACTCGTATGATGTAGTTCCTTGTTTCATCTCATTCTATAACGCTTATTTTGACTCGTAATGTCTTAAGTGCTTTCATTAGAATCTCTAGCTCTTCTCGGCATAAAACTCGTAGAAACCCCGAGCACGGATGCTAGGTCAACCCAAGTCATTTTTCACATGAGTTATTCAGTGTATTAGATGCCAACTCAAGGGGTCTAACAAAGTGGTTATTTGTCATGTGAAACATTGCCTATTGGATATGAATTATCAAATGGAGGCTAGGTCTTTGGCGTAGGGTAGAAATTAACACGTTATGCGATCTCGCTTATCTTTGAACAGATATTAACAAGAGAACATGGTAACAATAAATATTTAACGAGGTGCATCTTAAAATAGCAGAATATTAATTGATAAATACCGCTACTCATCGAATTTTCTTATCATACATATTTCGTGCTTTAAAAGAGTATCTATCTTTTTCGTTTGATATTAATGAGACAATGTTACATCTTTTGCTTGTATTAGGCTTTTATTAAGACAACCTTAGTGTCTATAATTTTAACATTGGAATATCATTATGCTCTATACAGGTTTAGCCGAGTTGGAATCTGTACTCGATGCAATGTTTTGCTTGGAATCGATAAAATATGCATTCATTGGGTTGATGAGGGACCTTAGATGACTAGCAATGGGTAAAATTAGGTTGATAATCATATGATTTCTTCTAGTAACTGATCTTTGCATATGCTTTATAAATTTTGGTTTGTTTCCTTCTTTTCCTTTGCTTCGTTGCCTTTTCATTTCTTTCTAACTTTATTGTGTTTTTAGTCCTAGAACATATGCCTTCCTTTTTCGAATTTCTTTATCTATAACACATACTCGCTTCTATCCAAAGCCATTGCACATTGGTCCGAAACTCCGGAGGTAATGTGAGCAAGCAAGCAAATTAATGCATTAGACAATTATCTCGTTTATATATCCGACATATTTTATTAAGTTTGCATAATTAGTCATTAGTAATTAAAAAAAATAGTAATAATTTTAAAAGAAAAAAAGAAAATTGTGATTCACTTTGTTTTAGGGTTATTTAGGTGGTTTCGATTACAGTTAATTGAATAAATAAGCCAATAACTCGTTAAACTATCTAAATGTGTCCAATATATTTCGATCCGTACCTTGGATCTTGTAATGTTAAAAATAATTCCAAATTAAATCTATAATCAAGAGAATGTAATAATAATAAAAATTAAAATCATAATACCATGCAAGAGTGGGATATGAAGGGGAAGAAAAACATGGGTTCTGTTCTAATAGTCCGGTCTATAAGGAGGTGCTTACAAAGTTGGAAAGGTAAAGAAAATCGAAACATAAAATTTTTGGTAAATCAACCAAAAGAATCAAAGGGTTTAAATAATGCTGAAAAATGAAGTCTTCCAAATTCCTATCTTCAGTTTGATAATAAAAATGCTTGGTGAAGTCTTCAAAGTTCCCGTCTTCTCGTTTGATAATAAAAATGCTCGGTGCTCTTGAAAGCTTTTCATTCTCGCCCACTCTAAATTGTCTAAAACAAGGATATTGTTCTTTAAGGGCTAGTTCAACCATCTAGAGAGGCAATAATGCATAGCATATTCTGATTTGTTTGTGATTTTTCAAAATCATTAACCATACTCCCTAGTTTCTCTCATTCTTTTATTCATGAGACAAACCTAGTGCAAAAATACCCTCCCCGACTAATGTCCCGTAGGTGAAATCGTAGACAAAGTCTGTAGTTTAATTCAACAAATGGTATTTTCATACTTCTTGCACCCTTATCCCTTGTATACCATGTCGACGAGTTGCTCGTCCTTCCTAATGCCATTCTTTCCAAATTCTTAAAAAGGATAACTACCCTATATCTTCTCGCTTAAGAAAACAGTAAAAATGGGTACTTATCTATTATTCATTTTCCCACTTGTAGAAGATTTATATACTAAAAGCATTCTCTCGTCCCATTCAAGCATGTCAAATATTTCCCTTTTTATGTTTGGAAGACAACATGAAAAAAAAAAAACCATCCTGCAGGTAACAATTCCATTGGTGGAATTCATTGCTAATTGTAGCTTATGGATCAAATATTTTGTCTCTTCTCCACCAAGTAGATATACGACACCTCCACATACAAGGGAATGTGCATTTGTTTAACTATTGTTACTAGAGGTATGCATTCAAATTATTATTCTTTTATTTTTAAATTTCTTCATTGCATTTCTTTTTGTATTTAATAGCATGCTGGCCAATGATTCTTTGTGTGCGATGAACAAGCGGACTAGAAGAGTAAATAGACGATTTATGTGGAATGAAGCAACCGAGTATGTCAACCATATATTTTTATGTTGCAAGTAGACTCGAAGCTTATAGGTGTTGATCTTTGGGATAGGATTTTGTTGTGTAGTTTTTTGTATGGGCTCGAGGCCATAATTGAAGATGGTTATATAAACTACAATGGTGTGCCAATTTCGTTTTTATTAGGCCTCTTTGTAGCATCATTATAAATCATTGCTTGATATCTCTTCTATGCATTCATTTATTGGCTTTCATAAATTTTTTTCTGATATTTAATAAGAAAAATTGTTGGTATGTTTGTAACCATGCCATGAGAAAAAATGTACTATATTCGTGTTTCTTTTATAGCTTTAATTGTGTTCTTTGTGCCATTTCTCATGCTATTCCATTCAATTTGCATAGATTTGTTGTTTTAAGAGGAAATGATTTGGTTCTTTTGACATTCCTTTATTGAATATGGTGGTAAGATTTTAGTAATCATGTGCATTTCATATCTTAGGATTTTATATCGTTATCTTTTAACATATACATGGCATAGTGTTATTTATGGGCTTGGTTCACTTTGAATAATAAAGAATGGCATGCTGCATTTTTGCTCTTAGTTCGTCGAAACCTCCATATTACCTTTGCTCTTTCATAACTCGCATAACAAAATGAACTCCGGAATGCTTAGACATCTCCCTAGAGGCATGCATATGTCTAGCCATCCCATTGAAAACATACCACGGAATAAGTTGAATCGTGTGTTAGTAGATAGCTAATTTGATTCACTTTTACTTGTGTTGGCTAAAGCTTGGAGGTGAGTGTTGGTGGTAGACATCAATAGAAGAGCTTAATTGTGCTGATAGAAAAACATAGTGATTTTTCAGATTTTTTCGGATCTAAATACGTCTAATTTTCCTTATGGTGTTTAATATTAGAGAAAATTAAAAAAAATAACAACTAATAGCTTGACCTTGTTGTAGATTTTATATGCACCTTGTTTGTTAGAAGTAGTTTACCTTGATATTTCATGTCAATTAGACAATCTAGATGCTAATTGGATAAGCAATTGATTTTTTTTTTAAACAATTGACTTTCCATTGTTTTGGCTTTTTTGTTGCTTGCTTGATAATTTCAAGAAAATGATAGGTCGTGCCCTTACCTTACTAAAAATTTGATTTCTATGGTCCTTCAATGCAGTTCGCTATTTGCACTTTATCTTGCACATTGTTTTCTCTTTAACTTAAATTTGGGTAGTTCTTTGATGAACTCGTTTTAATTAGAATTAAAAAAAAGACATGTTGCATCTTTGTGTTCCACTTATGCTCGCATGAGCATTTGGCCGGCATAACATATTTAAACTATTTTTTATATTAGAATTGTGCATTCTACGCTATTGATATTTTCATTTTTCTTCGTTTATTGAAAAAATCCTTCTTATTTCTTTCTGAAAATACTTTGCCTTTTCTTTCTCTCGTTACTTGGTTTTCTTTGTCTTTTTTGTTTAGGCTTTTCCTTTCGCATCTCACACTCTGCTGTTAGGTAGTCTTCCCTATTGTCTTGCCATCACTCCCCATTGCGTGATTCCACGATTGCATTCTTTTTCTTTGTTCATTTTGTAGGTTTGCATGTTTTTATTGGGCCTCTTTGTAGCATCATTATAAATCATTGCTTGTTATCTCTTATATGCATTCATTTATTGGCTTTCATAAATTTTTTTCGATATTTAATTAGAAAAATTATTGGTTTGTTTGTAATCATGCCATGAGAAAAAATATACTATATATGTGTTTCTTTTATAGCTTTAATTGTGTTCTTTGTGCCATTTCTCATGCTATTCCATTCAATTTGCATACATTTGTTGTTTTTATAGTAAGTGATTTGGTTCTTTTGACATTCCTTTATTGAATATGGTGGTAAGATTTTAGTGATCATATGCCTTTCATGTCTTTGGATTATATATCGTTAACATGTACATGCCATGGTGCTATTTATGGGCTTGGTTCACTTTGAATAATAAAGAAAGGCATGCTGCATTTTAGCTCTTGGTTCGTCGAACCTCCCCATTACTTTTGCTCTTTCATAACTCGCATAATAAACCGAACTCCGGAATGCTTACAAATGTCCGTAGAGGCATGCATATGTCCAAGCTATCTCATTAAAAACATACCACGGAATAAGTTGAGTCGTGTGTTAGTAGATAGCCAATTTGATTCACTTTTACTCGTGTTGGCCAAAGCTTGGCAATGAGTGTTGGTGATAGACATCAATAGAAGAGCTTAATTGTGCCGATGAGAAAAACATGGTGATTTTTCGGATGTCTTCGATATCTAAATACGTATAATTTTCCTTGTGGTGTTTAAGATTGGAGAAAATTAAAAAAATACAGATGACGACTTGACCTTGCTGTAGATTTTATATGCAC
The DNA here is from genome assembly GCA_963924115.1 of Dovyalis caffra. NCBI lineage: Eukaryota > Viridiplantae > Streptophyta > Magnoliopsida > Malpighiales > Salicaceae > Dovyalis > Dovyalis caffra. Next base: position 67,456 of record CAWUPB010000222.1, on the reverse strand, counting down.
CTTGTTTGTTAGAAGTAGTTTACCTTGATATTTCATGTTAATTAGACAATCCAGTATGCTAATTGGATAAGCAATTGATTTTTTTTTTAAACAATTGACTTTTCATTGTTTTGACTTTTTTGTTGCTTGCTTGCTAATTTCAAGAAAATGATAGGTCGTGCTCTTTCCATACCGAAAATTTGATTTCTATGGTTCTTTAATGCAGTTCACTTGTTTGCACTTTATCCTACATATTGTTTTCTCTTTAACTTAAATTTAGGTAGCACTTTGATAAACTCGTTTTAATTAGAATAAAAAAAAGACATGTTGCATCTTTGTGCTCCACTTATGCCTACATGAGCATTTGGCCGGCATAACATATTTAAGCTATTTTTTATATTAGAATTGTGCATTCTACGTTATTTATATTTTCATTTTTCTTTGTTTTTTGAAAAAATCCTTCTTATTTCTTCCTGAAAATACTTTGACTTTTCTTCTCTTCTTGGTTTTCTTTGTCTTTTTTGTTTAGGCTTTTCCTTCCGCACCTCACACTCTGCCGTTAGGTAGTCCTCCATATTGTCTTGCCATCACTCCCCATTGCGTGATTCCACCATTGTATTCTTCTTCTCTGTTTGTTTTGTAGGTTTGCATGTTTTTATTGGGCCTCTTTATAGCATCGTTATAAGTCATTGCTTGTTATCGCTTCTATACATTCATTGATTGGCTTTCATAAATTTTTTTCGACATTTAATTAGAAAAATTATTGGTTTGTTTGTAATCATGCAAGGAGAAAAAATGTACTATATATGTGTTTCTTTTATAGCTTTAATTGTGTTATTTATGCCATTTCTTATGCTATTCCATTCAATTTGCATAGATTTGTTGTTTTTATAGGAAATGATTTGGTTCTTTTGACATTCCTTTATTGAATATGGTGGTAAGATTTTAGTGATCATATGTCTTTCATGTCTTCGGATTTTATATCGTTATCCTTTAACATAAACATGCCATAGTGCTATTTATGGGTCTAATTCACTTTGAATAATAAAGAATGGCATGTTCCATTTTTGCTCTTAGTTCTGTCGAACCTCTCCATTACCTTTGCTCTTTCATAACTCGCATAACAAACTGAACTCCGGAATGCTTATACATCTCCCTCGAGGCATGCATATGTCCAGCCATCCCATTAAAAACATACCACGAAATAAGTTGAATCGTGTGTTAATAGATAGCCAATTTGATTCACTTTTACTTGTGTTGGCCAAAGCTTGGCAGTGAGTGTTGGTGGTAGACATCAATAGAAGAGCTTAATTGTGCTAACAGAAAAACATAGTGATTTTTCAGATTTTTTCATATTTAAATACGTCTAATTTTCCTTGTGGTGTTTAATATTAGAGAAAATTAAAAAAATACAACTAACGACTTGACCTTGTTGTAGATTTTATATGTACCTTGTTTGTTAGAAGTAGTTTACCTTGATATTTCATGTCAATTAGACAATCCAGATGCTAATTGGATAAGCAATTGATTTTTTTTTTAAACAATTGACTTTCCATTGTTTTGGGTTTTTTGTTGCTTACTTGATAATTTCAAGAAAATGATAGGTCGTGCCCTTACCTTACTAAAAATTTGATTTCTATGGTCCTTCAATGCGGTTCGCTATTTGCACTTTATCCCGCACATTGTCTTTCTCTTTAACTTAAATTTGGGTAGTTCTTTGATGAACTCGTTTTAATTAGAATACAAAAAAAGACATGTTGCATCTTTGTGTTTCACTTATTCCTAGCATGAGCATTTGGCCGGCATAACATATTTAAGCTATTTTTTATATTAGGATTGTGTATTCTACGTTATTGATATTTCCATTTTTCTTTGTTTTTTGAAAAAATCCTTCTTATTTCTTCTTGAAAATACATTGCCTTTTCTTTCTCTCTTACTTGGTTTTCTTTGTCTTTTTTGTTTAGGCTTTTCCTTTCACACCTCACACTCTGTCGTTAGGTAGTCCTCCCTATTGTATTGCCATCACTCCCCATTGCGTGATTCCACCATTGTATTCTTCTTCTTTGTTCGTTTTGTAGGTTTGCATTTTTTTATTGGGCCTCTTTGTAGCATCGTTATAAATCATTGCTTGTTATCTCTTCTATGCATTCATTTATTGGCTTTCATAAATTTTTTTCGATATTTAATTAGAAAAATTGGTTTGTTTGTAACTATGTCATGAGAAAAAATGTACTATATCTCGTTTCTTTTATAGCTTTAATTGTGTTCTGTTGTGCCATTTCTCATCCTATTCCATTCAATTTGCATAGATTTGTTGTTTTTATAAGAAATGATTTGGTTATTTTGACTATTCCTTTATTGAATATGGTGGTAAGATTCTAGTGATCATGTGCCTTTCATGTCTTCGGATTATATATCGTTATCCTTTAACATGTATATGCCATAGTGCTATTTATGGGCTTGGTTCACTTTGAATAATAAAGAATGGCATGCTGCATTTTTGCTCTTGGTTCGTCGAACCTCACCATTACCTTTGCTCTTTCATAACTCGCATAACAAACTAAAGTCCGGAATGCTTACACATCTCCCTAGAGGCATGCATATGTCCAGCCATTCGATTAAAAACATACCACGAAATAAGTTGAGTAATGTGTTAGTAGATAGTCAAATTTGATTCACTTTTACTCGTGTTGGCGAAAGCTTGGCGGTGAGTGTTGGTGATAGACATCAATAGAAGAGCTTAATTGTGCTAACAGAAAAACATGATGATTTTTCGGATGTCGTAAAATCTAAATACGTCTAATTTTCCTTGTGATGTTTAAGATTGGAGAAAATTAAAAAAATGTACTGACTGACTTGACCTAGCTGTAGATTTTATATGCACCTTGTTCATTAGAAGTAGTTTACGTTGATATTTCATGTCAATTATACGATCCGGATGCTAATTGGATAAGCAATTGATTTTTTTTAAAACAATTGACTTTTCATTATTTTGGCTTTTTTGTTGCTTGCTTTCTAATTTTAAGAAAATGATAGGTCGTGCCTTTTTCTTACTAAAAATTTGATTTCTATGGTCCTTCAATGCAGCTTCGTTGTTTGCACTTTATCTTGCATACTATTTTCTCTTTAACTTAAATTTAGGTAGCTCTTTGATAAACTCGTTTTAATTAGAATCAAAAAAAGGAATGTTGCATCTTTGTGTTTCACTTATGCCTACATGAGCGTTTGGCCGGCATAACATATTTAAGCTATTTTTTATATTAGAATTGTGCATTCTACGCTGTTGATATTTCCATTTTTCTTCGTTTTTTGAAAAAATCCTTCCTATTTCTTCTTGAAAATACTTTACCTTTTGCTTTTTGTCTTACTTGGCTTTCTTTGTCTTTTTTGTTTAGGCTTTTCTTTACGCACCTCACACTCTGCTCGTTAGGTAGTCCTCCCTATTGTCTTGCTATCACTCCCCAATGCGTGATTCCACCATTGTATTCTTCTTCTCTATTCGTTTTGTAGGTTTGCATGTTTTTATTAGGCCTCTTTGTAGTATCGTTATAAATCATTGCTTGTTATCTCTTTTATGCATTCATTCATTGGCTTTCATAAATATTTTTCCGATATTTAATTAGAAAAATTGTTGGTTTGTGATAAATATAATTTATACATATATTTTATGTAAACATGGAGCTTGAATTCATTAATTATGCATGTGATTTATGTTTTATTTGATATAAATTAATCCTCATATGCTTTGAATTTGTAGGTATAAAGATTAAAGAGAAGACTAAGAAGTAAAGCAAAAACAAGGATTGAAATGAAAGTAAAAATCAAAAGTAAGGATTAAAGAGTAAAGAAGAAAAAAGTGTTTGACTTAGACACCTTAAAAAAATCAATTCATCACATTCTGGAGGAGACTTACGTGCTTGACAAAAAAGGAGATTGTAGTACAAAGGAAAAGGTGATAACATGATAAGGTTGACTTAAAGCATGGCAATGTAAAACTAAAAGGAAAGTGATGTGTTGGACTAGAAAAGGAGTCTATGGCGATAAAAGAAAGAGTTATAGGCATAGTTAAGGACTCGGAGGACGATAGAGAGAGAAAAATAAGCAAAGTAAGCAGAGTTGCACGGCATTAAAAAGAAAAGAGTTTTGCACGGCAATAAAAAAATTTGGTATATAAGGCTTGGCACTTGCACTTGCGAAGGGGGATTTTGGACGGCCGAGAGAAAAGAAGAAAATTGGAGCGACCGTTGGAAGAAAAAAATACAGATTCATTAGACAAGTAATTGAATTTTCTTTAATTATTACTTTGATGGATTATCGATGTGATATTTTATTTTTAGATCCAATAAATTTCTTGATGGAGAAATAAACTCGTTAAGTTAGGGATGGAGGATTTTAATTCTTATTCTATGTGATTAATTATTTTTCTCAACTCAACTTGATTCTTGATGTATGATGAATTTATATTGCTGCATTTAATGCTTTAAGAGAGCGATCACCTTTTATTGATTTAATGACATGTGCTTGAGCTCGAGAAGGGAATTGTATGTGTTAGGTAAAAACAATATAAATCACTAGTTTACTATTAATCGAAAGATAACTAGTTCTAGTGCGATAATGGAAAAGAGAAGTGCGTGATGACATACTTATTTTACATTAGAGGATTTCATTAATTGTAATGTATTTAGATCTTAATTTAAGTCAAATAGAAATATGGATGATTTGTTAAGTTGAAGAATAGGGTTAATCCGACTAAAGATAGCTTATTAACTTGTTTAGGAAATTCCGTCGTCAAATATATTAAGATAGACCTCAAAGTAGTTTGTGAGTTGAGTTAATATAGTTAATTGCATAAGTGAGGATTAAATGAATCTATCCTTAGCTACTTTCATATCATCTTATTAGTAATTTTCAATCTAACAACTTTAGAATAGAGTTTTAATTTAATTCTTTTAATTCTTTTGATTAATTCAACTTATTTTGAGTTAGATAATTTTAGTAGTGTAATTTAATTCCTCGTGAGAACGATACTTTCTTACCCTTTATTGCACGATTAGATTGGATTTATTGCTTTTCGATTGTGTTAAAAAAGTAGTAACAATTTTTGCATATTGAGATTTATAAGCTGAATTAAGATTGAATTGTAATTTAGCTTTATTTATTTCTATTTTATTATTTTTATTTTTATTTTTATTTTTATTCGTCCTTTTCTTTTGCATTCTTCGAGTTCTTGTGAGTTGTAGGTTTGCTAGTGCATGACCCGTACTAGTAGTGGCAAACTTGCAGCTTTTGATCTTAAGATTGAAAGAACATTTAAAGAACATTTGAGAGAGCAGAAAAGGAGCATTATGGCAGATGATGAAAACGAGGAGCAAGTAGACATGAGAACTTTGATTGAGTATGCCACACCATCCTTGGTGGGAACAACCTCAAGCATTAGAAGGCCAGTTGTTGGTGCTAACAATTTTGAGATCAAACCGGCCATTATTCGGATGATCCAAACTAGTGTGCAATTTGATGGATTACCTAATGATGATCCTAATTTGCATATTGCTAATTTCCTTGAGATTTGTGATACTTTTAGATTTAATGGTGTTAGTCCCGATGCTATTAGACTTAGATTATTTTCATTTTCTCGTAGGGATAAAGCAAAAAGTTGGTTATTGTCTCTTCCTACAGGATCAATCGGTATGTGGAATAACATGGCTCGTAAATTTTTATCTAAATTCTTTCCATCCTTAAAAACTGCTAGATTTAGGAATGACATAACCACTTTTCTTCAATTTGATGTTGAGTCTTTATATGAAGCTTGGGAGAAGCTTAAAGACCTTATTAGAAAGTGTCCTCACCATGGCTTACCCGTATGGCTTGAAGTACAAACTTTTTATAATGGTATTAACTCTTCTAATTGTTCTATGATTGATGCAACTGCAGTTGGTACCATTATGAGAAAGACTTTAGATGATGCCTATGATTTATTGGAAGAGATGGCTACTAACAGCTATCAATGGGGTAATGAGAGAAATGTAAAAAAAGAAAGTAGTATTTATTCGGTAGATTCGTTTACTTCTCTAAATTCCCAAATTGCTGCTCTTAGTAAGAAAATAGATTCAATGGGAGTTATTGCAAATTCTAATCCTTGTGATTTATGTGGACAATTAGGCCATGATAGTGTAACTTGTCAAGTGGGTAATCCATTTATGTCCGAACAAGCTGACTTTGTTTCAAATGCTAACGAACGGGTTTTAACCCATACTCCAACTCCTACAACCCCGGATGGAGGAGCCATCCGAACTTTTCATGGAGTAGTGATCAATCAAAAGGGCCTCCTGGCTTTAGAGCACCACCTCAACAAGAGAAAAAAACCTAATTTGGAGGATTTAATGTCTAAATTTGTCCGAATACCGATGTCGGGTTTCAAAGCCAAGAGGCATCCATTAAAAAATTAGAAGTACAAATTGGGCGATTAGCTACCATGATGGTCGAGAGACAACAAGGAGGCCCGCCAAGTAATACCGAGAAAAACCCAAGAGAGCAAGTTAAGGCCATCACCTTAAAAGGTGAAAAACAAGTGGGGTATTTTGGTAAGGGTAAAGAAGAGGAAAAAGTATTCCTTAGTGATGATCTTAATGATAAACAGAACATTATGGAGGATAAAGAATTGAAGAGGAAACTCTTTGCGGACTCGAATGTCAAACCATATAGACCTCCTGTTCCTTTTCCTAAAAGACTTGCACAAGCTAATCTTGATAAGAAATTTTTTAAATTTTTAGAGGTTTTTAAGAAGTTGCATATTAACATACCTCTTTTAGATGCTATTTTACAAATGCCTAGTTATGCTAAATTCTTGAAGGATCCGATTGCTAACAAGAGGAAACTAGAGGAATTTGAGACTGTGAAGTTGAATGAAGAATGTTCCTCAATTATTCTCAACAAGTTACCGCCAAAGATGAAAGACCCAGGGAGTTTCTCTATACCTTGTACTATTGGTAGTATTACTTTTGAAAAGGTATTATGTGATCTAGGAGCTAGCATTAATTTAATGCCTTTCTCTATTTTTACAAAGCTTGGAATGAAAGATCCTTTACCCACTACTATTTCTCTACAATTAGCCGATAGAAGTATCGGATATCCTAGGGGAATAATAGAGGATGTTTTGGTTAAAGTTGATAGGTTTATTTTCCCAATTGATTTTATTGTGCTTGACATGGAAGAGGATGTTAATATGCCTCTAATTTTGGGTAGGCCATTTTTAGCAACTCGGGGAGCATTAATTAATGTTAAAGGAGGGGTGATTCGCTTGAGGATTCAAGATGAAAAAGTGAGTTTTAATTTTTTTGAGGCTATGAAAAATTTATAATAAGGATGAAGAAGCTTTCGAATTGATGTGGTAGATCAGTTAGTCAATGAGGATTTGTAGTTATATAAAGTTGATAATGCTACTGAATTCTATGTTGTGCATGCTTTAGATATGAATGATGAAATCCTAGAAGAAGAAACAAGGGAGGCCGTGAAATTTATAGGAGAGAAACCTAGGCAAGCCGATACAAAAGTAGAAAAGATTTTGGCATTGGATGTGGTTAACACTTTGCAAGTCTGAATCATCAAAAAATGAATCTCCGACTTTAGAATTGAAAATTCTTCCTTCTCATTTAAAGTATATTTACTTGGGAGACTCACATACTTTACCTGTTATAGTGTCTTCTTCTTTGACAGGACTTAAGGAAGAAAAACTCATAAGGGTGCTAAGGGAGTATAAAAATGCCATTGGGTGGAGCATTGAAGATATTCGAGGAATAAGCCCATTAGTGTGCATGCACAAGATCCTTATGGAAGAGAATCACCAACCAATGGTACAAGCTCAAAGAAGACTCAACCCGAACATGAAAGAGGTAGTAAAGAAAGAGATCATAAAATGGCTTGATGCGGGTATTATCTTTCCTATATCCGATAGTCATTGGGTTAGTCCGGTTCATGTAGTACCAAAAAAGGGTGGGACTATGGTTGTGAGGAGTGAGAATAATGGGCTAATTCCTACTAGGACGGTTACAAGTTGGAGGATATGCATAGATTACAGGAGATTGAATAAGGCCACTAGAAAAGATCATTTTCCTCTACCCTTCATTGATCAAATGATAGAGAAACTAGCGGGACAAGAGTTTTATTGTTTTTTAGATGGTTATTCGGGATATCACCAAATACCGATTGCATCGGAGGACCAAGACAAAACCACTTTCACTTGTCCTTATGGTACATTTGCTTTTAGGAGAATGCCATTTGGACTATGTAATGCTCCTGCCACTTTTCAAAGATGCATGATGTCTATTTTTGCTAATTTCATTGATAATTTTATGGAGGTTTTCATGGATGATTTCTCTCGTTTTTAGTGCTTCCTTTGATGCATGTTTACATGATTTAATTTTGGTGCTTAAGAGATGTGAGGAAACGAATCTTGTGCTTAATTGGGAAAAGTGTCATTTCATGGTTAGAGAAGGCATAGTGTTAGGTCACAAGGTATCCTCTGGAGGTATTGAAGTGGATCGAGCAAAAATTCAATTGATTGAAAAACTTCCACCTCCTAAGTCTCTAAAAGTTGTTAAAGGATTTTTAGGACATGCTGGCTTTTACGGACGATTCATTAAGGATTTTTCTAAAATTATCAAACCTTTAACACACTTGTTAGAGAAAGATGTGCCTTTTGTGATTGATGATGATTGCATGCATGCCTTTAATTGCTTGAAAGACAAATTGACTCATGCTCCTATTGTTGCTTGCTCCTTGTTAGGACTTGCCTTTCGAAATTATGTGTGATGCGAGTGAAGATACTTTGGGTGCTTGTTTTAGGACAAAGAAAAGATAAAAAATTTCACACCATTTATTATGCAAGTAGGACAATGAATGAAGCACAAAGAAGGTATACCACAACCGAAAAAGAACTACTTGTCGTTATATTTGCGTTTGAAAAGTTTAGATCTTATCTTCTTTTATCTAGGGTTATTGTATTCACCGATCATTTAGCATTGAAATATTTGCTTGCTAAGAAAGAGTCTAAACCTAGGTTGCTTAGATGGATTTTATTGCTTCAAGAATTTGACGTAGAGATTAGGGATAAAAAAGGCATTGAAAATTTGGTAGCTGATCATTTGTCTAGATTAGATGGGGAACATGTAGAATCATTGATTGATAAACCTTTGCATGATGAATTCCCGGATGAAAGGTTGTGCTTCATTAAGGCATTGTCTTTGCCTTGGTATGCTGATTTTGTGAACTATCTTGCATGTGATATTTTGCCTTCTAACTCGTCTTTCCATCGAAAAAGAAGTTTTGTCGGATGTTAAGCATTATTTATGGGATGAGCCTAATCTTTACAAGGAATGCAATGATGGTATGATTCGACGATGTGTACCAAGAGAAGAAATGATGAGTATTCTCGGTTTTTGCCATGATAAGGAAGCAGGTGGACATCATGGAGCAACAAGGACCGCTCAAAAGGTGCTTCAATGTGGATTTTATTGGCCCACACTATTCAAAGATTGCCACGGTTATGTAAGTGCATGTGACAAATGTCAATGATCGAGTAATATTTCTAGACGAAATGAAATGCCCTTAAATAATATTCTAGTTTGTGATATCTTTGATGTTTGGGGTATTGATTTTATGGGTCCTTTTCCAAGTTCTTTCAATAATTTATACATACTCGTCGTTGTGGATTATGTGAGTAAATGGGTAGAAGCTATTGCGAGTCCTACTAATGATGCTAAAGTCGTAGTCAAATTCTTAAAGAAAAATATTTTCACTAGATTTGGCACACCTAGGGCTATCATTAGTGATGAAGGCACACACTTTAAGAATAAACAATTTGATGGTTTGTTGTTTAAGTATGGTGTCACTCACAAGATTGCTACTCCTGATCACCCATAAACCAAGTGGACAAGTAGAGGTCTCTAATAGGGAATTGAAGAGAATTTTAGAAAAAACTGTCCATATGTCTAGGAAGGATTGGTCACTTAAATTAGATGATGCACTTTGGGCTTATAGGACAACATTCAAGACTCCTATTGGAATGTCGCCATATCGTTTGGTTTTCGGTAAGGCTTGTCATTTACCGGTGGAACTTGAACACAAAGCATATTAGGTCTGTGAAATTGTTAAACTTTGATTTACAAGTCTGCAGGAAAGGAAAGGCTTCTTCGAGTTGAATGAGTTAGAGGAATGGCGACATCAAGCTTATGAGAACTCCAAGATGTATAAAGAAAAAACAAAAGCTTGGCATGATGCTCACATCAATCCTAAGGAGTTCGAGTAGGTGACAAAGTCCTCCTTTTCAATTCTAGGTTGAAGTTGTTTCTGGAAAGCTGAAAATCAAGGTGGAGTGGTCCGTATGTGATTAAGAAAGTGTTTCCTCATGGAGTCGTAGAGATTTCTCAAGGGAACAAAGAAGCCTTCAAAGTCAATGGGCATAGACTCAAACTTTATACAAAGAAGTTCAATTTCTCGATTGGGACAAAAAATTTAATCTTAAAGGATCCTTAAATAGTCGAAAGTCGAGCGAACGACGTTAAACAACAACGCTTTTTGGGAGGCAACCCCAGAATGGATAGTCAGCCATCACTAGATTTGTTTTCTAACCCTTTCTACTTTTAATTTTATACGTCCATGATTTGTTGATTTTGTGCATTTCATTGGGGACAATGTAAAGTAAAAGTGTGGGGGGGATTTCGATTTTTAATTTTTGGTCAAATTTTAGTTAGTTTTCTTTTGATATCTCTTTTATAAGTATGAAAAAAAAACTCAAAAAAAAAAAAAAAGATTCATTGTGTGTTAGGTACCTTTTAATGATGTCAAGATTTGTATAAGTAATGAGCAAAAGTCAATTGAGTTTTAAAGTTACATAACATGATTGAATAAATTGACATGCAACTTGAGATTGATTAATATAGTGATTGATTTAAGAATAGTAATAATTGAATTTGGTAGACATAACCTATGAGATTTTGAGCCTATAAGATTGAACATTAACATCAATCTCTACTTCTTGTGTGTGATATTCCATGGATCTGTTACTCTAGAACTTGCTTTGATTCTTCTTGAGATTATATTGACACATGCATCCATAAATATGATAAAGGCCATCTTTGAAGTAGCCATTTTAGCCTAAAATAACCTACCATATAATTAAACATTGATGAGCCTCCTTGAGCTTGACCTTTCTTGTTTTTAAATCTATTACAAGCCTTTAACTTGAAAATAAACGTCTTACCTTACCTTAAGTATTAGTAGAGCATTTGAATTACTAAGAAGGATGGGTTTTTGAACAAGTGTGGGGGTATAGAGTCAAAGAAGAATAGGTTAGTTGTTTTGGTTGAATTGTTTGGAAAAGATGGAGGTGGAGGTTTATTATTTTCTACTTATGACATGAACTTCATGATAAAAGTTTTATGGAAAAACATGACATGAAATCCGAACTTGAACAAAGTATCAGAGGGATCAAACAATGTCGGATTGGGCTGATTTTTAGACAGTAGCTTCTTTTAGACCTTATTCAATTTCTAGTAAATTTTCAGAATTTTTTGATCAGTGAAGATATGGTTTCGACCAATGGCAATACTCGGACTGTTCTGGAAATGCGGGAACAGCTATTTGAGCCAAAAAAAAAAAAAAAAAAAAGAGAAGAAATAAATATGTGTCATGCTTGTCCATGTTGTATCTAAAGAAAATGTGTGATGATGTTCATGTACTTGAGAGATGGGAAGAAAGTATGAGGAAGTTGCTAAGTGTTTGAATTTTGGACAATAGGTTTTGGGTCTTACTCGGTTTTATTTACCTAAGTTATTAGTCAAATGCTCTATTAATTTCTTTGGTTTCACAATCTCATATCATAAAAATTCCTTACCTTTCCTTAGCCACATTATAACCTATTGAAAAGTCCTTTTGATTTGTGTTATGCATGTGATCTAAGTAGTGGAGAGTTGAGATGATAAGCAAGCCTATGGTAGTACAATTTTATAGAATGAAGTTGAGTGAAATACTTGCCCTAAACACTTGAGAGTTGGAGAATTATCTTGTGAGGGTCTACCAATTTAGTTTACTCTGTTTTGAAAGAAATTGCAATATTGATTGATTTTTAGGTTGTTGAGATAATTGATTCATGATGTGTTATCAATCTTGAAGATTTTTATTGCCTTTGTGTTTATGACTTTCCAAATTATGATATCATTGAAGAGTGTTTATACATGTATAACATTTATACAAAGATTTTGTGGGTATATCTTCCGAAAACCCTCACGAGACATAACTTGTCCACTAGGAGTGACCTAGAGGTTTAAAAGCTTGTTGCATATGCTAAATGCAATCGTGATTCCTACGAAAGTGCGTTAGAATGTATTTAATTTCATGTAGTTAGTTTAGTTTGTTTTGCCGAGTACGTGCAAAAATCAAGCGTGGGGAAATTTGATAAATATAATTTATACATATATTTTATGTAAACATGGAGCTTGAATTCGTTAATTATGCATGTGATTTATGTTTTATTTGATATAAATTAATCCTCATATGCTTTGAATTTGTAGGTATAAAGATTAAAGAGAAGACTAAGAAGTAAAGCAAAAACAAGGACTCGAAATGAAAGTAAAAATCAAAAGTAAGGATTAAAGAGTAAAGAAGAAAAAAGTGTTTGACTTAGACACCTTAAAAAAATCAATTCATCACATTCTAGAGGAGACTTACGTGCTTGACAAAAAAGAAGGAGATTGTAGTATAAAGGAAAAGGTGATAAGCATGATAAGGTTGACTTAAAGCATGGCAATGTAAAACTAAAAGGAAAGTGACGTGGTGGACTAGAAAAGGAGTCCGTGGCAGTAAAAGAAAGAGTTATAGGCATAATGAAGGACTGGAGGACGATAGAGAGAGAAAAATAAGCAAAGTAAGCAGAGTTGCACGGCATTAAAAAGAAAAAAAGAGTTTTGCACGGCGATAAAAAAATTTGGTATATAAGGCTTGGCACTTGCACCGCAAAAGGGGGATTTTGGACGGCCGGAGAAAAGAAGAAAATTGGAGCGGCAACTGGAAGAAAAAAATACAAATTCATTAGACAAGTAATTGAATTTTCTTTAATTATTACTTTGATGGATTATCGATGTGATATTTTATTTTTAGATCCAATAAATTTCTTGATGGAGAAATAAACTGTTAAGTTAGGGATGAAGGATTTTAATTCTTATTCTATGTGATTAATTATTTTTCTCAACTCAAAACTTGATTCTTGATGTATGATGAATTTATATTGCTGCATTTAATGCTTTAAGAGAGCGATCACCTCTTATTGATTTAATGACATGTGCTTGAGCACGAGAAGGGAATTGTATGTGTTAGATCAAAACAATATAAATCACTAGTTTACTATTAATCGAAAGACAACTAGTTCTAGTGCGATAATGGAAAAGAGAAGTGCGTGATGGCATGCTTATTTTACATTAGAGGATTCCATTAATTGTAATGCATTTAGATCTTAATTTAAGTCACATAGAAATATGGATGATTTATTAGGTGAAGAATAGGGTTAATCGACTAGAGATAGCTTATTAACTTGTTCGGGAAATTTCGTTGTCAAATATATTAAGATAGATCTCAAAGTAGTTTGTGAGTTGAGTTAATATAGTTAATTGCATAAGTGAGGATTAAATGAATCTATTCCTAGCTACTTTCATATCATCTCATTAGTAATTTTCAATCCTACAACTTTAGAATAGAGTTTTAATTTAATTCTTTTAATTATTTGGATTAATTCAACTTATTTTGAGTTAGATAATTTTAGTAGTGTAATTTAATTCCTCGTGGGAATGATACTTTTTTACCCTATATTGCACGATTAGATTGGATTTATTGCTTTTCTGATTATTTTAAAAAAGTAGTAACAATTTGTTTGTAACCATGCCATGAGAAAAAATGTACTATATCTCGCGTTTCTTTTATAGCTTTAATTGTGTTATTTGTGCCATTTCTCATGCTATTCAATTCAATTTGCATAGATTTGTTGCTTTTATAGGAAATGATTTGGCTCTTTTGACATTCCTTTATTGAATATGGTGGTAAGATTTTAGTGATCATGTGCCTTTCATATCTTCGGATTATATATCGTTATCCTTTAACATGTAGATGCCATAGTGCTATTTATGGGCTTGGTTCACTTTGAATAATAAAGAATGGCATGCTGCATTTTTGCTCTTGTTTCGTCGAACCTCCCCATTACCTTTGCTCTTTCATAATTCGCATAACAAACTAAACTCCGGAATGCTTACACATCTCCCTAGAGGCATGCACATGTCCAGCCATCCCATTAAAAATATACCATGGAATAAGTTGAGTCATGTGTTAGTGAATAGCCAATTTGATTCATTTTTACTCGTGTTGGCCAAAGCTAGGCAGTGAGTGTTGGTGATAGACATCAATAGAAGAGCTTAATTGTGCTTGATGAGAAAAACATGGTGATTTTTCGGATGTCTTCAAATCTAAATACGTCTAATTTTCCTTGTGGTGTTTAAGATTGGAGAAAATTAAAAAAATACAGCTGACGACTTGACCTAGTTGTAGATTTTATATGCACCTTGTTCATTAGAAGTAGTTTACCTTGATATTTTATGTCAATTAGACAGTCTAGATGCTAATTGGATAAGCAATTGATTTTTTTTTAAAAAAAAACAATTGACTTTCCATTATTTTGGCTTTTTTGTTGCTTGCTTGCTAATTTCAAGAAAATGATAGGTCGTGCCTTTTCCTTACCGAAAATTTGATTTCTATGTTCCTTCAACGTAGTTCACTTGTTTGCACTTTATCCCGAATACTCGTTTTCTCTTTAACTTAAATTTAAGTAGCTCTTTGATGAACTCGTTTTAATTAGAATTAAAAAAAAAAGACATGTTACATCTTTGTGTTCCACTTATGCTCGCATAAGCATTTGGCCGGCATAACATATTTAAGCTATTTTTTATATTAAAATTGTGCATTCTAAGCTATTGATATTTTCATTTTTCTTCGTTTTTTGAAAAAATTCTTCTTATTTCTTCCTGAAAATACTTTGCCTTTTCTTTCTCTCTTACTTGGTTTTCTTTGTCTTTTTTGTTTAGGCTTTTCCTTCGCACCTCACACTCTGCTGTTAGGTAGTCCTCCCTATTGTCTTGCCATCACTCCCATTGCGTGGTGCCACCATTGTATTCTTCTTCTTTGTTCGTTTTGTAGGTTTGCATGTTTTTATTAGGCCTCTTTGTAGCATCTTTATAAATCATCTCTTGTTATCTCTTTTATGCATTCATTTATTGGCTTTCATAAAATTTTTTCGATATTTAATTAGAAAAATTATTGGTTTGTTTGTGACCATGCCATGAGAAAAAATATACTATATCTATGTTTCTTTTATAGCTTTAATTGTTTTCTTTGTGCCATTTCTCATGCTATTCCATTCAATTTGCATAGATTTGTTGTTTTTATAGGAAATGATTTTGTTCTTTTGACATTCCTTTATTGAATATGGGGGTAAGATTTTTGTGATCATGTGCCTTTCATGTCTTCGGATTATATATCGTTATCCTTTAACATATACATGCCATAGTGCTATTTATGGGCTTGGTTGACTTTGAATAATAAAGAATGGCGTGCTGCATTTTTGCTCTTGATTTGTCGAACCTCTCCATTACCTTTGCTCTTTCATAACTCGCATAACAAAAAATGATATGCGGCATCTTTGTTTTTATCTTGCCGAACTCCCTATTATCCTTGCTTTTTAAGAGCTGGTTTTTGGGTTTGCATTGCTTGTTATCTATTTTATGCATTTCTTTATTGGCTTTGATTCTTTTTCCTACCATTCG
Organism: Dovyalis caffra; assembly: GCA_963924115.1. NCBI lineage: Eukaryota > Viridiplantae > Streptophyta > Magnoliopsida > Malpighiales > Salicaceae > Dovyalis > Dovyalis caffra. The sequence continues at coordinate 51,620 of CAWUPB010000222.1, read as the reverse complement.
TACAATTATTGGTTTATCTATGCCCATGCCACGATAGAGGAAGAACAACGTCTCTGTTTATTTTACGATCCCGTGTTCGAGTGCCATTACTCATGATATTCCATTCCATTTGCACGGATTTATTGTTTTCATAGGAAATGGTTTCGTTTATTCCATTACATCCGCAAAAATTTGTTATTTTCATCGGAAATATTTGGTTTTTTGACATTCACTATCCTTTACCATTTTTCAATTGGAATAAAACAAAAAAAAAAATTGTTGTGTCTTTTTTTCACTCATGCTTGCACGAGCATTTGGGTGATATAACGATTTAAGCTATTTTTTATATTACAATAATGAATTGTATTATGTTGATCTTTGCTTTTTTCATTGTTTTTTGAAAAAATCCTCGTTCTTTCTTCCTAAAAACACTTTGCCTTTCCTTTCTCTCTTATCGGGTTTTCTTTGTCTTTTTTATTCGGGCTTTTCCTTTCGTATCTAACAGTCTGTTGTTAGGCGAGTCTTCCTTATTGTCTTACCATCACTCTCCACTTTATGGTTCCATGTTGTATTCTTCGTCTCTGTTCGACTTTTAGGTTTGTATTTTCTTTATAAGGCGTCTTTGTTGCATCAATACAAATCGTTTTCGTTATTCTCTTCTATGCATTCATTTATTGGCTTTCATATATTTTTTCTTGATATCTAATTAGAACAATTATTGATTTATTTGTGCCCATGCCGCAAGAAAAAATGGATCATGTTTGTGTTTATTTTACAATCGTTCTCCATGCCATTTCTCATGATATTCCATTACATTTGCACGGATTTGTTCTTTTCATGGGAAATGATTTGATTCATTTGTTGCATATGGTGCTAAGATTTTCATGATCATGTGCCTTTCATGTCTTCGGTTTCCAATGCTTGTTATCCGATTTATGCATTTCTTTGTTGGCTTTAATGCATTTTTTCGTGCTTTCGTATAATTATTGGTTTATCTATGCACATGCCATAATAAAGAAAGAACCATATATCTATTTATTTTACAGACTTTGTGTTTTGAGTGCCATTCCTTATGATATTCCATTCCATTTGCACAAATTTGTTATTTTCAAGGGAAATGGTTTCGTTTTATTCCATTACTCGCTTATTTAATTTTCGGGATAGGTTATCTTTAACAACATGGTAATGCAATGCATATTTAATTGTCGAGGCGCGTCGTCCTTCATAACAAGGTCATCTCATCATAGTTTTAGTTTCGAGTTCAATCACGGACCAACCTCTAAAAAAAAAGAATTTCTTTATAAGCTTATTATACAAAGTCGTTGAAAACATATTTTTCATTTAACTTTGCATCATAAGCATTGTGAAGAAAAAGCAATTGTCATAACCCAAAATTTATTCATATTTTTTTATCTATTATTTGTTCCTTATTTTATTGTTTTATTTTATCTTATTTTTCTTTAGTTTGAAATTTAATACAAAAATTAAAAAATGAAAATAGAATAAAAATTCATATAAAATGCAAAATAAAAAAAATAAATAATAAGAAAATGATTGAGGAGATAACTCATCTTACAACCTTAAAGACCTCCTATCAAAGCAATTCTTTCCTTTCATTTTAGTGGGCCTTCACAATTTCCCTATTCCACAAAAAAAAATCCTAAAATTGTAATCTCTACAAAAAAATAAAAGTTAGGCGAGTCACCTTAATTGAAAAAGCATGGCTGTCATGGCTCTTCCAAAGATGCCATCTTCCTCCCTCCTCCAAGTCTTTACAAACTACCATATCTAAATGGCCTTCCATTGTCAAGCTCATAGTTTCCTCTCTATTAAGCCAAAGTCCTTTGACCATTATGTAGTCACCAAAAGCCCATTTGCCTCCATCTTCTCGGGATCCCATCACATACATAACCCTCTCCTCTATAGTCGCAATCGGCCTATGTCAAAATAACAACCACCATATTTTTAAAAAGGAAGGAAATAATACAACCTATAGCCAGCCTTTGCCTATATATGCTTTTCTCATCAATCATAACTATGGAACCATAACAACCTTACATAAGATCACCATTACCCTTAACAATAGAAATCAATTCTCTCTTCTCTCTCTCTCTCTCTCTCTCTCTCTCTCTCTCTTTCTAAGACCTTAAAACAAGCGACCCTAAACCTCTATAAACCCTCCATCATTAAGCCCGATCCTCCTCCCCAAAATAACAAACTCAGCCTTTCATAAGCAAAAACTCAAACACTTGGTAGGCATATCCTCCAAACCACAACCATTGCCATCTCCTACTTTCACAACCACATTACTCGTATGTAATGTATCCATCATCACCATCCATAGCGAGACCCAAAGTAGAGGCGAAATGTTGGGTATGTAAATAGGGGGAGCATGCATCCTTTTAGTCCGACTCAATTACTAGGCCTCGTCTTCAAGCAAACCTAAAAGATAAAACTTCAATATAGCAAGCATGAGATGTTTTTCTTTACTAGATGGAAGGTTAAAAGGGGAGATTGGCATTGGTGTTTTCTTGCCTCGTAGATAAGGCGACCTCTTCATCTCTCTTCCTTTTTGTCAACTAGGATCTCACATTTCCCTCTTCGATCTACTGTTAATTTTTAAAAGAAATGGAAGAAGTAGAGAGGTAGAAATGGGACAGTGAAATGTTAAATGAGAAGGAAAAGGACCATATGAGAGAGAACTAGGAATTGGAGCCAAAATGGACGGTTTGCACAATGACAAGGAATCTCTAGACGAATCTGTCAAATTTTAGATATGAAAGATTTTGATAACCGTAAAAATGTCATTAGAGAAGTTAAAGATGAAAAGAAAGAAGGAGAAGTAAACATGGAAGGAGATAGGCCCGACAATGAGTCGTGCCCAAAAAAAAATGAAACTCTACTTCTCTTTCACTCTCTTAATATGAACACAATTCTCTTTCCACTTTTATCTCGCCATTAAAATCTATTTATAGAGAGACAAGAGGAGATGGAGATAGAAGCAGAGAAGAGAGAGAAGATGATAGGTATTTCCTTTTGATTTTGTTAATGGGAAACTGGTATAAAAAAGGATACAGGGAATGGTTTTGTTATAAAAAAGGTTGGACTTTTCCAACCTATAAATGGGTCTATCTAGCAAGCTAGCCTAACGAGCCCGACCCATTATTAAAAGGAAGCATAATTTTTTAAAATTTTTATTATTTTATTTGAAGTAAACTTATTTTGAATATCTTTATTTATGTATATTTATGTCTTGATTAACTTAGATTTCAACAAATTTAATCTCTTATAATTTATTTTAGGTTGTTAATTTTGGAATTTTATTTGAATAATTAGATTAGATAATCAAATGATGGATTAATGGTCAAGTCTCTTAATTTTTAGGGATTGATGATGATTTTTCATCAAAAAAAATATATATAAATGATAAAAAAGAAGGCATACTTTAATTTTAAAATTTTATTTTCATAATTAGTTCAAATAACCAAATGGTGGATGAATGGTCAAATCTCTTAATTTTTAGAGACCGATAATGATTTTCTATCGATAAAAAAAATATTAATGATAAAAAAGAAGGCATACTTTAATTTTAAATTTCATTGTCATAATTAGTTTAGATAATCAAATGGTGAAAGAATTGTCAAGTCTTCTAATTCTTAGGGATCGACGACGATTCTTCATCGACAAAAAAACAACAAAAAATAACAATGATAAATAAAAAAAGGCGTATTAGTTAATTTTAATTAAATTTTTTTTTAATAATAAGATTAGTTGGTTGACGAATTATCGTGTCTCTTAATTCTTAGGGACTCGATGATGATTCTCCATCGATAAAATTAATTAAAATTTCTAATGAAGTCTTCTATCTGATGGGAACTATTGTTAACAAAAATCAAAAAACAAAATATAATAATAATTTTTTTTAACAAAGTCTACAATCCGATAAAGACTATTATTAGTTAAATAATATCAATATTTAATAATTAGGATACTCTCTAATATCGATTATGTCAAGGCTTAAAATAGATTCAATGTTTGAATCAATGTGCTATCCGATGAAGGAGATCGACGATCATTTCAATATAATGTCATGCTCAAAAATCAAATAGTGAATGAATTGTCAAGTCTCTTAATTCTTAAGAACCGACGATAATTCTCCATTGACAAAAAAACAACAAAAAATAAAAATGATAAACAAAAAAGAAAGGTGTATTAGTTAATTTTAATTTTAGAATTTTGTTTTAATAATTAGATTAGTGGGTGGATGAGTTATCAGGTCTCTTAATTCTTAGGGACTAATTGAGACTAATGACGATTCTCCATTGACAAACTTAATTAAAATTTCTAACAAAGTCTTCTATCCGATAAGGACTATTTTAATCAAAAATAAGAAAACAAAAAAATATAATAATAATAATTTTTTTTAATAAAGTTTTCTATCTAATAGGGATTGCTATTACTTAAAAAATATCAACATTTAATAATTAGGATATTCTCTAACACATCGGTTCTGTTGAGGTTTAAAGTAGATCCGATGTTTAAACCGATGTGCTATCCCATGAAGGGAATTAACGATTGTTTCAATATGATGTCATGCTCAAAAATTAAAAACTTAATTTTGCTTGAAAAATTGAAGATTAAATAAAAAATAAATCAAAATAAATAAAATACTTTAGAAGATGAATATAGGACCAAACTAGACATGATATCTTTCCTAGGAAAAGGCGTTTTTAGGTGATCGATGTCTTTTCAAAATATAACCAAATCCTTACCCAAAGTTTTTATACTAATGCCATTTTTAGGTACCTAGTTTTTTTAACATTTGATAGCGATTTTAAATTCAATAATAACTTGTTTTCTAGAATAACGCATAAATGTGATGCAAATGATGCCAATCTAATAATTTTTTTGAGAGTCTCGTATGATATCGAGTAGTGATAAAATGATAACTCCATTAGAGATTCGAGTTTGGCTATAAGTTTAATCTTTTGAATTTAGCTTCTTTGTCTATTTTTTGTCGGCTATTTTTCAAGTGTTTTATCTTTTTATTTAATTAATTCCAATTTATTACTTTGAATTTTATTTGTTGTATATATTTTAAATCTTTTAAGGTTATGCAATTTATTTTTCTTCTATTTATATACATATTTATTTAGTGATTAGGTTGATATGATTGTTTTGATATGTTGCACACATTACAAAAAAAACATACAAAAACTCTAGACTCGAGCTAAAACCTTATACGATTTAGATAGAGAGATCCGAAGGTAAGTATGAAAGTCTACTAATGCTTTTTTGGATTTTCATTTGGATTGAAACTATCCCTATGCATAGAAAATGGTGGAATAATCTTTTCATACCTTCTCATGCATAAGGTTAGAGTTCGAATTACTCTATTTGTAATTTAGATAATTTAGAAATTTGAAAAGACTTAAGTATAAGATAAGCTTTGCCTAAATTCAAGAAAAGCTAGATCATGACTACTAGTGTTGACCTCGAAGGATCATGCATCCTATGGAGGTGCAAAATAAATAAAAAAAATTTCTCCATCTAAGACCCCAAGATCAAGCCGTTGAATCTACTAATAATACATATATGAATTATCAGCTATAAGTAAAGGATTGCCTCTTGTCGTGCAGATCTAAATTTTTTTCAACAAAGTTGTTCAAGTATTCGGCCTCTATTGATGATCCACGCAGATCCAAGTATCCATAAAGAAGCACTCAGAATTAATAGGGTGTTAGCTCTACTTTTTCTGATTTTGTATTTTCTATAGAAATCAATTATGGGCAACGTTTGTGACAACCTTAAAAGAGAAGGAAAGAATATTTCTTACTAAGGTTTAGGAGAAAACTATTTTTGCCTTTATTTTCCCTCTTGACCATGTGCCTTATGTGATTTTAGGGTTGAACGAATGTTCTCTTTCTTTTTTTTGTTAGTCGAATTTTCTCTCTCTCATATATATTTGTAAAAGAGTTTCCTTGTCCTCCAAGGACAAGAAGAGTGGCGGCTATGAGTCCATAAAAGACTTTAGGTCGTTGCTTCCTTATCCTTCAAATATGAGGAGTTATTTTATATGTGAATTATTTGATTATTATCTTTAAAATATTCAACCTTATCCAATAAGATTGATGTTTATCCTCCTATCAAAATTATCTTTAAGCTTTTTAATTAAATTTAATGGACCAAAACTATTTTAACCCAATTAATTTATTTGGACTATCCAAATAAATGTATTTAGATTATTTTGGCAAGGTCCACATTAAAAAATAATTTTTCAAAATACCCTTCAACCTAAATTAGGAAACTCCTTTCCTTTTAGGTTCTATATTTCCAAATTTGAAACTAACTTCTAAATTAGGAAACCGATTTCTAAAATAAGAAACTTTTCATTTTTGGAAACTCTTTCTAAAATAGAAAAATTTTATAATTGGAAACTTTTTTCAATATCTTTGCTTCTTATTTGTAATGTATTTACTTAAACTTATGCATATTACTCAATAGGCTCTTAGATATGTTGGCAATGCATCAAGAATAAAAGACTCCTATTTAATCTCTTGATACATAAATCAACATTAGCCTTTAGTAAGACATTATGACTACCCAATTCTATAGGAGAATTAGTTAATTCATTATTACCTTTCACGAGCTTGGTTATCATACAATTCAGTCTTCATGTCAACTTATCACAATGTGATCTCGAACTTGGTTATTAGTCTTGTTTGATTATCATCACATAAGTTTTCTTAGCTTCTAGAGTAAACTAACTATACTCTATTGGTGTACTCTTACTATGGCCATAGATTTCTTGAGCAGACATTTATCAAAGTGCAATGTGATAACTCCTTTAGCATACAAGGAATGACATGTCCTAGCTCAGTCATACACCTACCTACATTAGATTCCTAGTACACCCAATGAATCGCCCAAGTGCAACCCATTTATGGGTCCATCGAAACAAGTGTCAAAGTGCATAAGTCCTTTAATGAGATAACCGTGACGACTTCAAGTCTATGGACCATTTGTACTCATCTCGTATGAGATTCCCACATACTAAAATCAAATGGGTTCTCATGGCGAGTCAAGTCCAATGGCATGTTCTCTAAATTGAATCACCTAAGCGCTTGCTTTGGCATCACCATGCCAATAGGTGTGAGATCTCCTACTCGCTATCATATAGTATGAGCATAACACTCACAAGTCTATCTCGCATATTGTCAATATCCATTTTCAATAATGCTACGACTTGGGACATTTAATGATATCATTTATGTGCATTAGTGTTTGTCTCATATCCTTCGATCAATCACTATTGTAAATGCATATCATAAGGACTTTTATCTAATTTTATTGAACATGTAAACAAAAGAATTAATAGAATGACTTCTTTATTATTATCAAAATAAATAATGCAATGATACATTAACTCAAGCCCATCCATACATGGTTGGATCTTGAGCACCTACACTAACGAGACCCATTAAGAAGAAGCATTTTTAAACGATGTATGTTCTAATCCTTATTCTTGTAGGATATCTTCAAAACAAATCATGACGAGAGAATGTTATTAAGGATTTTAGGGTCAAATTAGAATTGATTTAGGTTAAGGAGGGAGGTTGTTTACCCTAGATCTTAGGTCAAAAAAATGACAAAAAAAATATGAAGAAAAGATAGAAGCCACAAACAATGAGTGCACGACTGAAGATAAGCTCATAACAAGATTTAGAAATCATATGGTTCCTATTGCCTCGTACTCAAGTCCGTGATTGTAAAGAATAGAATAGAAATGTATTTATAATGTAAATGTTATAAGCATTGTAATTTAAGTGGTTGTTATAAATAATTACAAAAACTAAATTATTTTTATTCTTCAATAGAAAATGACTATAAGTCATTTTCAGAATATGTTAGAAGTTCAAATTTGAAATTCTTCCGTGTATGCCATCATAAGATACGTTTATCACTCGGGTCTTAATGAAAAAAAAATCGATCAAAGACAAATCTGATTTTGGATAAATATGTTTCCTAAATCCCCCTAAATATTTATGAGTTTAAAATTGATATAGTCTAATTTCAATACAAACTCGTTATGATTTGAAGTCTACAACAATAAAGTATCCAATTCGATTTATGTCATGCATGTATATACTATTATTTATTATACTTTCTGTTTTGAGTTTGTTTACGGGATCCAAAATATAGGCCATCCAACTAAAAATCAACTCCTCTCTCGAACACGTTACACTTAGCTTTGGTATGGTCAAATAAAAATTGAAGAGAAAGCATAGTGGAAACATACATATCAATAAATGGTAGGCTTTTTAGAGTCGACGGACATTGACAACAAGGTCATCGCATTTCATATTTAATTTTCAGAATAGTTTGCCCTTGATAACAAGGCCATGTATTACATATTTAATGTTCAAGGTTGGTTGTCATTGACAATAAAGCCATGTATTGCATATTCAATTTTAAAAATAGGTTGTCTTTGATAACAAAGGCCATTGCATTGCATATTTAATTTTCATGATAAGTTGTACTTGACAACAAGATCATGTACTATATATTTAATTTTTGAGATAGGTTGCACTTGAAAATAAGGCCATCATATTGCATAGTTAATTTTTAAGACGGACCATCTTAACAACATGGCTATGTACTACATATTTACTTTTCTAGACAAATCGTCTTAACAATATGGCCATGTATTATACCCGTTTAGTTTTTAGGGTAGGTTTTCCTTAACAACATGGTCATCTAATACATATTTAATTTTTAAGGAAAACTGTTCTTCATAACAAGACCTTCCCATCACAGTTTTAATTTCGGGTTTAATCATCCAGAATAATCGGACCAACCTTTGAAAAAAAAATTTCTTTATAAGCTTATTACACAAAGTCATTGAAAAATATCTTTTCATTTGACTTTGCGTCATAAGCATTATAATGAAGAGGCAACTATCATAATCTAAAATTTATTCATATTTTTTGGTTATGTTATGTGTTTCTTATTTTATTTTATTTTGAAATTTATTATAAAAATAATAAAAAAATAAAAATGAAAAAAATACATATAAAATATAAAATATAAAAATACAAAAAAAGAAGAAAAATGATTGAGATAACTCATCCCCTAACCCCGAAAACCTCATCTAAAAGCAACCATTTCTTTCATTTTATAGGGCTTTCATAATTTTTCTAGCCCACACAAAAAAAAGCTCTAAAAATATAGTCTCTATAAAAAACTAAATATTGGGTAGTCGTCTTTAATTGAAAAGACTTGGTCGCCCCGGCTCTTTCAAACATGTTATCTTCCTTCCTCCTCCACGTTTTTACAAACCATATCTAAATAACCCTTCATTGTTAAACTTATAGCTCCTTCTTCATTAAGGTACAATCCTTGGACCACTTTGTAGTAACTAAAATAGTCTGTCTTCATCCTTTTAGGATCCTAACAAAACCCTCTCCTCCAAAAGTACCATCAACCCTTGTCAAAACGAGTTGCCACCACCGTTTCAAAAAAGGAAGGAATAATAAAACCCATAGCCAACCTTTCCATTCGTCTCGCTACTCCTCTAGTCACTACCATAAGACCACAACAACCCTACATAAGATCCCCAATACCCTCAACACCCAAAACCAACTCTCTCTCTCTCTCTCTCTCTCTCTCTCTCTTTTCCTAAGACCTTAAAACAAGTAGCCCTTAACCTCCATAAACCCTCAATAATTAAATTCAATGCTCCTCATAAAAAATAACAAACTCACCCTCTCACAAGTAAAAACTCAAAACACTTCATGGACATATCCTTCGAATCACAACCATTACCATCTCCTACTTTCATAACCATATTAACCGTAATGTATCCACCACCATCCATAGCAAACCTAGAATAAAGGTAGAAATGTTGGGTATGAAAATCGGAGGTGCATGCATCCTTTTAGTCCGACTCAATCTACTCGGCCTCATTTTCAAGTAAACTTGCAAGATCAAACTTCAAATGTGGCGGACATGAGATGTTTCTCTTTAGTAGATCCAAGGTTAAAAGGGAGTACTAACATTAGTGTTTTCTTGCCTCATAGATAAGGCAGCCCCCCATCTCTTTCCCAATTTATTTACAAGGATCTCACATCTTCCTCTTCAATCTGTTGCTAATTTTATCTTTTTATATATAAATCAATATTGGCCTCTACCAAGACATCATGACTACGTAATTCTTTAAGAGGATTAATTAATCCGTAATTATCTTTCATGAGCTAGTTACCATACAATTTAGTCATCATGTCAATTTATCATAGTGTGATCTCGAACTTGGTTTATAGTTTGTTTGATTATGATCACGTAAGTTTTTTTTAATTTTTAAATGTCTTAGCACTAGAGTAAACCAACTATGCTCTATTGGTGTACTTTCACTATGGCTATAAATTCTTTAAGTTGACATTCATCGAAGTGTAATGTGATAACTTATTTAGCATATAAGAAATGACATGTCCTATATTAGTCATCCATCCATTTTCAATAAATTTCTAGTGCACCCAATAAATCGACCACTCGTAACTCTTAACTGAACCCATCAAAACGAGTGTCAAAATACATAAATCTTCTAATGAGATAATCATGATGACTTCTAGTCGGATGACTAATTGTACCCATCTCATATGAGATTTTCATAAACTAAATCAAATTGGTTCTCATGGTGAGTCATGTCTAGTGATTTATTCTCTAACATTAATTATCAAAGTGCTTGCTTTGGCATTACCATGCCAATAGGTGTGAGTCTCCTACTTGCTACACCAATCGTATGATGTGTGTGTGACAAGTCATATATGTTTTGAGCACGTTAGGCTTGCCCGATGAGGCCGATCACACCCTAAGCATGTGACATGGCATATGGCAAGGGAAAGCACACGCTTGGTGCATGCCAAGTCTTTAGCCATACAACGCATGTCTTGTACACATTAAATGCATGCTTGGGCACGCGTAAGGGTCATGTATGCCTAGGCTAGACATGCATGCGAGCCGGGTAGCAAGCCAAATGTGCAAACATGCTAGGCTAATGTTGGACACTAACCAATTGGCCAGCCAAGGCTAGTGCTAGGCATTAGCCATCTAGGGCATGGCGACCCATAAGCCTTTTAAGCCCAAAAGCCTATGGGCCCAAGGCTCGAAAAGTTTGAAAATTGAAATTTAGAAAAATTTTAATATTTTATAAAATGACAAAAAAATGGATTTATAATTATAATTAAAATAAAATATTTTTCATTTGTATATCATGTATCAATGTGATTAAAGTATGTGTGAATAATATGGATGAGTCAACTTAATTTTTAAGAATGTATGCTTGTAATTTTTTGGTTAAATAAGACTTATATATCTTAGCTTTTCTATCATTCTAAGGTATTTCTCATGTGTGAATGGTATGGATGAGTCGACATAGTTTTTAGAAAAGTATATTTGTAATTTTTTGGTTAAATAAGGCTTACATGTTCTGTCTTCTCTATCATTCGATGTATTTCTCTTATCATCTTACTCCTCTCAAATGTAAATCGAGATTTCTTATTTAAAGAAATATAAAATTAGAAAATAGGATATTAGAATAGATGTAAGAAGAAGAAGCCAAGAAGAGAAGACAATCTCAAAGAATTTGTAATAATTTTTCACCTAGGTGCTTGACCCACTAGTTTCTTGTGGCTCGAGGGGACTAGTAGTAGAGATTTATTATCATTCACGAATCCTAGAGTGATGCATGAGATATATGTATCTATTATGTGATTAATAGTATGCATGATAAGATTAATATGATTGATGACTAATATGCATGCTAAGATAAGATGTACAATATTAAATCCTTCAAATTAATATCAAGTTAATTACCTTTCAATGTTATAAGGGGAGAACTCTCTTAGTCGTTGTTGGCTTATTGAGATAACTTAAGTTCTTTTGATTGTTCTTGGGTTATTGAGATAACTCAAGTTCACTTCTTCCTCGAATGAATAAAATCATGGATCATGCAATGTTTTTGAACTTTTAGGCCTAACTCGAAATGAATTGTTGGGTTTATTGAGATAACTCAAGGTCAAATGAATTTATAGGCAAAGATTGGTATTCATATAAGATGTGAGATGAAAAGGAGTTGTCATGCCAATGAGATTAGGAATTGCATTGGATGCAATTGGTAAGGAGTTACCTACCTATGCCTTTATGTATGACTTATTGAAATAACTCAAGATTAATGCATTTTAGAGGATGGGATCCTAACGCACTAAGAAAAATGAATTGAAAAGTTTTCTTTAGTCTTATATTGAAGGTTATAGAACTTGAAGAAAATAGTGAGAGTAAACATAGATTTTACTTCTTAATTTATGTTTTGTTTTATTTATACAATTCAATTAACCAAATCGTATACGATTCTATCCTCTTAGATCGTACAGTATGACCGATAACACATTGATACGATTGATTATTGATGGAAGTAATACTTTCAATGGCATAAACTACCTTTATTGAAAAATGAATTTGAGAATAGTCCTCCAATATGAGAAGATTCTCTATACGATAAAGACATCTCTCCCAACCAAGCCTCCTCATGATCAAGCAAAAGCTTATGCAACATGGGTTAAATATAGAGATGATGTGATCATCTCTCAAAGTATCATACCAACAATTATGATGTTAAAGCATATGCACTAACATAAAGGCACAAGCATCTTTGATATCATAACAAAGCTTAAGAGTTTATTTGAATTGAATACAAGGCATGAGTATTATAAGATAGCCAAAAAGCTTTTTAAAGCCAAAATGGATGAAGGATCTTACATCAAAAAGTACATGACCGAGATGATAGGCTATATCGATATGCTGATTATAATAATTGGTACTTGTTAAAACTAAAATTGAATAAAAATTTAATTTTAGACACATGTGAGAAATATTTTGAAGATATAAAATAATATTTAAGGGCTTGAGAGAATATTTAGAATAGTTGAATTTGTCTTTTTATGCTTAATGAATATTTTATTAATTTTATGCTACATGACTAGTAATTTTCATATGAAATAATTATTTGGAGCATGTTGTATGTGCATGAAAAATATTTTTTTTGCTTAGAACATTTTTTAGAGGGGTGTTGAATTATGTCATGTGATTGTGTGAATTATTTTATATGTTGTGAATATTTTATTTGAATCTTTATGTGTAGGAATAGTGTTTTAGAAGATAGAATAATTAAATTAGAACTTAAAAAGAATGAGGAATCTTTTTAAAAGATATAGAAAAATCATTTAGAATTTGTATGAGCATCTAATAAATTTAAATTAATTTTTTCATGAATAAGGAATATTTTTCATAGGAAATAGTGCAATTTTCACACTAAATAATTAATTTGGAGGCTTAAATAAGGGTATAAAAATTATATAAATCATGATTAAATTCTTTTAATAAATATTTTAATTTATTCTGGAAAGAAATCGAATTTTTAAAAGTATAGAACAAAATTTTATAATTTAGGACCTAATTGCATAGAAATTAGAGACCTAATTGCATAAAACTAAAAGTTTGAACTTCTAAATTAATTTAGATAAGAACCTAAGGAGTTTAAAAGTTGTTAAGGTACCTTTAGGAGAAGGACCTAAAGTGGTCAATCAAAAAAATTAAAGGATGGTTAGATGAGTAATTAGAGAAAAGACTAGTACAATGAGGAGACTAAAATTAAGAAAATTTTTGGACACTTCTCCACCCTTCCGAGTTGAAATTTGCTACATGATTAGGGCTTAATTAATTTGATTTTCTTAAAAACGAGAGGCTAAGAGGGATGCAAAGTGGAGGGTTAGGAATTAAGGAAAAATTAAATGTTAGAAACTTGTCCAATTGAAGGGCTATGATTAAGAGAAAATTTTATGGCCAAGATCATTCCAAAACACAACAATTCAATGGTGGATATGAGGTCAAAATTCCACCAAAAATTAGCCTATAAATAGGGATGCAAGGAATTATGAAAAATGCATGGAAAATAGCCAAAAACAAGGAAAACTCTTGCAAAATTTTTCCTAGAAATTTCCACCCAAAAACCACTAAAATCACCTCTAAACACCTCTAATCAACTAATCAAGTAAGAAAATAAAGTTAGGAGATCAAAAATTTTCAAGAAGAAAATTTAAAGTTTGGGTCGAATTGGTGGAGAAAAGAGAGAGGAAGAAATTGCTCAATCTTTTCACTATTTGAAGTTTAATTGGAGCTTATCTAGGTAAGTTAACTCCACCTACATTGCAAGGATTGCTTAATTGATGTTAATTTGTGGTTTATATGCTTTAATTTGGAATTTTAGCTTTAATTTTAAAAATTAAGGTTAGGGTCCTTAATGAACAAAAATTGAGAGAAATGGATTTAAACTTGCAATTCATGCAATTGAGGTTGAATTATGTTAATTGGACTTGAAATTGATGGTTTGAAACTCAAAAATTTCTAAGGATTATTTAAGGGAAGCATTCGGCCTAATGATCATTATCAACATGATTAGAATGCATTTCAAAGGATATGTGGGGACCGGTTGTTATGCATCAAATAAAACCAATTTCTTAATTAAATCTTTGCTTCATCATAGTAAAAGAAGACATGTTCTCTCTTCTGCTAAGTAATTTCCATACATTGATTTGAGAATGAAACTCATGCATGACCTTGAATCTTGGATCATGAAAGGCCAAAGCAGACCTTACCACCATTGGCTTCGCGTTAGAAAATGTCCAAATACTAAAATTTAGCATTTGGTTTTCAAAAATTGAGTATAAGGCCAACCAAATAGGTCCCACACTCGAGCAACAAACATTGCAAAACTCCCTATTTTAAATTTTTCTATGTCTGTACAAAGCTTTTTTCCTACGATCTTATAATGTATTATATTAATTAATTCATAAAAAAACTATTTATGAAATGTTAAAATAATTCTTTAATTTTAGTACTCGAGCAACAAACATTACAAAACTCCCTATTTTGGAGTTTTTCAATGTCTGTACAAGCTCTTACGATCTTCTAATGTATTATACTAATGAATTCATAAAAAATATTTATAAAATGTTAAAATAATTCTTTAATTTTAGTACTCCTCAGTTATTTAACTACTCCAAAATCTAAGAATACTTTTCTTATTTGATGATAAGAGTAATTTCAAGTAAGTTTACGTATCAAACAAGATTAGATTAATTATTTTTTCAATTAAGTTTATAGATATATTTTTCATATCATGATTTAATAATTTTTCTAAATGCTATTTCTAAGATTCAAATCCTTAAAAAAAAAAAAAAATTAATAACCCAACTAACATTTTAAGATTGCATTTTCTGTTAGTGAATAATTAAATTATTATCTTTCCATAACGAATGGATAATCCATGTTTTACCTTGATAGTGGAGAGGCCACCTTGGCTGCTCATTTATTAAAAAGAAATCCAACCTTATAATACGTATAACAGCCCAACCAATTCTGATTATTTGATTGATTTATAGAGCTATACATATGCGAGTTAGCAAAAGAATTCTTCTCTTTATTTTAAGATTGCTATTCTTTTCTTGGTATAGCAACTTTTTGATCGATTTGTAGAGCTATACACATGTGAGTTAGCAAAAGAATTCTTCTCTTTATTTTCTCTACACAAGCAATGCTTATGCATTAGAAACATTTCTTAATTCTCAAGACACCATTACTTCCTTTTTGTTTTTGCTAAGATCAAATAGAAATTAAATTATTTTGTTTTGTTTATTTTGCATTTTCTAAGTGCTTTATTGATTTGGAAATTTAGTTACAAATTGAATTGAATTGAGCTCTAATCAAAAGAAGACTTACATATCTTATTTTAACAAGTAATGGGCAATCTAAAAGTTTAGCTCTTTCTTGAAAATTGGATTAGTTTTGATCAAATTGGAAGTTGTAATTGTAGGGAAAATGACATTATCATAAGAATCAAGGACACAAGAATTTAGTAAAGCATCAAAACTTGGTGATGAAATTAGTGGTATAAGTTTTGAGAAGAATTCTTTACCTCCATTCGGACTAGAAACACAGTGAAGTAGTTGTGTTAGTTTAGATGAGAATATAGCAGCCATTGTTTTTTTCTTTTTTAATGAAGTTTTAATGAATGTTAAGGAGTGGGCATTTTTTTTTAAAAAAAAAATTAATGTTAATGCTAGTCTTTTAAAGTGCTAGTAAATTGCTAAATGTGTGGAGTGCTTATGCTACTTTAGATGATAACTAGCTAGTTGCATCGTGCTATGTTGCGAGTCCGGTTGAACAAAATCATTTTAAAATTTTATAATTTTAAATTATAAGTTTTTATGTAATTAATTTTTTTAATGTCTTTTATATATTTTTCGCTTATAAAAAATATAAATCATTCTTCTTTATGGATTGCTTTTAAAATAAAAAAATTATAATAATTTTAAATAAAATATTAATCAAGAATTAAAAAATTAAAACATATTTTTCATAATATTATATTTCAAAAACTTAAGTTATAATTAATGGTCAAACTTTTATAAAATTAAAAAATGAAAAAAAATTATTTAATGCTGATGAGAAAATTAAATTTTGAAATTATTCATAGAACACTAAGGGAAAATAGAGCAAAATCATTTCAAAATTTTATAATTTTTATTAATTTTTTATTTAATTATCACTATATGTGTGTGTGTGTGTGTATATTTGTGTTTTTCATAAAATTTCTGCTTAAAAAAAACATGATTTATTTTTCTTTATTCAAGAATTTTTAAATAAAAACTTGTAACAATTTAAACTTGAAAAATTAATTAAGAATTTTTAAAACAAATACTTTTAAAATATATTTTTTATAAGAACGTATCTAAAAAATAACATTACAATTAATTTATAGATTTGCATAAAAATTAACTAATGAAAAAATAAAATTTTATTCTTATTTAATATTGGTGAGAAGATTTTTTTAAAAAAAGTATATGCATTTGATCTTTATATAATATAATTCTTTACAAAATAATCAATAAACTTAGATAAAAACTGCATTTGAATAATTAGTTGGTTTCTTTAAAAAATTATTTTATGTCAAATAAATTGGTTCTATAATGTTAAAAAAACATTCATAGTAAATAATTTGCATTATGTTGGAAGATGTATGGTTAATTTTGAATAAAAATAATGATTCAATAGTTTTTTTTATAAGCCTTGACTATACCTAGTGAAGTGAAATTAATTATTTGAAATGAACTTTTAACCTCTTAGAATAAAATAATTATATATTTATATATATGCAACTATCATCTTAAAATTCTAAAAATTCATGATATATATTATACCAATTTATTTTTTGAAAAAGATAAAACAATCATGTTTTAAAAT
This sequence comes from Dovyalis caffra, assembly GCA_963924115.1. Taxonomy (NCBI): domain Eukaryota; kingdom Viridiplantae; phylum Streptophyta; class Magnoliopsida; order Malpighiales; family Salicaceae; genus Dovyalis; species Dovyalis caffra. Next base: position 34,286 of record CAWUPB010000222.1, on the reverse strand, counting down.
TTTATTCTAAAATTCAAACATAGAAAAAAATAAATTATATTTATTAGTAAATAAAAATTTATATAAAAAATGTTACTTGGATGAGAATTTTCATAAAAAATGATAAATTCAAAGAATAAAATTTAAATAATAAGAGTAATATAAGCTGAAGTATATGTTAAATTTTATAATTTTAATACATACACACACATACACTGCATGAAAATGAAAGAAAAATGAAAGATGAGGATTGAAAAAAATGTTACAACATGAGGAACCAAAATAAGAAAAAGTGTTAAATTTACATATTAATACCCCAAAAGCACACAAAAAACAACACACAAAAGTTACTTAAATTGCCATCAAGTAAATAGAAATTTTATGCATATGAAGAGTAAGTGAATAAGAATTTTAGGCATATACATAAACAGTTTGGATTCTCATGCTACATCGTAGACCGAACCAAACATATTTATTTCAGTTTGATAACATATATTGTTATTGGTTAATTAAAATATATTAAATTAAATATAAAAGATAAAATTTCATCTCGTTTTATAATTTTTAATCAAAATTTTGTATGTATATATATATATATTAGTTATTTATTTTTGAATAAATTTTGAAGTTAAAAAAATATGATTCATTCTTTTTTATGCATTTATTCTTAAATAAAAACCCATAATAAATAATATTTTAATATATATATATTTGTTAAAAACAACATCTTAATATTTTTTTCATAACATTGCATCGAAGAAATAAAACAACAATTAGTGCAAACACCTTGTATAAAAATCAACAAATGAAACTTTTTTTACTGATGAGAAGATTATTATTATGTATTATTATATATATATTTACAAAATAGTGAATAATATTAGTATACAAAAATTGTATTTGAATTCTTCGATCGGTTATTCTAAAATATTATTTCAATTATTTTAATTAAAAAATTAATATTAAAATATTAAAAAAATAGAAAATAGTTGGTATTATATGTGTAGATGCATAGTTGATTTCTAATAAAGTCAATGAATCTATTATTATTATTTTTTATACATCATGATAGTACTCAATAAGTGAGAATGTATAATATAAATTGAAAAATGATTTAAAAAATTAAATTATAAAATATATATTGAAGTCAATAGAGTGAAACAAAAAATATAAAATTGATTTTGATAAAATTTGATTATATAAAGAATAAAAAAATAAAATACATATATTCTATTTTTAAAATTTGACTTGTATAAGAATCAAGCAAATAAAAACAAGTATAAAAAAACTTATTCGAATCGATAAATAGAGAAAATAAATCATATTTATTAATAAATAAAATTATATAAAAATAAGAATAAAAATTAACTTGATGTGAATTTTTATAATAAATCGAAAAGATCAATTTTAAACAATAGGAATAATATATATTTATTTTAAAATCTAAAAACATATCGTATATATTATATCAATCATTAGTTTGTGTGAAACAAATAATGATTGATTTTATAAAATTTCGACACTCAGTTAAATAAAATAAAAAGAACATAAATTGATGGAAAAATCAAAGGAAAAAAATGCATACCGCATCAATTAGGAAATTAAAATTTTTATTTTAAAATTTCGAGATCAACATGAAACAATTTAGAAATCACAAAAAATAAAGTGAATAGTGCTTTTATGAGGGGATGAACAATAAAACTTACTTTTCAAGTATATATTATATAATCATCGGTTTGTGTAAAAAAATATAACGATTGATTTTTCAAAATTTTAACACCTAGTTAAATAAAAAACATAAATTGATGAAAAAAATAAAATAAATAAAGCATGTGTACTGCATCAATTAGAGATTACAATTTTAGGGATCAAAATAAAACAATTTAGAAATTACAAAAAAAGGGTGAATAGTGCTTTGTGAAGGGGTGAATAGTGAAATTCACTATTCAATCACCCTAATAAAAGGGAAAAAAAGCATGTGTATTACATCAATTAGAGAATTAAAATTTTTATTTTAAAATTTTAGGAATCAAAATGAGACAATTGAAAAATTACAAAAAAAAAAAAGGTGAATAGGGCTTTGTAAAGGGGTGAATAGTGAAATTCACTATTCAAACACATCATGTGTTTTAGTTATACGAGTAAAGTAATGCAACGGCAAGTGTTGTTTCATTTTTTGGTTTTGTTTTATAGAAAGTGTTGGTTATTATGTATGTGGTTGTGGTGTTCAATGTTCATCAACAATTTTATAGAAAAACTTTTTTACAGAAGGATTGAATATCAAAGTAGATACTCGCTATTATGTAGTATTACATTTAAAGAGTGGAAATCCTTTGATTTGTTAACTTTTGGATAGATATTTTACCAAAATGAGATGAATGAGTCATTCATAGATAGGTATAATAGGGGAGGGAGGATAGACTAACATTGTCCGTATGATATGCTAAGTCGTAGTTTGCTATTGCTTTCTTCTTAATCATGATGTAAATCTCTAACTACTACTTTCATGACTAGATTAGGAAAAAAGATGAATCAACATCAAGACATGTTTTAAAAAATGAGTTAACCGGATAGCTACTGCTCTCAATGTGTCCAGTCTATTAACAAAGAGAACTTGCTTGGTCTTGATAGCAAGACGGACAATATTATGAATAAAGCATCTGCCTTGAACAATTAAGGCCTTGTTGGTTTTCTATGGAAAATCATGAGAGACATGTCTTACAACTTTATTTATTTATTTATTGGCTTTTGTGATTTTTTGATTATGCAATGCTAATTCGTTACTTGGTTTGCATAAAAAATAGAACAAGATGATGGCCTTAAGCAATTAGAAGAGATAGTGACAATCGACAAGTACAAAACACATTACATTGGTCGTCAATGAGAAACTTACCTTACACACTAGGATTTTGGTGGTTGTTTTTGATTTATTTTCTATTTATCCTATTTATAATTTCCTTGCATTTCATGCTATAACATGCTAAAGTTGATTACAACCTTTAACTTAATATTCTTATCTCTTCTTTATACGAGCATGTGGATGTAACAAATTCTCATATACAAGTTTGTTTTCTTTTCTTTAGATTGATAGTTTGTAATCGATTGGTATTAATTTTTATTTCGTTAGCAATAAAATAACGTATTGATTTAAGGCTTTTATCTTGTGAAAGTGATTTTTTCCAGTGTCTTTTGATATTCTTATGAGTAAATTTATGGTTCTCTAGAATGGTAACTATCATATAACTTAATGCTTATATTTGTTATATCATAAACCGAGAGTTTAAAGGAATTTTCCTTTTTCGAACAAACGAACCGAAGGTGGTTGTGCTCATTGGATCTGTCTAGTTATTGCTATTGTCATTCTAATTGTTGGCATGTGGGCATTGATTAAATATTTGTAATGTTAAGGACGAGTAAGCTCGATATTTTAATTTTGTTTTGCTCTTGTGTGCAACTAGAAACACTTGCATGGCGAAACAGACAATGTGTGTTTTCGTCTTGTGGTTATGATTTAAGTGTGTAATTAACTCATATATAGAGAGATATTAGTGATTGTCAACGATGATGATGATAAATGCATCATAAGGGAGGTGTTTTTTTTTTTGGGCAATTTTACCAAATTTGATGAATTTTGAATCATTTTGGCAATTACATTAAGGTTTATTCGGGTTATATTGGTCTACTCATATATGTTCTCTGCAAAGGTAACCAATATGCAAATGACTCATTTAGGTTCCAGTTTTCAACCTACAATGTAGGAATGGAATCGTCTACTCTCCTCCTAGGCTCGCATAATTTGCTTGCTAATAAGATGAGAGTGATATACTTTGTAGTTGGTATTTACTTTTTATTCCAAAAAAAAAATGCATCAAAGGTTATTCCATCAAGTAGAATCAAGTTCTGGATGTGTTGTACTTTATGCATTGCCAATCAAAGATACAATACAAATGTTTTGCTCTAGTAAAGTAGAGGAAAATGTCATGTCCTCTCGCTTGCATTCACCATCGACTAAGAACAAATTTCAAGGTCTTAGACAATTCTAACCCTTGGGTCATGATCTAATCTTTTAAATGTTGATAACAAAGTTTTGGTTCTTACAAAGGGTTTCATCTCTAACATGAGCTAAGCTTCTCGATTTGCAATGAAATATAGGCTTAAACAATTAATAAGTGATTCTAGATTAAATTTTGAGATTGATATTAGAAGAATTTTTTAAGTTCAAATCTTGTTTGGAATGGAGTGGAATTTAAGGTTAAAGTAAAGCTACTTTTGTAATGCGGTTCAAGTCTACCTATCAATGAATTAAAAACAAAAAAAAAAAAAACAAAAATCAACCTATTGTAAAATGCTTCAAATTTTGACAAGAAATAAATTCATGAGAAAACAAGATTGTTTTGTCTACTAGATTATATTCATGATTTAGATTCATAATTTAGATTTTAGATTAGTACTAGTCGGTCGCTCGCGTTACGCTATAGATCCGGTAGAATAAAATTATTTTAAAATTTTTCATTTAATTAATTATTTAATTTTTTTATAAATTTTTTTCTTAAAAAAAAAATCATTCTTCATTATGGATTGGTTTTAAAATTAAAAATTATAATAATTTTAACTAAAATATTAGTCAAGAATTAAAAAAAACTTTAAAAATATAATTTTCATAATACTATATTCCAAAAAATAAATTTATAAATTAATGGACGAGACTTTTATAAAAATTAACAAATGAAAAAAAAATTCTTATTTAATGTGGATGAGAAGATTAATTTTTGAAATTACTCGTGCAACGCTCCGGGTAGATAGAACAAAATTATTTCAAAATGTTATACTTTTTTCATTAATTTTTATTTAATTATTCCTATTTTTGTGTATTTTCATAAAATTTCTATGTAAAAAACATTAGATTGATCTATATTAAGCCCACATCTTGCTATAATACAAATTTATATACTAGAATAACAAAAATAGATAGTATGGTAGAAAGTATATTACTTTCTACCATACTATTGGATATCATAGAATCATGTTGATTCTAGTTTGCTCATTTAAGCTAAAACGCAAACATTGAAGTTATTGTATAGACGTGAAAAATCTAGATTACCTACGCCATCTCCCTATCTCCTTATTCTAAACTTTTTTCCATTCTATTAAAAGAAACTTATTAGATTAGAGCCCCTCGAAATATTTAATTTTCGGTATGAAAGAAAATTTTTGGCAATCAAAGACTCGACTTTTATTACAAATGAATTTAGAAGAATTCTTTTCTATTTTGAGAAATTTCTAGAAACCACTTCATTTTTTGGTGTCAAAATATGATATGTGGTCTAAAAATAGGGAATCTATTTTCTTTTTTTCTAAACAAAAAAAGATCTTGGAGATTGTCTAATGCTTACTCTCAATACTCTTTGCTTACACAGTAGTAATATTCTTTGTTTCTCTTTTTATCCTTGGATTTTTATCTAATGATCCATGGCATAATCCTGGACGTAAAGAGTAAAAAAAAAGGCTTTTTCCTCGCTCGATTTCAATTGGGAGAGATGGCTAAGTGGACTAAAGCGTCGTATTGCTAATCCTTTGTACGAGTTATTCGTATCGAGGGTTTAAATCCCTCTTTTTCCGGTTTTTTTGAAGACTTGTTATTTTTTTCCAAGCCTTTTTCTTTTTTTCTTTTTTTAATAGCTAAAGATGTAGAATAGATAAAATTCTAAGACTGGATCGGTACTTCCAATTGAATGAGTATGAGTAAAGGGCCTATGGATAAAGACAAAAAAATGTATTTCTAATCGTAATTAAAACTTTAATTTTTTATTTGTTTTGCATAGTCAAGATTGAAGTAAAATAAGTATTAAATGATGACTTTGGTTTACTATAGACATCGATATCTTGTGGGATCGAGGTTTGAAAAAGGATCTTAGAGTGTCTAAGGTAGGGCCAAGACGGTCTCTTAACACCTTATTTTTTCTTCTCATTAGAGTTATTTCCAAAAAAAATTGTCATGGTAAGGAAGAATGGGGAACAAGCACACTTGGAGAGTGCAATACACTAAAGAGTTATATCGTTGCGTTAAGGAAGGATGAATCGCTCTCGAAAAGAAATCTATTAATTCTCTCCTAATTGGTTAGGATCGTAGGTACGATGATTTACTTGCATGGGTGAGGTCTCTTGTTCAAATCTAGGATGGCCCAGACTGAAGAAAAGAATGGAAGAAGCAATCGACTCCTTCATGCATGCTCCATTTAGCTCGGGGGATATAGCTCGGTTGGTAGAGCTCCGTTCTTGCAATTGGGTCATTGCGATTACGTGTTAGATGTCTAATTGTCCAGGTGGTAATGATAATATCTTGTACTTGCACTCGGTGGCTCACTTTTTCTAAGTAATAGGGAAGAGGATCGAAAGATGCCATAGAAAAACTCTATTAAGATAAAGATACACCATCAAGAACGTAGAGGAGGTAAGATAGGCGAGTTGGTTAGATCCGGTATGGATCGTACATGAATGATAGTTCGAGTCAACGACTCTTCTAAGGTTCCTTTATCTAGGATCCACGGGGAAGAGGATCAAGTTGGCGCTTGTGATCGGCTTGATGCACTAACCCTTTTCAACCTTTTAGCGAAATGCAAAAAAAGAAAGGAAAATCCATGGACCGACCCTATCATCTCCACTCCATAGGAATTACAAGATCACGTCGTATAATTTTGAAAGATCATTTGATGTAGTTGAAATAACTAAAATTTAGATTGTTCGATCAAGTAAAGGAAACTCAATGGAATTCATAACCATCTTAATGTTTTTTTTTTTGTTTTCATAATTATTGTCGAAATATTCAAGAGCTAAGACCATTCTAATGCTCTTTTTTTGCCATGTATAAGCTAACCCAACATTTAGGATAAGCACATGAATTCTCTATAAATAGAAATAGATAATCGAGGGATTGTTATTCAACAATATAACATGACTTATATATCCGTGTAAACCAATATCAACATCTATGAACATATCTTTATGATCTTATCTATCTAGATTCATCGAAGTTTTAGATGTCATATGATTTCAATATACTCGCTTGCATTTTTCATTATGCACGGCTTTCCCTATGTATACATCTAAAACTCAATTCCCTCCCTAGATGGAACCCCTATGAAAGATAAATACTCGGTTACTCAATCTTTACTCGTATATTGTATGAGCATTTCATAATACGGATGGATGATTTTTTTCCCTTTCTATTCACTCGGATCTCTTTCGTTTTGTCAATTTTGTCGGGATTTTCCTTTTCTTCTTAAAAGAGGGAAGAAGAAAGATCTTTTTAAGTGGATCCCTCTTCTTCATGTTTAATCCCCTTTGTATCGGATGTTGTTTCTATTTCTACATCTATTTTTTCCTCCTTTCCTCTCTTTCGTCCATTTATGAGGTTTATGAGGTTTCTTTTAGTTTCTTTGCAAAAATGGGTGACGATATTCGCCTGAAGAGTAGACACGGATAATAAATAAGAGAATACTAAAGATTTAAGCGATCCTACTCGAGAGAAAGATCTATTATGAGACAACTCTACCTAAGTGAATAATTTATTATGAGGTAACCCTACCCGATTAAATAGTCTATTATAAGGTGACCCTACCCGAAAGAATAGTCTATTATGAGGCAACCCTATCCGAAAGAATAGTTTATTAAGAGGCGACCTTATCCGAATAAATGGTCTACTATGAGACAACCGTACCTAAATAAATGATTTATTATTAGGCGATCCTGCTGAGAAAATGATCTATTATTAAGTGATCGTACCTAAGTGAATGGTCTATTATAAGATGACCCTGTCTAAGAAAATGATCTAGTATTAAGCGACCATGCCCGAATGAATGATCTATTGTAAGACGATTCGTCTAAGTAAATGATCTACCGTGAGACGACCCTGCCTAAATAAATGATCTATTGTAAAACGACCTATCTAAATGAATGGTCTATTATTAGGTGACCCTACCCGAAAGAATGATCCATTGTAGGACGACCCTACCTAAGAGAGTGGTCTATTATAATGCGTTCATATTTAAATGAATGGTCTATTATTAAGTGACTATGCCCGAGTGAATGGTTTACTATTAGGTAACCCTACCTGAAAAAATGATCTATTATAACGCGACCCTACTTGAGTGAATGGTCTATTATTAGACAACCCTACCCGAAAGAATGGTTTACTATAAGACAACCCTACCTAAGTGAGTGGTTTATTGTGAGGCAACCCTACCTAAAGGAATGTGTGGGGAAATGTGACCTCCCTTTTAATTTGAATTTGAATGATTGTTCCATTTTTTGAGTTGACGTTCTTAAAATATATTAATAAAATTGACAACAGTGATTAGTTCTTACCCGAGAGAAACATAGGCTATCCTACCTTATCGGTACTCAATTCTCCCTTTCGTCGCCTCATTCTAGACTTATATACTCGGATTGCATCTCATAGTACTCGTCAAAATTTTCTTGCCTCCGACCTTGATCACTTGAGTTTTTCATCTCTTCTAACTAACCGAGGTAGATTGGATTTTTTTGAACTTTTGAAGGTGATAACCATCCATATATTATGATCTACCCTCGTGAGATCACGCCCAACTGCTTTGATTACTTGTCAAACTCCGATCGAGTCATTACCCTCCATTATGACTTTTTTTGCCTCCCAACTTTGATGGCACTAGCTTTTTTGATTTGTGCTTAAAAGCTTAATGTTTGGCCATTCGTTCCTCCAATTGACATTATGATACCATTGTTTGATCAATTTGTTAAACTTGATTAGAGTCGTTGGTTTTTTTATCTTGCACCTAAGTGTTCTCAATTCGGATCGAGTTACCGGACGCCCCAAGTGTTGATCGAGATCAAACATTTATCATTTTCATGGCATAATCATCGCTTGTGTTTACATGTTTATCTTTTGATGCTTGCATCACAATTTACAAATTAGTCTTGAAATTTTTGTTATCTTTTAAGAAAGATTATTGAATAGGCATTTGATTTTCATGGATCTAGTCGCATGCTTGAATGATTTTCTTAAAACAATTTAGATTATTTGAATGAAATGTAAAGATGTTTCGATGAAAATACTTTCATTCATGAAGATGTTTAAGTTTAGTGATCAAAAGTCAAAATATGAGATTCAAATGCTATGATGTAATTTTTTCAAGAAAGTTGGGCTAAGGAAGGAAAAAAGTGTTTAGCTTATGCAAAGTTTGCAAGGAAGCCGACTTTTGATGTGTTTAAAGGTAATTGGCCAAATGATAATTCCATTTTGGGTAAAGAAAAAAGTTTAAGCAGAAAATATTTTGAAAAATTGATTTTGAAGGATAATTTTACCTTAGAATATCTTGATTCTGTTTATTTTTTTCCTAAATTTATTGATGAAGACGCATGATTCAATGTCATAAAGAATGAAAAACAAGCACACTCGATCGATCATATTTTCTTTTTTCTCAATCACCATTTTTTTTTTGAGATTTTTAATATAAGAATCCAACAACCTAAGCAAATTATCTTTGATCAGAAAGGACTTGTAAAAGCACGTAATGCGATGCTATGGCACTAGGCTTATGAAGAAAAGGATAAAAAGGCTCAAAAAGTATTTTAAGGCTTTCATGAATATGATCATTTTGTTGTCCATGAAAATCTCTTTAGGAAATGCCGTTTAGACTTTATCACTTTAGCCATTAGTTAGGTCGTTAAGTTATCTTGGTGTCCAGGAATGAAAATATGTTTTTTATGATTGTCGTATGGACTTTGTCATTTTGACTATTGACTTTGCTTTCAAGCCTCAATTCTCTTTATCTATTTGTTTGAAATTTGACTCTCATCTTGACTTATAATTTTTATGTTCGAGAATTTTTTTTCTTTTTTTCTTTTTGCTCTTAAGATAATTGATAGGATTCTTTTGATAGAAATTTTTGAGAGTTTCATTAATCATTCGTGGATTGTACATTTTTCCCTTAGTGTGAGGGGTGATCCGAGTCCAGGTTATCATGAAGAAAATCATTAGGCTCAAAATTGGATGACAAAGGATAAAAACTTTTTGGGAGATATATAAAAGATGGCATTTCCTCATCTCCAGGATCGATTCGCTTATACCGTTAGACATTAATCTCTTTTGAACGACAATGATTAATTTAGAGAGCCTTATAAAGAAGAAATGATAAATTTTATCACAACTAGAAGATATTTTGTTCATTATTATTTAAGGCACCAATCATTAAGTCTTTCCTTTAGGCTCCATGATGTTTTCGTAGATAAAAATTTTCCTTCAAAGGTTCATTTGGGAAAGGATAAAGAATTTCTTCTTTTTTTTTCTTTTTTCCTAATAAAATGAAGGATTGCCCTCATTACTTTCTATTTAGAAAGGCTCTTAGGAGGATGCATCATTGGCTTTCATGAATTAAAGAATTGTCTCTAGCATAAATCTATCATGCTTTGAAATTTGATCAAATTTTACAAAAAAAGTTTTTGAATGAATTTTCCATTATATTTTCCTAATGGAGGAAGTTGTTAATGCCAAATAATACTTTCAAATGAACATCTCTTGATTTTAGATCAAATAATATGAAATTGCAAAAGAAAACATAAGCATCCTTTCATTCAAATATATGTCTTAATTTATACATAACAAAAACATTCAAGAAATAGTTTGCAAAATCTAACAAAATTAAAAGATGACATTTGTAGATCAATGAGCATGCATCATCATCATATCTTTCAAGCTCATACCATCTCTTCATTCCATGCGTTGACAACTATATGGCTTTGGCAATTGATCCATGCTCACATCAAAAGTATTTAGACAACTATCAAGGCTGATCCACCTTTTCTTAATCAAAGCCAAAAGCCTCTTTTTGAAAGGCGAACAATTATAGATGTTATGCTCAATAGCATAAGAATGATATTTGTAACTTTCATTTTGTTGAGACCATACAAGATAAAGAAGGAGCTTTGGTTTAGCAGGAATTGAGGTAATGAGTCCAGTACTCACTTGATGTTTAAACATTTCACTCAATGAGATAGGCAAGGGTGGTAGTTGTTCGAGTTCTTTTTTGTTGTCTTAGCTCGTGAATTGGTGGATTTAGGAAATGTAAAGCAGCTTTAAGGAATTGATTTGCTTGGTATGTTTAGTGAGGCATGTAGGATGGATTCAATTGATTTGAATGGTATGTTTGGTTTATGGTATTTATTGGGCTAACGGTATAGTGGGTGAATGAAGGTCTTTGGAGGTTCTTGGAGTGGCCACGGTTGCCATGTTTCCGTTGAATACTCCTTTGATTCTTAGACCGATGAGATATAGTCTCAACCCTATGTATCTCTTCATTTTTCCTCCTATCACCACTACCTCCTTTCTTTTCGTAACTATCGGAGATCTTTTCAACTTTAATCGCTTGCTCTACCCTTTTAGTTATGATAACAATATCGACAACCAACATTAATAATCAAATACTCAAAGTAGAGTGCTTTGAAAGTATTCAAAAATATCCATATCAACTCAAATTTTGATAATGACGGATGGATTTGAGTCGTTACCTTATGCCATCTTTGTGCATACTCTTTAACGGTCTCTTTAGCCTTTTTTTCATACCTTAAAGATCTGAACAGCTTCGAGCCATCTTCATGTTAAACTTATATTGTTTAAGAAAAGCATCAGCTAGATCTTTTCATCTTCTGATCTTGGACCCCCAACCTCATATACCAACTCGGCGCCAACCCCTCAAGGTCTCATGGAAGAGGTATATAAGTAGTTTTTCATCATGAACCACTTTTGTCATCTTGCTATAATAAACCCTCGGATGGGTTATGGGGCATTAAGTTCTTGTGTAATTCGAGAAATCTAGCACCTTAAACTTCCTTGGGATTACCACATCGTGCACCAAACACATTTTGGAGGCCCCGATTAGATCCCCCTTATTACTCTTAGACGTTCTTCTAGTGCCTCGAGTCTATACATATTCGGACCTTCAGATATCCAACAATCGTAAGCTCTTTCTTCTGTAGGATCTTCGATGGTTATAGGTGGCATTTACGAGACTTATGGGTCCATTGAATAGGCAAATGCCCCAAGCAAGATGTGAGCCTTCAACATGGAAAGTTGTTTGGTTGGAAGGCCCAAACCGATTGGACGATGGAACAACATATAGAATTTTAGGTTATGCCTCGTCCTTTATTCAAGCTATCTACCCTACTTACCGCCTGTTCTAACATGACTCGTCAATTGAGCAACATTTTCTTTCAACGAGTCAAAATCTTACTAACTAATTGGCATATGTCGAGCTCTCCCTTCATTCTCCATTTGACGAGCCCCGAATTTGGTGTTGTGGATAGGAGGGAATTGAGCCTTGACGGACGACTTATGTTTCAAAATCCTATTAGAAAAACTTGAGAAACATATGTACAATAAATATATAATATATACATGCTTATCTAAACGATTGGCAAAATAACTAGGAAGACATTTCAAATACCACACATGAGTTATTAGGCATGCTAATTTGATGTAGCCCATTTGATATCTTCATATTCGATAATCAACAAATTCGACCTCACATTGTTTGTCGATACCCAATATTGAATGGGACTTTCGAAAAAATATTAATAATCTAATTCGTGTGTTAATTATTTACAAATTTGGAGTTGCCACTAAGGAATTAGGAACCTAAAAGTAGCATTGGTTCAGTGATTCTATGGTAAAGAGTTGGTTACACTTTTGGGAAGATATTCAATCACCAAAAAGTGCCCTTTTCAAAGAAAGGTGCCATGTCTAATTCGAGTCCTTAATTTATCTCCTAAAATGTTTTATTTATACCAAATTAAGTTTTTTAGTTTTGGGCATGACATCGTATTGAAACGATCGTCGAGCGACATCGAATCCACTTTAAGCCTCGAAATAGCCGGTATGTCATAGAACATCTTGATTATGAGATTTTCTTTTGTAACATCAATCCCTATCATGTAACAGACTTCATCAAGAATTATTTTAAACGACAGTCCCTATTAGATAGGAGACTTAATTGAGAATTATTTTTGAATGACAGTCTTTATTATATAGGAGACTTTGTTGAGAATTTTTATTATTTTTATTTTTTGCTATTTTTTGTGTTGATAAAGAATCGTCATTAGTCCCTAAAAATTAGGAGACTCGACGATTCAACTATCCTTTAATTATCTAAAATAATTAAGAAATAAAAAAATTATAAAAATTTTAACAAACTAAAATCAACTAAAATAAATTCTAAGAAATTAAACATATTGAAATCATCATCCGTCCCTACTAAATAAGAGACTCGTTAATCACATGTTCTCACCGTATCATAATTATATATTAACAAAATTTTCACATCCTAAGTATCTTTAGGTTTTCTAACATGCATAAAACTAAAAATTAGTACAAAAATCACATAAAATAAAAATAAGGAAAAAGAAAACCGAACAATCATTCAAAATGACCAAAACACACTTATATTGTAAAATTACAAAAATGCCCATGGAATGCCAAGAGTCATTGCCAAGTGACCGTTCATCTTCTAGTGATCCTTCAAGTGCGTGGACCACCTCTCCTTGTAGAGGAGGTTACAACGAGTTCAACGGTGGCGGTGGCCGTCGATAACGACGTCGAAGGAGGGAGATCGAAGCCTTCAAAGTTTCGATCGAATCTCCCTTTCTCATCGATGATGATTCTGACCTCCTTTCGGGATTCCAAGCACACTAGTCGACTCGCGAGGTCAAGAGAAGGATTTCGTGGTGGTTAAGACCTCTAATTCCTTCTAGATCGACCAATTTTTCTAGGTTTACCAAAATAGGTCTCATTCAATTAAATCATTCTTTAGTGTCTTTGGGTCAAGATTTTTAAATGAAAATACTCAAGGGAGATGGTAGATCTCATGTTGGTGATCAGAGTTAAGAGAAATGGTCGGGTCTTTTTACGATTCGGGTCACGAACGTTTAATCTTCGATTTCTATCTCCTCTCGTGATTGGTTCTCTCTCTAACTAGTGTTGATGGACCGATCTAGTGATGGGATACATGTGGGTGGTGTTTATCGGGGTCAAAATTGATCAAAAAATGGTCAATTAAAGCATAAAACTTTCAGTTGGGTAAACGGGTTAAGGGGTTTGGATTTTGAGTTAGGGCATGTTTGGTAATATTCAATCCGATTATTAGTATGTTTTTGCGTATATGGTTTTTTTTGTGGCTTCCTTGGCTCTCTCGGCTACCTTTTGGTGTCTCCCCTAAAATGTAGAGAAAGTGTTGCTTTTATAGAATATTTCTAGGGTTGAGAGGAGAGATCTATTTTTTATTTTTTTGCTTTTTTTCTTTTTTTATTTTCCGTAATTTGAATTTATGCACATGTTTTTTTTTGTATTTTTATTCTTTTTTCATTTTTTGTAGTAAATTCTAAAATGAAGTAATAAGAAAAAATGAAATAAAAATCTATGAAACAAATAAAATAATTAAAAATATAGGAAATTTTTGGGTTATGACATTGTTTATAAAATTTAGGTTCTTCTTTTTCATCTCCAATTACTTGATAATTTCCACAAGCACAAATTCCACTTTTTAAAGACCCAAAAATTCTTTCACAAGATAACCCATGTTTTTCGGGTTTATTAGTTTTGTAATGAAAAATATAAGGTTTTGTAACCTCTCTAACAATCTCTCCACTAAGTAGGATTTTATTAGTCCATGTACTTATTTGTTGAAGGGAAATTGATCCAATTCAAATTTATTAATGTTTATGCTTGATTGATCATAAAAGAAAAATTCTTATTCATTCCGATTAAACTTCCTTCGTATTAATCTGGTAGTTCTTCTCGGATATAAAGAAATGTTTCTTGAATTTGTTCATTTGGAATCTAGGCTCTTATTTATTTATTTATTTATATTTATTTTTCCCTCTCTTTTCTTTTTTTATTCCTTTATGTCATTACTTAAGTCTTATAGGTTTGATCTTATAGAATTTGATCTACTTTCTCATTGAGCGAATGGTACGAAATAAATCAAATTGATTTTTCGATCACTATTTGAAATATTTGATTTTTTCCTCTTTCGTTATCCTTATCCCACAGGTATAGCATTTGAATCAATAGAGAACCTTTTCTTCTCTATCTATATGAATCGATATTATTACACTCTAATTCCTTCCTAAGACCTCCCAAGGAAAATCCCGAATTGGATCCCAAATTGACAAGTTAGTGTGACCTTATCCATGCGGTTATGCACTCTTCAAATAGGAATCCATTTTCTAATAAATCCTAGCTTTCGTGCTTTGATGGATCTCCGAGATCTTTTTAATGACTTATGTTATGCTGAAAGAATATTTATATGAGCCAAACGATTGCATAAGACACGCGATAGTAACGAAATCGAGGAAAGTATATAGAAAAGACTATTCTTTTTTCTATTCTTTTCTATTAGTATTAGATTAGTATTAGATTAGTATTAGTTAGTGATCCCGACTTAGTAAGTCCTTTCTTCCATGATGAACTCGTTGGTACCATTCTTATATTTTATCTCTATGGACCGAGGAAAAAGGGGTTCGACAAAAAGAGGATTGTACCATGATGAAGCAAGGAGGTCGACCTTTTTCAAATATACAACATGGATTCGGCAATTCAAAGTAGTTGAACTCTCAAGTCAATCTAAATGAATCATCCTTTCCACGAAGGTAAATCTTTGCTTATTAGCTAAGAGGATAACAAGTTACAAATTCTGTTTTGGTAGGATATATATGTATTTTATTTCTATTACTATGAAATTCATAAATGAAGTAGTTAATAAATGAAATAGTTAATGGTCGGGTTATCATTATCCTTTTTGTAGTAATGAATCTTGTATGTGTTCCTAAGAAAAGGAATTTGTTCACTTTTGGGGTCTCAAAGTGTCGATGTTAGATCCGAAGTCAATCCTATCTTCTTCGTTCTTGATGATAATCAACTATTTGATTAGCCGAAAAGAAGGATAACTACTAGTCGATAATGCGAGGGTGAGTATCGCTAGTGGTGGCCAAAAACCCTCATTTACTCGAGTAAACATTCCAAAGTTACTACAAATTTATGAGTTTTTAAAAACTCCAAATGAGTTCCGTAGCTTGCTTTCCTATCAAAAAATCAATCAAATACAATCTATAATATCATGTTGTTTCTACCAACAATCCGACACAAGAAAATCTTTTTAGTCTTTCCTTTTTTAATTTTTTTTTTTGCTTTTTTTTCTCTTTTTCAAGTAACTAAAAAAAAGTATTTAGGGGGTTGTTTTGAGGGAGGTTTTATGTCTATTTTAGTGGGTGTTTTAGGGGGTTTTTAGGTGGTTTTAAAGCTTGGTTTGGGGATGTTTCTGGAGATGCTTTGGTGGTTCAAATGATCTATCCAAAGGGGTTGCTCTATAAGGGTTTTTGGAGTCTCGCTATTAGTGTAGGTGCCCAAGATCCAACTATGTATGGGTGAGCTTGAGTTAATGTATCATTGCATTATTTATTTTGATAATAATAAAGAAGTCATTTTGTTAATTCTTCTATTTACATGTTTAGTAGAATTAGATAGAAGTCCTTATGATATGCATTTGCAATAGTGATTGATCGAAAGATGTGAGACAAACACTATTGCACATAAATGATATCATTAAATGTCCCAAGTCGTACCATTGTCAAAAATGGACATTGATAAATGCGAATAAACTTTGTGAAGGCTATGCTCATGTTCTATGATAGCAAGTAGGAGATCTCACACCTAGTGGCATGGTAATGCCAAAGCAAGTGCTTAGGTGATTTATGTTAGTGAACATGTCATCTGGACTTGACTCGCCATGAGAACCCATTTGGTTTTAGTATCCGAGAATCTCATACGAGATGGGTACAAATGGCTTTTAGACTTGAAGTCATCATGGCTATCTCATTGGAGGACTTATGCACTTTGACACTTGTTTCGATTGACCCATTAATGGGTTGCACGTGGGTAATTCGTTGGGTGCACTTAGGAATCTAATGGAGGTAATGTATGACTAAGATAGGAAATATCATTCGTTGTATGCTAAAGGAGTTATCTCATTGCACTTCGATAAATGTCCGCTCAAGAAATCTGTGACCATAGTAAGAGTACACCAATAGAGCATAGTTAGCCTACTCTAAGAGCTAAGACTTTTGAGAATCGAAGAAAACTTGTGCGATCATAATCGAACAAGATTAAAAACCAAGTTCAAGATCACACTCGTGATAAGTTGACATGAGGACCGAATTGTATGGTAACCATGCTCGTGAAAGATAATAATGGATTAACTAATCCTCCTAGAGAATTGAGTAGTCATGATGCTTTGCTATAGGCTAATCTTGATTTACGTATCAAGAGATTAAAGAGAAATCTTTTATTCTTGATACATTACCAACATATCTAGGAGCCTATTGAGTCACACGATAAGTTTAAGTATTCACATTACAAATGAGAAACAAAAATATTGAAAAAAGTTTCCAATTATAAAGTTTCCTATTTTGGAAAGAGTTTCCAAAATGAAAAGTTTTAAAAATGGAAATTTTCCCAAAAATAAAAAGTTTTCCTATTTTAGAAATTGATTTCCTAATTTAGAAGTTAGTTTAAAATTTAGAAATAAAGAACCTAAAAGGAAAGGACTTTCCTAATTTAGATTAAAGGGTATTTTAGAAAATTATTTCCTAACGTGGACTTCGCCAAAATAATCTAAGAATATTTATTTGGATAGTTCAAATAAATTAATTGGGCTAAAATAGTTTTGCCTTATTAGATTTAATTAAAAAGCTTAAAGATAATTTTGGTGAGAGGATAAACATCAACCTTATTGGATAAGATTGAATGTTTTAAAGATAAACATCAATTTTATTGGATAAGGTTAAATGTTTTAAAGATAATAATCAAATAGTCCACATATAAGATAACTCTTCATTCTTGAAAGATAAGGAAGCAATAACCTAGAGTTCTTTTTGGACTCAAAGTGGCCATTTTCCTTGTCCTCCAAGGACAAGGAAACTCTCCTATAAATATATAGGAGGGAGAGGGAAAATTCGATCAAGACAAAGAAGAAAAAGGGAAGAGAAAATTTGGCCGACCCAAAATTCACCTAGCGCGTATGACTAAGAGAGAAAATGAACGAGAAAATAGTTTTCTCCTAAACCCTAGCAAGAAATATTCTTTCCTTCTCTTTTAAGGTTGTCGCAAAATTGCTTAGGATTGATTTCGAGAGGAAATACAAAATTAAGAAAGGTGGAGCTAGCACCACATTAATTTTGAGTGCTTCTTTGTGGATACTTGGACTCGTATGGATCATCAATAGAGGCTGGACACTTGGATGGCTTTACCGAAAAGGAATTCAGATATGTGCTACAAGAGGTAATCCTTCACTTATAGCTTATTATTCATGTATGTATGGTTAGTAGATTTAATGATTTGATCTTGGAGCCTTAGATGGAGGAAAATTTTTATTTATTTCGCACCTCCATAGGATGCATGATTCTTCAACTCGTTGGTAGCATTTTCGTAGCCGATTTTGAAGGGTTTTTGGTAAGTTTTTCGAGTCTGTTTGGGCTAGTTTTAGGGCTAGTTTGTAGCTGCTTTGAGGGATGGTTTAGGGGCTTTGAAGGAGGCTAAAGTAGGGGTTTCAATGGCTATGTTTCAGCTCGAGTTTATGTGAGCAAAATGCCGGCTAAAAAGGGGCTATAGGGAGGTCGTTTAGAGGGCTATTTCGAGGTCGTTTTGATGGTTGTTTCGGTTGTTTATGAGAGGGGTTTTGTTGGTGTGAGGCAAGAGAGGAAGTTGCATGGGGGCTGTTACGGACGAGAAGGGCTGATTGTGGAGCTAAAGTGGATGAGAAGGGCTGGTTGTGGAGTCGAAGTCTGAGAGAGAGAGTGGTTGGAAGTGGCATGTGTGTGCGTGGTAGGGTGCGGTAGGGCCGGAGAGGGCTGGCTTAGTGCGAGAGAGAACTAGAGAGTGTTGTGTGTGGAGCTAGAGTGGGCGAGAGGGGCTGATTGTGGAGTTAGAGTGGGCGAGAGGGAGAGGCCGGCAGTGGCGTGGGAGGTTGGTATGCCGAAGCTTGGTGCAAGAGTCCTTGTGGCGACTGGAAATGGGTGAAGGTGATGATGAGCAATCTAGGTAAAAAAATGCATGAAATGGTTTTATATGTGGGTTGTAAGCCAAATGTCATTTTAGTCCTTGGTTTTTTCCCATGCATTAATTTGAGATCGATTTTGCTTCTTTTTTTATTTTAATTTGAGCCTCCCATTGCAAATAATTGAGACTTTTATTTTAATTTATTCCATTTCTACCCCTTTTATTTTAATTAAAGGACTTGAAGCTTTGATTTTTTTTCTTTATTTTTTTCTATTTTTATTGTTTTATTTTATCATTTTTTGGGGTATTTCCATAATAATATAAATAAATAAATAAAGGGGAGAACAATTAGGTGCTAACACAAGTTATTAACCTCTATAAGTTAAGATCTGTCCTTCAATATCACGGAGCATCTCTTTTTCTTAAAAAAATGAAATAAAAGATTATTTTATTGTCCAAGGGTGATTTCAGTTCAAATTAAAAGATGTAAACTTTAGAAATTCTCGTAATGAATAAATGAAAAAACTAGGTAAGAAGTAATTATCAATATAAATATGATATATCCGAGATCAAGTAGGTCTAGATTAATATCACAAAAATGGTGAAATAGAATGAATCAATCGCATATGATTCAAAATAAAGATTTACACAAACGAAATTTATATGACAAAGACCAAGTAATTCATTATGAAAAACAAAATAATTTTGAAGTAGATTCATTATCAAACCAAAAAAATAATTTTAAAAAATACTATAGATATAATATTTTATTATATAAATCCATTAATTATGAAAATAAGAAAGACTCATCTATTTATGAATTATCATTCCAATTACATAATAAGCAAGAGATTTTTTATAATTAAAAAATCATCAAAAACCAATTATTTGATATATTGGGAGGTATCCCTGTCAATAAGCATCTAGCAGAAGATGATATTATCGATACGAAAAAAAGCTCGCATAAAAAATATTTGGATCGGAGAATTCTCCATTTTTGTCTTAGAAAGAAAGTCAATATTGAATCTTGGATTGATACCAAAACCAAAAAAAAAAAAAAAAAAAAAAAAAAAACCTTTTTAATTGGATGAGAATGAATGAAGAAATGCTAAATCGTCCCCTATCAAATTTAGAATTTTTGTTCTTTCCAAAATTTGTGATACTTTACAACGCATATAAGATAAAATCATGGGTGATACCAATCAAATGACCTCTTTTAAATTTTAATGGCAATAAAAATGTTACCGAAAATAAAAAAATCAATAGAAAGAAAAATAATGATCCTTTTATATCATTGAATGAAATAAAATCTATTAAATTAAAGAATCAAAATCACAAAGAAAAAGAACGTGAGGATTAAGTAGATCTTGAATCAATTCTCGCAAACCAAGAAAAAGACATTGAAGAAGATTATGCAAAGATCAGACATTAATAAGTGTTGAAAGAAAAAGCAATACAAAAGTAATATGGAAGCAAGAAATCTAGTAGTTCAAGACATCTCTCTTTTAAGGAGGCAGCGAAGATTCAACTTCCCTTGGGGGTAGGGTATTACGAAAGGAAGTTTATGGAGGATTATTAAGAAGTCCGGAATTTTTTCTTCCCGGGTCGATGCTCGAGTGGTTAATGGGGATGGATTGTAAATTCGTCGACAATATGCCAACACTAGTTCAAAATCAAAATTTTTGATCAATGGAGGAATAATATCACCATTTTTGTTCAATAAGATACCAAAATGGATGATTGACTCATTCCATACTATAAATAATTGCAAGAAATCTTTTGATAACACGGATTCCTATTTCTCAATGATATCCCACGATTAAGACAATTGGCTAAATCCCATGAAACCATTTCATAGAAGTTAATTGATATCTTCTTTTTATAAAGCAAACCAACTTCGATTCTTGAATAATCTACATCATTTCTACTTCTATTATAACAAAAGATTTCCTTTTTATGTGAAAATGACCCATATCAAGAATTATGATTTTACGTATGGACAATTCCTCAATATCGTGTTCATTCGAAACAAAAATATTTTTGTAAATAGCTCTACGGACGAATGGATCGGGTCGAATTGGAAAATGAAAAGATTTATACAAGCTTTCCTTACCACTTTATGGAAAATCATTAGGTATGAATGCGTTAGATACCTGTGACTCGATTAGTGAAATAGTATCTTTCTCCAAAAAACATGTTTATATATAATACTTATATGTATGCATACATATATACATATGTATATACATGCATATCATGTATACATATATATATATACACGTATATGTATACATGTATACACATTTATGTGTGTGTGTGTGTATATATTTATATAGCTTAGCTAATATATAATACTTTGTACTGTGAGAAGTTGCATTCCTTTTTAGGCTTTCTTTGTGGTGATTTTTATTGGATGTTTTATGGTAAAATTTTGAATTTAAGTTTCTCAAAACTTTTTTCAGGTGTTTTATGAAGTTGAGACGAAAGCAGATCGGTTAGATTTTGATTACTATTGTCGTGTAAGCATACTTTCTAGTGTTGTGCTCTACTACAATCTATTAGGAGATCTAGGCTCTAACAATTTACTCTTATTGGCATTAAAAACAACATTTTGTTTACAAAATCATTGCATAGATAAATATTCTTTACTTGTACTCAACTCATTTTTTGCCTTTTTTATGGTGCAAGTGCTACGACTTGTGTTTAATGTTTAGAGTGACACACACATTGTGAGTATGTTTATCCCTTTCTACTTTGTCCACATGTTGTGATACAATGGTTATTTGTTCCACTCCTTTGCTCATTCCATTTCTTTGAGTTGGGCCTATGGATTTACACTTGTGGAGCAAAGCTATATTGACAAGAACGAGCCTAGAAGAATTGAAAGAATGAGTTTTGCTAATTAGGATCCAATTATGCTCGAAAATAGTACTTCATACTTGAATCGATTTTATGAATAATTTTTAATGAAATCATATAACTTGTGTGATTATAGGGTAATATAGATAGCATACCAAAAATTTGAAATGGGTAATATGATAAAAGACCTATGACAAGGCCTAGACTCGATTAGTCTAGGTTAATTGTCTATTTCTCTTGCATTAAGTCATGAAGTGTCCGGCCTATTATAGCAAATAATTCACGTGGAAGGTAGAATATGGGATAGATTTAAGGCTAGAATGGTCCATATAGATTTAAATAAACTCATGTAATCCAAGACTTAGTTTTTTTCTTTTTTCTTTTTATACAGGTAGAGCAACACTAGAAAAGCTTTGCAATGAATGCTTTCGTAAATTATGCCGTGGGTGAAAATCTAGATTATGATCGCATAAGTAATTGAAATCGTACACACACACACACACACACACACATACACTATCAAAAATAATCTTTTCATCAGCATTAAATAAAATAAAAAACATTTTCTAATGAAATCTTACAAAAAATTTATTTTGATGGCATGCTTTTGAAATTTAGATAAAAATTTTAATTTACATTATTGCAAGCTTTTAGTCTAAAATCATTGCATAAAGAAAAACAAATCATCTTTTTTCCGAGTTGCAAAATTATGAAAAACATAGATTATGAAAAAATTAATTTTTGATCAAATTCAATGCTGCATTACATCAAAAGAATTATAACATTCATAGTTTTAGAACATTGCTTTTGTTGAATGAATAGATCTATTGATAAAAGAAATGATGTTTGTGCAACTCGCATCACACAACATTATTCGCGCTACAATAAAATAAGTTGGTGTTGAAGAATTTATGGATTAATCAATTAATTATTTAAAATTTATTTATGAATATTATCTTATTTTGTAATATTATTTATCAATATCTTTACTCTAGTCCCGCAAAGAATACGCGAATCACAAACTAGTATGTATTTAAAACATATAACTATAAAAAAATATTAATTATTCAATATATATTGTAAATCAAATTATCAAAATTTAAATAACAATATAAAAAATTGATTTACCATAAAAATGAAAAAGAAATTCAAAAATTAATTAAAAATAAGAAAATTAAAATTATTTTGGTTCAATTTTTTTAAATTAAAATCGAATTGAAATTAAACCAAATACGAATCATTCCCGGTCGTATTCAACTCAAAAATTAGAAAAAAAAAAAAAAACACTTTGAAAGAAAAAAGAAAAAAAAACCTCCTCCAACCGTACCCCACGCATCACCGTCACGCCGTACCTTAAATTTATCGCCACGTACACCCCATAGCCCCTTCGTTTTCAAATCTTTCAAACGGACGCGAACCCCCTCTCTCTCTCTCAAGCAACCAAAACCGTAGAAAATCCGCTACACTCGCCTCGACCATGCACCCGCACTCGTACACCATGGATTCCCTTTCCAAATCCCAAGACCTCGCCTTAGCCATCTCTCTCCTCCTCGACTCCTCCTCGATCTCCTCCGTCCGTGCCTCCGTCGACTCTTTCTTACACTCTCACTCTCCCGATCAATCCCGCCACTTCTTCTCCCTCACCTTCCCTACCTTATTCCGCAAGCTCTATGGCTTCGATGACTCCACGTCGCCGCCCAACCAAAATCAAGCGGCGGTGGATGGCTCGACATAATCCACAAAGCAAACGACCACGCTTTAACTTCTAGGGTTTTCAACGTCTTCTCTCCGAACAGCCGTGCTTTTCCAATCAATCTTCGCCGTTGATCGTCAATCTTTAGTGAAATACGTGTTCCCAATCGAGCGGTTGCCGGAGTGGGCTCGGTTTATGTTATCGAGCAAAAAAGATTGTCGTGTTTAAAACAATCTTTTCCCTCTCCTTAAAGGGAAAATCAAAGAAGATTCGATTAAAGGAAGAGAGGCTCTTTATATTATCAAGTACAATTAAATGTCTTTGAATATTTCATGCTCTGGTTCGCTTATTACCCTATTTGTAAAGGAAATAGTGAGAATTTGAATAGTTTAGCAACTAAAAGACCCAAGAAGTTCAAATTAGAGAATTGGGCATCTTCTATTCCGTGTTTTTCGCATTCGAAACATGGAAATGAAAGAAATGTGGAGGGGAATAGTACCGTTGTCTCGGAATCGGGCATCGCGGATGCCGATGTGTTAAAGGATCTTGGGAAGGCATACCGGGAAATAATTTGGCAAGTTTCTCCGTATAATGACTCCAAAGTGGATGAAAAGAGAAATGCGTAACCGTAGACCGAGAGTGCGGATGTGTCTTCATCAAATGCCGTTGGAAGAGAGGGCGATGATGATGCAAATGTTCCAGCTTGTGAGATTCATGAACCCAGCTTCGTTAGGAATGGTTCTCGATCCCTTTGGAGTGGTGAACGTGAATTTCTCTCCAGCTCATTCATTCAGGTGAAGGTTTGCACCGTCGTAGTCGACATGGCTTGGCACGCATACGCGGTGGGAGGACCGGTCGGCACTCGGATGCTTTAAGTGTTGACTCCGAGATCCCATCGATGAACCCGAGACCTCTTTGCCAAAGTTGAAAAGGAGAACTCCCGATGAGGTTCTTTCTTCTCTACCCTCGTGAAGGGATTTACGTCACCAAACCGTCGAAGGGCCGATGTAGGATCGTCGAGTGCAGCCTTCAAAGACCCCGGGAACCACCTTGGCTAAAATATTTCTTGAGGCTCTAAGTTTCTCCGGGTATTCTACAACCGGACTTGATACATCACCGTCGGCTAAGTGCCCATATCTTGGAAAGGTAGTTGATGACATGGCAAGCACTCATATTTGACGAGAGGAGGCGCACTTGTTATGCAAAGAATGGTCAATAATCTTTATGTACATTGAACCTTTAGGGAGCTTCTCGCAACATTTGAAGCTACAAGTCAACTTTTATGGACACTCCCTTACTTTTTTCCCACACCCTCGCCTGACCATGAGAAGGCAGTGAAGGAAATAATTTGTCTCACAAGTACATGGCTACTTGACACTTTACACAGCCTATCGCCGCGTGCTCGAGTACTACGTAAACTCCTCTCTACTTTTATCTTCAACCTCTCGCATCCCAAGCTCGCCTACTTGTTCAGCTTCGTTGCGGTTGGTTTGTCAATCGGGCTATTTCCTGTTCCTAAGGACCCCGAAGTCTTTGTTCGCATGCCGCAGCCTCGTGTCCCGGATGTCATATTACCTGTCCGGAACCACCCGATGATTCCAAGTTGCGCTTCTAGTTTCATTGCTTCTATTATATCACTTGTTACACGCATATACTCCGGTGTTGGAGATGTCAAAAGGAATCGCAAGTGGTGTTACGAGAACTACGAACCAAAGGTTCATGCCCCACCGCTCGATGAAAATACAATTGCAACAATTGTTGAGATGGGCTTTACAAGGGCAAGAGTCGAAGAGGAATCGAGGCGGGTGGAAACAAATAGTGTTGAAATGGCAATGGAGTGGCTCGTTCGATCATGCCGAGGATCCCGTGCGGGAGGATGATGAGTTGGCTCGAGCACTTGCGCCGTCACTAGGAAGTTCATCGAAGGATCGAAAGTTGACAATGTGGATAAGCCAATAGATGCCCCGACGTAAGGAGGACAAATGAAGGTGCCTCCCGTCGAAGATATTCTTGCCGCATCCGTGTAGTTGTTTCGGATTAGTGATACGATGGCATTCTCATGATAGATTTGCTTTTGACCCTTCGCAATCGGAACAAAGGAGAGGACCATCTAAAGGTGGCATCTTATCTTATTGAGCGGCCTAAAGCTTTGCCCGTTGGATTTTTCCAAGGATTCCGAGTGCATTGTGTAAGATATCACATATTTTAGCATCGCTTCTTTTCGAGGATGGAACTGTTCGAGAAATTGCCGCACGTAATGGTATTGTTGCCGCTGCAGCAGATGTTTTGATGAATTTCAAGGCTAGAAATGCATCGTGGAGCGAAATTCTTATACCAAAATGCATAAGTGCTTTGCTGCTCATCTTGGATAATATGTTGCAATCCGGGCCCATAATCTCTTCCGAATCCGTGGGAGACTTCATCTCCACTCGATGCATCGGTTCCGCATCGAGTATGGATGAAAAAGTGGCTTCGAACTTCCCCGAGAAAGAATCAGTGCAAGCACTTGAGAAAATATTAGGGAAGTCAACCGGTTACTCGACTATTGAAGAGAGTCATAAAGTACTACTTGTTGCTTGTGACTTGATGAAACGAAGACGTCCTCGTCGTGATCATGCGAGCTATTATGCGCTTATGTGCTCGCTTGACAAAAACTCACGTTTTAGCCTTGCAATTTCTTGAAAACGGAGTGTTAGCCGCTCTCTTTAGTCTTCGAAGAAGTTGCTTCTTCCCCGGATATGACACCGTTGTGCACTGCCATAATTCGGCACCTCCTCGAAGATCCTCAAGCTCGCAAACCGCTATGCAATTGGAGATAAGGCAAACTTTGTGCTCGAAATCGCCATGCCGGGCATATTTCCCCAAGGACATTTTTGACGTCTATGGCACTCGTTATCTCCGGAGATCCTATGGTTTTTATGAAAGCCGCTCGCTGCAGTTGTCGATTGGAGTCATTAGGAGGGAGGACTTTTGTGGTGTTATCAAAGGAAAAGAGACGGAAAGGATCAAAAGCTTCGTGTGTCGAAGAATCCGTCCGGATTTTCAAACTCGGAGAGCAATTCACATAAAAACATTTTGTTGCTCGATAAAAAGGTTTTTGCTTTGTCCGATCCGGTATATTCAATTTTGTCTAAAAATGCATCCTCCGACCACTTACCCGGTTCCGGATGCTCAACGCATACACAGAAAAGCATGATAGGTGGAGGAATGGTGCGACTCTTACCGGCATTCTTCAAGTGATTGATTTGGACCATCCTAATGCTCCTAAAATTGATAATCTTCTATCGAAGGCTTTGGTCCTTTGGAAAGCCTCGTCAAGGGCCGCCAATGCTAGTGAGCAAGTTATTAAATCCGAGGGTCCGAATAAGAAGAAAACTACGGTGTCAAGTGAGAGACATGATGAACAAAGCCGCATCCGCCGCGGAGACCATAGAGCATAATCGCAGTATTGGTGGCACGCACGAAGTCCCGGATGAGGAGGAGACCGACATTCAAGCAACAAGCAAGGAACTCCTCATCTTGAGGGTAGTCGTGCCGCACATCAAAATCGGTCGACAGAGCAAAACACAAGGATCGAATTGGAAGATACAATGGCAACCAACCCATAAATGGAAAGAGGAATGGATTTCATGCGTAAAGAAATGAAAGAAGGTGGTGGGTTACACAACACCGACCAAATTGAGATGACTTTTCATGTCGAGAACAGGGCCGATGATGATATGGGTGATGAGGACGATGACATGGGAGATGATGGTGAGGAGGATGAGGATGATGATGAGGGGAGGATGAGGATATTGCTAAAGATGGTGCCGCTATGATGTCTCTTGCCGACACCGATCCGGAAGACCATGATGATACCGGCTTGGGAGATGACTATAATGATGAGATGATCGACGAAGAAGATGGTGATTTTCATGAGAATCGTGTTATAGAGGTAAGGTGGAGGGAGGCCTTTGATGGGTTAGATTATTTGCAGTGTACCGGGTCGACTCGTAGCTTCAAGTGATCTAATTGATGTTCGTCTGTCGAGCCATTTTATTTTTTCTTCTTGGTGTGTGTGTGTGGGGGGTTAATCGGGATTGGTGTGCAATCACTACATTTGTTGCAATATATAACTAAGGAGCATCACCAATCCAAGTATTCGGGTAATAACTTAGGAGAACCACCAAACTAGTATTAAGGTAAAGAGGCAAAAGTTGCTTGAATGCAAAGGAGCAAGTTCTCACATGCAATAGGATTAAATGTAGAGAAATTGCACTCCGATTTGCGAGTCCAAAATACATTTATATATTTATACTTTTCTTTACCTCCTTTTCTTATATTTCATATTCTTTTTCTTTTTTGAAATTCTTAGAGATATTCTCAACTCGTAAGCAAAAACTTAATCATGCTATTCGACATGCTTCCATCGTCTTATGAATTCTTACGTCCATGTTCGGGAATTGCATCCTTCGATGTAAATTAATTTGAAATATAAATGCCGAAACCACCACTCGGTTTATCCCTTTAAAATCAGTTTCATATTTGCTGATTCTTTTTATTTCTTTTTATTTTCAGCAATTTTATACCTAATCATGTGAGCATTTTGGGATTGATGATCACATAAAACTATTGGAATATGTTCAAACAATTTCCTTAATTCTTTAGGCATACTTGGATGTGGTAGTGCATACCATATTGTGCATACCATATTCAAATTTCTTTCTCTTGAAATTCTTTTAATGCCAATAACTTTTCTATTGCGGAGCAATAAGGCAATCAATGATACCTTAAGTATCTTCTTCGAACTGGCAACAAGGTCAGTCATAATTCTATATTATTCTCGCTTAAAGATGTGTTATAGCTCTTGGTTCGTACTTGTTTTATTAAGATCAGCATTTTTTTAGGTTCATATACATGGAAGGGAGGCTTCATTTGGTGTTGGACACTATTAAATTGTTAAATTTACTTTATCGCGTAGTATGAATGTAGAATATCTTTTTCACTTGTATTTAAATATAGAATTTAAATTACTTAGTTTCTAAACTTATAAGGTGCCGTTTGGTAATCGGGAATAACACATCGGGAATGGGAATTCCCACTTCATTCCTTGATGGTGAGGTGTTTGGTAATCGGTAATAATATGGGAATGAGAATAAAAATAGGGAATGGGAATAAACTTTTCCCGAGATTTCATTACTTTTATAGATGCGGGTTTAAGTGGGAATGAGAACTTAGGAATGAAAAAAAAAGCGCTATTTTTTTTTCTTAAAAATATCCTTAGCTTTTAATAAATATTATAATTATGCCACTATATATACTAATGTCTCCTACGAAACCTAATTAGCGACCAAAGCTTACAAACTCATCTCTCTCCCGAGCCACTTTCTCGCAGTAGCCCTTTCTTCTTCTCTCGATCTTTTTTCTTTTTTCTTTTTTTTTTTTAATCTAAATTGACATTGCTTTGTGTTCCCTTTAATCTTAATTAGGTAGCCACCAAAATTGCAACGTCATATCTATCCCTCAACAGGTAATCTTTCTCTCTCTCTCTCTCTCTCTCTCTCTCTCTCTCTCTCGTGTGTGTTTTTTTCTCCTTCAACAACTAATCTTTCTCTCCTTGTGATATTATTTTTCTTCTTTGTTGATAATTTCATAATTTTTATTGGTGTTAGATTAATGGACAAGTGATATTTAGGATTTTTAGGATTTGTGGTTGAGATAATTAATGTGTGAGGAAAAGTTTGATGGGAGAATGTGGCAGTGAGAGTTGAGCCTCTGCGAGGACGAAGTTAGAACTTGGCAGCATATTGCATATCATATTATGAAGAGAATCAAATGACCTTTTTCTTTTTTTTTTTTAATTTTTTATCATGAATTTTTTTTCGGGCAATTATAGTGGGGTTACAAGTATAAATTAAGAGAACGTTACAGGTGCCAAAGCTTTGTAGAACTCCTTTTTATCCCTTGAGTAATTGGCATTATTTAACTACATCTCGCTGATTTCGTGTTTTTATCGTGGCTTTGTTTAGATAATAATGATATGGCAAGTCTTGTAAATAAATAAATCTTTAAACATCATGCATGTTTGTTTCATGTCCATAATAAATTATGATAAACATTTATTCATTGGGACTTAGACAAAATAGAAAGGAAGAACAAAATTGGATTTTTGTACTTATCCTTATACCTTTGGCTTGCACCTAACCTTAATGGCATTTCTAGCATGGTAATGCTTTTGTACCTAGCATTTTCACTCTAGGATTTTCGTGCTTATCCCTGTATTTGTTTATTTTTTTCCTCTTTTCTTTTATGAAATTCGATCGTGTTTTTGTTTAGTATCCCCTTTAGGATTTAGTTTTCCTCTTCTTTAATTTCTCAACTACCTATATAAAGCACCTGGTCTCTTGATATCTTAAATTTCTCTCCGAATGTTTTTCTCGCATGTGTTTATTATAATTACAAGTGTGCCTACAAAATATGGAATCACTATTATTTATGTACACAAATTCTACACGAGAATTTGCTTAGGTTAAATATGAACCACCTTATCCGTACAAAACATTTCACCCATCCTCTTTTCTTTTTAACGGTTATGGCTCGTTCACCTCGCAACAGAGATATTGTTAGACACATCTTGCAGAGAAGACGTAGGATTAAATTGATTATTATATTGTTAACCATATTGATGTATGTCATTTGGAGACGTATGTTGAGGTTGATAAAAGAACATAGTAGATATAATCCAATAGCACGCATTCAACACCTCAATGGCATGATTGTTGCTAGTGACATTGCATGTATTGAACAACTTAGAATGGATAGAGATACTTTTAATGTTCTTTGTTCATTGGTTCGAGATATCGGAGGACTTAGAGATACTAGAAATATGAATGTTGAGGAAATGGTTGCAATATTCTTGCACCTTATTGCATTTAAGGAGAAAAATCAAGAAATTAAATATGATTTTCAACGATCAAGAGACAATAAGTAGACATTTTCATGGAGTGTTAAAAGCAAGTACTAAAGCTTTGGAGGGTTTTACTTAAAACCCCGAACGTGTTACCGCCAATTGCAATGATGAGAGATGGAGGTGGTTTGAGGTGGGTGTCTTGTCTTCATAATTTTTTCTTATAATTAAAGTAAATTATCATTAATTT
Source organism: Dovyalis caffra (assembly GCA_963924115.1). Taxonomy (NCBI): domain Eukaryota; kingdom Viridiplantae; phylum Streptophyta; class Magnoliopsida; order Malpighiales; family Salicaceae; genus Dovyalis; species Dovyalis caffra. The sequence goes on along the minus strand of CAWUPB010000222.1, from coordinate 3,541 downwards.
AACTTTAGTTTTATGTTTACTCTAGAATTGCTTAGGAGCTTTAGACGGCACATACATTAGAGTAAATGTACCGAGTACTCGACAAGTCACGATATCGAACAAGCAAAAATGAAATTGCAACAAATGTTCTAGGCATGTGTTCTCAAGATATGTAATTTATATATGTTTTGCTTGGTTGGGAAGGTTCATGTGCTGATGGAAGAGTGCTTGGAGATGCTTTAACTAGGACAAATGGGTTGAAAGTTCCTAAGGGTGAGATATATTATATATGCAACCTTATATGTTACACTAATTAATATTTAATATTCTAATTTTTTATTTTTTATTTATTAGGTTTCTATTATCTTGTTGATGTTGGATATAAAAATTGTGAGGGATTTCTTGCTCCTTATAGAGGTTAGTGTTACCACCTAAATGAATGGAGAACGGGATATCAACCAAATACGCCGGAAGAATTTTTTAATATGAAACATTCAAGCAGAAGAAATGTGATTGAGAGGACATTTGGATTGTTGAAGCTACGTTGGGAAACACTTAAATATCCAACTTACTATCCTATTGATACACAAATTGATGTCATATTAGTGTGTTGTTATATTCACAATCTCATTCGACAACAAATGAGACTTGACCCAATGGAGCAATATTTAAATACCTTAGTAGAAGACGATAGTAATAACATAAATTATATTGCTACTACCGAAACAACAAACCAATGGACTTCTTGGAGGGATAATCTAGCTAGAGAAATGTATGATTCATGGAGAGCTAGGTGACAAAATGGATAATATTTTATTGTTTTTATTTTGTATTGAGATTTTAATTAATTTAATTTTTTTTATTATGCTTTCATCTATCAATGTTTTAACAATTATATTATTTGATTGGTGGTATGTATATTGTTTATTCCAAATGTGATGTGAACAGTATGTGATTGTTTTGCATATATATTTTCTTATGCAATTCTTTTATTAGTTAGATGGAAAATTCAGAAGTGAAGCCAAGTTAATTTGCAGCATGAACTCTGGTCGAGGAAGGGGTAGGAATAAACGAATGTGGAATAGCGAAGAAGAATTGGTGTTAGTTGATATCCTTTTGGAATTAGTCGGCACAAAATGGAAGGTGGATACCGGTTACAAGAATGGATTTTTTACTCATGTTGAGAAGTTTATGGAAGAAAAATTACCAAGATGTGGTATTAAAGGAAAACCGCATATTGACTCAAAAATTAAGATATTGAAGAAGCAACTTGGTTATATATTAGAAATTCAAAAAAATGGTAGTGGATTTGGATGGGATGATAAAAAAATGATGATAGGAGATAAATCGGCCTTTATGGGATGGGCAAAGGTAAAGTTCATCTTTCTTTTTCTTCTGTCTTTCAAGTTATTATTAAATATTAATTTTTTGTTGTTTAATTTATTAATACAATGTTATTATGTAGAGTCGTGATGGAGCATCGGCATTGTATATGAAGCCGTTTGTCCGTTTTGATAAATTGTGTGAAATATATGCAAAAGATAAGGCTAATGGAGACAAAGCTCGAGGTCCTGGAGAAGAAGAAATTACGGTAGATAACCAAACTAACAACGATGTGGATGATGGAGATACGAATGAGATGCATTCAAACTCAACACATTCAGCTTTTATAAGTCAAGAAGCGACCTATTCATCCGAAGCTCGGAAAATCAAAGTACAAGAGAAAATTTGGAGCAATCGATCCTTTACAAGCAGAGTTTATGGAGCTATCAAAGTCCATCAAAAGTTTAGTTGAAGCCGAGAAGGAATTAACATCTCGTTATGAGTGAAAAAAGGAGCAAAGTGTTTGAAACTTTAGCGAACCTTGAAGGACTTTCTCCAACTGAATTAGTTAAAGCAGCAAGCATCATTGGTCAAGATGATAAGGAGGTGGAAGTGTTTTTTAGTATCCCGGATAATTACAAGGTCATGTTTGCACGTATCGAGATTTGGTCTACTAATTAATTGTAGCAATGTTGTCGCTACACTTAGCAGATAGTTGAATTTATAATTTTATGCTTTTTTAAGAATTTTTTTATAGTGTAGTCTACTCATATGTTGATCGGAAAATCATTTGACACTATTTAAGTTGCATTTAGAGCATACTTTGGATTGATATGAGCGAGTTATTTGCATATTTTAGCCTTGGATATATTTCCATAGAATTGAATTTTGTGTTTTAATTTGAAAGTTGGTGTCAAATCCCGATTATGATTACATTTGTGTTGCTATTCTTAAGCATGTCAAGTTGTACTCTTGACGATGTGCTAGATGTATTTTCTTAGGTGTAATGACAACATGGTTCTTTGTTGATACTTTTTACTAGTGTAAAGAGCACCGGAAACCGCAAAGTGGTTGGATTCCGAAGCCAAAAAATTATTCCTCGTTGTTTTTACACGAGTAGCATTTAGCCGATCAAATGCTCAGTAATAATGAGATTTCTTGATCCTAAGTTACTTCTCCTATTTATGAAGATTTATGTTTTGATCGAATTAATAGAAAATCATATCGATTTAATTGTTCCAATGACTCTACCATCCATTTTCATCATATTGTCTCCGGAGAAGACAATTCATTGGATGTCCCCGAGGAGACAAAAAATGGCATCCGACGAGATTGCGTAAGATTTTTATATTTCACAGACGTTAGTTGATACTTTCCAACTCAATAGCCAATTCATGAATTTTCTTTTGCTTCTCATCCCGAGCAAGGATAATGATAAATAAAAGAAAATAGAATATCAAAAAAAAAAAAAAAAAAACTGGAATAAATGAAAAATAATTAAAAGTGGAAAAAATTTGAGGTATGACATCTTTGTTGGCCTAGGAAGTTGAGTCTTCAATCCTATCCATTGGTGATGACACTGCTCCAAGTGAGGTCTCGCTTACATAAATAATTTTTCAGTTCCTTTCTTCGAAGAGCCCTTTTGTTTTGATATACAAGAGGGTTGCCAGTCGTTGTAACCGTGTTGCCCAAATTGATACGTGCGGATTGAATGGCTATCCTCAACTTTCAAAAATAATTCATGCTTAAGCTCGTCGTATTTCCTTGTCTCTCGTTCGTAAATGGTTCACAAGGCCATTTTTTTATCAATCAAATAATGCTTTTAGACATAATGTCCTTTCCAAGAACCAAGAAAAATGTGTGATTGTAATAGGCGGTTCAGTAAGAAAAAAGAGACTATTTTTAGCTGTAATCAAGGAGAGATGATAAAAAAAATTGTCTTTATTTGATTGATAAAAAATATTCATATAATCTTTTGTGTGTAAAACAATTAGCTTGTTTTAAAAGAATAATAAAAAATATTCATATAATCTTTTTCTAAATTTTAATTGTTTTTATGAAAAAATTTATTATGGTCGTTGAAGGATACTATGGTAATTATATGATATCATTTCGATTCCTATTTGTCTATACCAAACACGAGTAATAGTTATTTCAAGTATTTTATTCCAATTCCTAATAGTAAGATACCAAACACAATATTTCGATTCCCATTCCTTGTTTTTCATTCCGATTCCTT
>CAWUPB010000221.1:0-148106 GCA_963924115.1 Dovyalis caffra | reverse complement strand
TAAGGTTAATATTAGATTTGTCTTTATGTAATGAGTCGATTTTCTAATCTGTCCTTATTAAAAAAAGCCTTCCATTTATCTTTATATTTTTAGTTGATTTCTAATCTATCATTTTAATTATAATTTGATAAAAAATTTTACTAAATTATGCATGTAATTTGTACATGTTATATGATTTGATAAAATTATTTTTGTTATTTAGTATAAATGATTTACGTCTATTAATATGAAGGTTATTTTTGAAAATAGACCTGAAATTTTGACCTTAATGATATATTATAAACCAGTTCAAAATATAAAAAGAAATGAAAAGTATTTTTTTAATAAGGATAAATTGAAAGTCTGATTTATTATCAGGATATTAATCCATATAATTATGGATGTATTAATAGCATATGTTTACTAGTTCGTTATCTATAAATTATAGCTGCCGATTGCCTTTGTTACCATGACATGATTTGGTTTATAGACATGTGAGTATTAGATTTTTTTTCATATTTTCATTTGAATGGTTGAGTATTTTTTTTTTCAGTTATTTTTCCTATATCCATATTGAATTCTTCTTAGAATGGATTTGACGGAGGCATCTTCCATCGGAACTTGTTTATTCATGAAAATTTTACTTCTTATAACTTACATTTTTAGATTCAAATATTAGATAATAATATGAAAGAGTATATTTAGTGTCCAGTTTAAGTAAAAAATTAACGGACATAATAACAATAGTCAAAAGGGATGGCCATATTGGAGGCATGTTGTGAGTTTGTAGTTATTTTGAAGATAAATTCTTTTGATAAAGCCTCAATTTAACTCACCACTTATTGTCTAATTACCAAGTAAGTCATAAACTTTTTTATTTTGTCAATTTTGCCCAAAAACTAATGGACATTGTCACTCCATTCAATGTGAAAATATATAACTTTTAATTTAATTTTTTTAAATTTTGTTATTATTATTATTATTATACAGAAGCTCAAGTATCTAAGGACTCAAGATTAGAATTCATATCCACTCATTTTTAATTACAAATAATGAATAATTTTTTAATTCTTTTTAATTACAATTAGTGTTGCCCATTGGTTTGTTAAATTCTATGTTTTAATAAAAAAATTATTTTTTAGTAACTAACCGTAGCAATGCTTGCATAATTGGTTAGTAATAATATAAGAGAGATACACACATAAACCAAATTTTTTTTGTTTGTAATTAAATAAATATGACCACCATCTTTTTTACTGCTTCTTCTTAAACTAAATCAACAATCAAAATTATCAATGAATAGTAAGAATTGAATTTTGATTTTTAACTAAATCAAAATAATTGTTTCATCATTAAACCACATGCCTTATGATGACACATAAATAGTTTATGTACAAATAACTTAACCACTAAAATTATTTCATCCCTGCAATGCGAGGCACAGGACTAGTTTAAGCATTAGCTTAGAATACTAATAAATAATATACAAGTTTTTATCTATCACTAAGAGGGGACGAATGAAAAGTTGACTCCTTGTGGTGTATTGAATGAATATTGCAAATTAAATAGCCCTTTTTTTTTTAATGAAGTTTTTAAACATTTTCCCGGCGGGAGGAGGAGGGGGCGATTGGGGGTTGTCTGGGGGGTGTTTGTTGGGGGTGTTGGTTGTTTACATAACCAAACCCACCTAAAAATCACCTTTGTGATTAGGTACACACATGGAGGAACCATATCTCCACCAAACGGTCCAACCTACCTAAAAATCAAAGCTAATAGCAACCATACACACGTAGAGGAATTTCTTTCAATGAGAAATTCGATATATCATATATGTGGATGCAGAAAAGAACAAATGGGATGATGGACAAGTGAATAAAAAATTATGTTCTGCCCTTCAGAAACACAGAAAAACACTATTCTAAGGAGAGTGAATAAGGATTAACTAAAATTACAAAATCTAATTACAAAAAAAAAATCGCTACTTTAAAAATTAGAATTTAAAATAACTCACCATTCCATAAAATCTACCAGAAAAATATTAGGACAAAGATTCAAGCTTAACCATCCGATTTTACTCGATTTCAGCAATTCTCTTAATAAATGCTTTTCACTTGAATTATAGGTTACGTTTATAGACATAACCATGAAAATAAAGAAAAAGGAAAAATATAAACCAGTCGAAGCTCAACAAAAAACATTAATGCTAGCCTAGAAAGCTTGATTCTATACTAAAATTCTTCTTTGACAAAATAAGGAGAATGAATACATTGAGGTTGCTAGGATATATCATAGGTTAGCTCATTTATCATCATAGTATATACGCTCCTTTGTATTGCAAATCTTATGAAATATATCGAATCAAAAGTATTTAAAAAATCAAATTTAATAACATTTTGTATTTAATTGAAAATTTAAGATGTTTTTGATAAATTTTCAATTTTTTTTAAAAAAACATGAATAGTTATTTTATATGTATTGATTCTTAAATAAAAACCTGCAATAATCTAAATAGAAAATGAATCTAGAATTTTTAAAAGAATCTAAATATTTTTTCTATAAGGTTGTATAAAAAAATAATAATAAAGCTACACTTCATATAAAAACTTTTTTAAAAATAAAAAAATAAAAAATTAATTTTTTTCTTATTTAATGATGATGAGACTATTTTTTAAAAAAAACATATATATAAACAATTGAAGATAGGTAAATTAAAATTAGGCGACGAGCCGACCACTAAAATGCAAGTTCAAAGGCGATAGAGCCGACCATTAATATAAGATGAATAACTAAAACAGATTTAAATCAAGAATTTAAAACGGACTTTAGGTATGTGGCGTTGTGACTAAAGGTAAACCACTTGATAGGACCGAGATGAGTCTCTAAAGGTTTTGTTATTCGTTTCCAGTCGATATACCTTTGACTCAAGATATAGAATTAAAGTAAGAAATTTTATTTATTGATAAAATAACTTACGAGTTTTGGATAAGCAAGAGTACACAGAAATTTGTTTGATTTTCTTGTTGATGTTTTGTTTGAATATATCTAAGGGATTACAAGAGAAAAAAGTTACGGTGAAAACGATGTTCTAAGTAATGGCCTAAAAAATACACTACGATTACAAATGAGAGATGAGCTCTCTTATATAGAAGAGAAGTCTGTTTTGAACGATGTCTTCACATGTGGGTGAACGAGTAAGATGCCAAAATCGATTTTGTTTTTATCTTGAACGAGTGCCTTTACATGTGGATGAACGAGTAAGGCATCGAAAGTAATTTTGTTCCCGTAACTTATAAGTGGTGTACGAAAGGAATATTCCAAAGCATTCATCTTCATTGTCGTCACCTGGGTTTATGGCGAGTTCGATTCGATTCCGAATTTGCTATTTTGGAAGATTCGACCTACTTTGCGATAATTGTGACATGATTGCAAAGTATTCTTCTTCATTTTTTGATGATGCTAACTTGGCCGTAACGAAAGGATCTTTAGGCTAGAAAGCTTGAAGTGGCCAAGCTTGGTTTGAGCGAGCCCTATTTTGTGAACTAAGGCTTTTGACAGTGATGAGGGAATATTGAAAGCATCCCACCATTTGAATTTGAATCTCCCGGTTAGGATTAAGGTAGTATCCCGATATTTGGCATCATAATACCAAGAACAAACCCATGGTAAAAAGAACTTGGTATAGAAAAGAAAAAGAGGGGAAAACGGTTTTTCTTTTTCGAGGGATTATAATTTGTTTGGAAGAGTTTGTAGCTTTCCGAAACACTCGAGATAAGTATTTACGGGATAGAGCCAAAGTAATTCCACCATTGGAGGAACCACATAGGAATTTTTGAGGTATCGATTTTTGTATCAAAGTAGAAAAGCTAGGAGTGGCTTTCTTTTTTGTTTTGTAAGAAAGGGGTATTAAACCGGACTTATTGATAATTCCGGTACGAGTAGGTAAGGCGAGTGTTTGGTAGTAGTTTTAAAGTTTATCGGGAAGGTAATTAGTTTTGAAAGATCATGTCCCCGAGTCAAGAGGATAGATGATTTTGAGGATATGGTAGGTTGAATAGGCGGTTTCTATATTATCCGAGGTAGGATGGTGTTTGAATATTACCGAGAGTCGTTGTTTCTAGGATGGTCATATAGTAGGATTGTGTTTTGAAAAAATCCCAAAGTTTGAAGTGCCAACCGGAACCAAAGAATTTTTGAACTATCTTAAAAGGTTTACCATAGTAAAACCCATCTTCGATAGTAAAAATGTTTTAAGAAGCATTTTTTAAGACATACTTGGACTCGGATTTTTTATTTTTGTTTTTTGATGAAATGATCCGAGTGTTTTGTGAAATATTTTGAGAAAGAATTTTTGAAGAATTCCGAGATTCTTGAGAAAGGGGTTTTACGGAGGAAGAACCTTTCTCTATTTTTGAAACAAGTTAAGGAGTCATACACGAGAGTTTTTGTAGGGTCGGAAGGAGTTACGGCTGATTTGTTAGATTTTGGACCCAAGTCTCTACAAGCTGGGTTTTAGGAGTTTCATCCTGTTTTGAAACCATTTCTTCCCAAGGAATGATGGGTTGGGCGAGGCTAAGAGTTTTGGTTAGGTTGATGTTTGGGTTTGTTTTGAGGAGAGGATTTCTATTTCAAGGGGTATTTTCCCTTTGTTTTTCCGAGACATCATGTCTCGTTTTGTAGAAACTCACGGGTTAGGAAATCGGGAACATAATTTTGTTCTCTTTTAATAAATTAGATTTCAAAATTAAAAACACTAAGGATTGCTTGCCATCGAGGAAAAATATGTTTTGATGCAATGTTTTAAACATCTTTTTGTAAAACCTCTTTTGCGCATTTACAATCAATGCGTAAAATGAATTTTTGATTTAGTAAATCACTTTGAAATTTTTGAATGCATATGACAATGCTCGAAACTTCTTTTTTGATAGTAGAATAGTTCGTTTGACAATCATTCAAATGTCTTGAAGTGAACTTGGATAATTTTTCTTGACACGAAGACACTTGTTTTAATATCCCACCATACCTTAATTCGAAGCATCGGTTTCTATAATTTTTTATAGAAAAGGGTCTGCTAGGTGAAGATAGGGGATAGCTAGAACTCTGTTTCTTAATGTGTTGAACTATCCGGGTATGTTCATCGGACCGTGGAACTGGTTTTTTCTTTAACCTATCATGCGGTGGTTTTACAATACGGTTAATGTTTGGATAGAAATCTAGAACATAATTCGGACTTCCTAGAAAGCTTTATAGCTAAGCTTTGTCAAGAATCCTATCGGGAAACTTATTAGCAAATTCTAAATATCTCTCTATTGGAGTAATGGTTCCTTGGGTAATGTAGTGACCTAGGAAACGTACCTTGGTTTCAAACGGAGAAATTTTAGGCTTAAAAACTACTAAACCATTCTTTTTTGCAACATAGAAGAATGTTTTTAAATGCTTGAAATGTTGATCAATGGAATTTGAAAATATTAAAACATCATCTATGTAAACAATGCGAGAATTGTGAATATGGATGGAATATATCATTCATAATGCTACGAAACTCGGAGGGTGCATTTTTATACCAAAAGGCATAACATTCCATTCATACTATTTAAACGGGACGAGTGAAAGCAATTTTGTATCTATCCTTATGATGGATTTGGATTTGCCAGAAACTCGACTTCATGTCAAACTTGAAAAACACAAAGGCATAATTCAATTTTTGTAACAAATCTTTTTTATTAGGAATAGGGTACCTAATCCATTTTAAAGCTTTGTTCAAGGGTTTGTGATTGATCACTAGTCTAGGGGTACCTCTTTCTATCTCGGATTTTTTATTCACGTAGAAAACTACACAAGACCAAGGTGATCGAGATTTTTGAATAAGACCTTTGGATTCTAAATCCTAAATTTCTAGGCGACGAGTGTTTTTCAAGGTCGGCATTCATTTGGATAGATCTAACTTTGGTAGGGATCCGTTTATCATCAAAGTCTTTGTCATAGGGTAAATCAACACGATGTCGTTTCTTATTCTAAAAGGCATTTGGTAAATCATAACGGATTTATTTTTCTAATAGGTTTTGAAAATCACTAATTTTCTTCTTCGGAAAATCATTTTGTAATCGACGTTGAATTTTTTGTAAAGAAACATCCCGAACTAGATGCGAGAAGATGTTGTTATTTCCCGAACAATTAAAGCATTAATCTCAAAATTATAAATAAAGCATCCTTTAATAATATTAAGATTCCTAGTCCTAGGTTTCTCAATAAACGGAAAAACAAGTTTTGTTTACTTAGTTTTAAAAGAGATCCAATCATCACATACCTTATAAAGAGTTATAAGATTTATGAAAAACGTGCCTAAGATTACCATATGATGCATATCTTTAATAAGCAAAAAATGAGTTTTTATGACGGTAATTTCGTTGACCACGAAGCTTTTATCTTACCTTTAATGTTCATTTTAGAATTATTTACTCGCAGAAAGTTTTTCTTGGGTTTCTATGTGAAACCGTTTTGGAACTATGCCTAATTTAATGTAATTCAAATCAGCACCGAGTGTCAAACAAGGCAATAATATTAATTTTGAATTTGTTTTGGAAAATAAGAGTTACCTTAATCAAGTATTTCCTAGAAGTAACCTCTCTAAGCATAAAAAGGAAGTCTTCTAAGACACGTTCAAGGTTTTGTAACCCTTGGTTTTCTTCGGGGTTTTTAGAGACGAGTCTTTTCCTCTACCTGTTTTTCTAAGAGGATTTGTAAAAGACCGGAGTCTTTGGCTTGTTTTTCTTTGAGCTCCTTAAGCTCGGACTTAATGGTTTTGATTTCGGATCGAAGGTCCTATATAGTGGGCGGATGTTTTTGGGTTTCTTCTTTCTGTCTAGTATAGTCGTAAAGTCATAGGTACTAGTACCGGTAGAAGGTAGAATTGAGGGTTTTGGTTTTTCTTTAGGTTTATCTTCGATAGACTTTAAGAGTCTATCTAAATATTCTTTTTGTAATTAGTGATCTTTAACACGTTTGATAATATCGAGGATAAGGTCTTGGTCTTTGGTTAATACATTTACTTGTTTTGTACTAGTGTCGGGCTCTTCATATGAACTAGGGTTTGAAGCTGGATGAGGTAACGAGTTCATCTACCCGAAGGGTTTATTAGCTATCAGAATAATCTAAAGGTTCGGACAACTTAATCAACAAGGCGGAGATTTTGTTAAAAATCTCTTCATCTAGTTGTAATTCCTGTAGTCCGGTATTCATCCCATAATATTTTGAAATGTGATCCTTTTGTCCGCATTTATAACAAGTAAAGTCTCTTTGGTTAGTTTTGGGCTTTGGCCTAAACTAGATTTTTCTATAGGGTTTCTTAGGTTTTTATTGAAAAGGCTTTTTGTAGAAGGGTTCTACTTCTTTGGGCTTTTTTTGTGGTGACGATAAGGCTTTCTATAGGATTTCCTATGGGCTTTAGCATCACGGTTATTTTTACATCCTGAGGGTTCCGGAGTGAAAATATCGAATTGTTTACGAAACTTCTTAATTCCTATCCGGTTTTCTTCATCTTCTACTTAAGGTGTTTTTGAAGTTTTAGATCTTGGTAAATTTTTAGTCCTTCCTTTTAGGTGAAACTAATAAGTTCACCGTAGGTTAATTGGTCATAAGGAATATGGTAACCAAAGGCATCCTTGATCCTAGTTCTAACCTTTTCACCTATACGGATTGAAAGACCTACAAGGAATTTCTCTTTCCAGCGAGGTTGGTTAGAGTCTTCTCTAAGCATGATTCCGGTATGAAAAGTGGTTTTGTAATATTGAAAATCACTCGAGTTTTTTACACCTAAAGTTAATTAGGAGTTCGGCATTTTTATCTTTGAGATGTGAAGGGTCTCCTATGAAATGAAAAAAAATGATCGGGATAAGGTTTGACATAACATGTTGAACTCGGTTCACCTAAATCATCTAAGGTAGGGAGTCCTTCTTGATCGGCTTGTATGGAAATTAGGATTTCTTAGTGTTGTTGGGCGAGTGAGATGGTAATCCCACCATCCTTTTAACTAGCTCGAAAACCTAACAATAAAAAGTTCTGCTATGGCACGGTCCGGGGTTCTAATTTGGGTTTTGTAGACGTTAGCCGCCATGGTCATTTGCTAGAGTAAGCTCAAGATGTTATACTGCGAGAGTCCATCTATGTTCTATTCATAAATGGAAGAGGCATTAAACCTAGGTTGAGCTAACTTGTTTGGCATTTCTCCTATGTCTAGGGCGGTGATCATAGGCGGAGGATTTTTCCAATGGAGTTTATTAATCTCGGGGACGATTTTGTCTGCGAGTTTTGGTCTAACACATTGACACTACGGGATTGAGGTGTCTCGGGTGCGACTTGTTTAGAGGTTCCTACAGAGGAGACCTCTATTTTGCTAAGTTCGGTCTCTAATGGCTTTTAGAAACTCGGGTTTGTTGGTTTGGATTTGTTGTTGACTTATCCTAAAAACCCGAAATGGCTTAAAAATTGGGTTCTTAAGTCTCTTTTCTTCAACTGTTTCTAGAGATAATAAGGGAGAAATAATTGTCTTCCGGATATGGTTTTCTATCCTAACTAGTTGTTTTCCTATGGTTTGGAGGTTGACATTTGAGAAATTGTTCTGTTGAACAATGTTTTGGATATTGGTAGAGTCATCATCCTTGGGAATTTTGTAAGGACATGCTTCTATTTTGGCTTCTCCGTGAGAGAAGGTAAGCTTCATAGGAGGAGGATGTTCGGACTGGATACTCTTTCCTTCTACTTCCTAAAGGGGAGTTTTATTCCTAGTAGTCATTGGGTTCGGGGTTTTAATGAATGGATAAGATATATCATGTTCACAAGCATACATCTCAAACCAATCAAAGAATAATATATAAACTTTATGCATATTTACAAATTCATAAAATTCATTTTGAATTTCTTTCCGTTGGCAAGAAAGTTTTTGAAGAACCAAATTATTTTTTCAGAATTATGTTTTGTATAGAAATCATCATACAAATATTTTTTATCTACTACAAACATATCATCGACAAAGCATTACATTCATTAGCAATGTTTTCAATGACAACGGATGCAATAGGAGATAAAAATGAAGATTCATCTCGATTAGAATATCTAGGTTTTGAGATGTTTATACAATAATCAACATTATGTAAAATAGGAGTTGGAACATCGAAGTTGAAAACCTATGATGCGTACTAAGAGGTGGTAGAATCTATTCTAGGTCTTTATCTCTCCTAGTATTTGGAAGGTTAATGAAAGAAGGAATATTAGAAAATCTTTCTAAATTAAAGGTTTTAGAACTTGAAGCAACATCGGAAAATCTACTACTCGGTAAATTTTTTGTCAAATGAAAGTCTAACACTCCCATCTAGGTGTTGTGTTATAGATCCGATTTGGGTATTTGGTTTCGAAATATCCGGCATTGGTAGAGATTCGAGTCCGCTTATGCCTTCTAAGATCCATTCGTCGGGTAGACTATGTCTTTCCATCTAATGGGTCTCGGGGATGATAGTCTTAAACTTAGTTAAGTCTCGTTTGTAGGATAAAGGTTTCTCCTCGGTCGAATGTCTTTTGTGTTGTAAGGCAAAGGCGAGTTCATGGCCTTATAATGGATTTTTATAATCAATGCAACCGGAATTGATCCTTCCATCATATTATAATTATGGGTTTTGATTTGGAGCACCAAAGACTCCGGAATGTTTTTATCATTCGAGAAACTGTAAAATTTGGATAGCAATCAAAAGATATAGGTTCATCGCATAGATCGAACTCGATAGAGTTTAACAAAGAGTCATGGAAATTGGTAAACTTATTGTCTCTAAGGACTCGCTGAATTGAGGTATTCAATACTTCTTTTGTAAGTGGTTTAATCCCCACTTGGACCAAACCTATATGAATGTATTTGAAGTTTTTATCTCTGTGTTTTTGAAGAGTTTTTGAGGAGAGGAGGTGAATCATCTCAAAGGGTTTCGAAGCTGAATACCCTCTCCTCGATTTTGATAGTAAAATCAGTTTTGAAAAGATTATATTTTGAAGTTTTGTAAATCTCATTTTTGTGAATCTTAGTATTGCCCAATCATCAATTTGTTTTTCAAAATCTTCAATCACATACTCTGCACTATTGATTATTTTTCTTGATTCAAAAGCGAAGAATTCGTAAAGGAGATAAATCTACGGAATATAGAGTCCATAACTAGATTATGGTTTGGAACATGGGATACGTAGGTTATGAAGGTGATTCCTCCGATTTACTATCTAACCTTAAGGACTTACTACAACCACACCAACTCAATTGTCTATACCCTTAGTTCTTTAACAAAATCTAAACATAATAACAATAAACAATAAACATACAACCTCCACAAAGCACTAGGCTTTGATAGATATATATATATATATCAATATATATAGCCTTAAAAACTATATTTCAATAACTAGATCATCATTTTAAAAAATTATTTTAATTATTTTAGTCAAAAAATAATAATTTTAAAATATCCAATAACAATATGTTCTAATCTTTAGATTATGTGTGTGTGTTGGATGCTCTATTCAAAACATCCAACAAATAAATTATATTAATGTATTTTAAAAAAATAACATTCTAAAATTTTATTCAAAAATTCATACATAAAGAAATCAATCATAGTTTCTTAAAAAATAAAATTATATAAAAAATAAATTAAAAAATTAATTGAATGTTTTCATGAAAAAATGACAAATGGAAGAAATCATTTTAAATTTTAAAATTAAAAAAAATCAAAAATAAAAAATTTTAAAAATTCTTATTTTTTCATCTTAAGACTATATGAAAAAAAATATTTTTTCATAAAATTTTCAAAAAAATCAATAAAAAAAATTGCTGGGAAAAAAAAAAAAAAACCAAAGCCTTTCCTGCTCTCTAGGCTTACAGGCTCAAGTCACAGTCCTGCAGATGCAGGCTTACGCCTCTGGGACCAAGCACACATAATATATATATATATATATATATATATATATATATATATATAACGAATTGTCTTCTTCCACACAGTAAATAAACGGTAGAAACTCTAATTTTTTTAGTGTTTTACTTGATTATATATGGGATTAATTTCTTTTGTAAGGTGGCCAAGGAATCCATAGTATTTAGGCTAAATTTCAATAACTTCTCAGAGATGTCATAAAATTGCAAAAAAAAAATCATGCAAAATTTTGAAGATATTAAAAAATATAATTTTCTATCTAAAAATTTGAAGATATTAAAAAACCAAAACCAAATTGCAAAAAACCTGCCATCTCACGCGCAGAGGTGTATGGGCCAAAACAACACTCGCGATGTGGTTGGACCACAAACTGTAGAGCAATGCCCGTGACAGATCGGAGGAGGGTCCGTTTCGCTCGGTCCTCCTCTGACTCTGTCGTTTCTTGAAACACGAAATACACGTGACGGCTCTAACGTAGGTTAGAAAAAAGATAAAATCACAGCAGCCGTTGAATGAGTGTACTTTATTGAGATCTGGTAAGAATTTTATCCACTCATTGGATCTCTTCAACTGTCCCTATCTTTTATTCGGATTTGGATTTTGTAACCTCCGGTCAGCTTTTATGGTATGCTTTCCGTTTACAATGTCACATCGGCTTTTAACTTTCCATTAGGTAAGATATAGGCGTGCTGGCATGGTCCGTTGGTAACCTTGTATTTATGTGTAAATTATAAATCAGTCCCTTTAGTTTTGTATATAATCTTTTTTTTTTTTTTTGAAAAACTAATTAATAAACACTTTCCTGAATTATCATAGTTAATTTAACATTATTTTATTGTAAAAATATTTTTTCATCATTTTTTTCTTTTTTATTTTCTACATATTAAAAAACAAAATAAATTGAAAAAAAAGGATTAAATTACGATTATATTTAAAAACATAGGAACTATTTGATTTGTTTCAAAAATAAAAAATAAAAAAATAGAGGGGCTAATTTATGATTTATTCTGTATATATTGAGAAATTATTAAATATACAAGTAGTTGTATCATATATATATATATATATATATATATATATATATATATATATATATATATATATATATATGAGAACGATCATAAAAATAATTCATAGGTTCAACATTGATGTAAAATATCTCTATATTAATTTAATATAAATATAATACTTCTTTAAAAAATCAACTATGAAACTTTAGCTTTATATCTCACATGGGATTTCATCGAATTTAAGTTATTGTCATTATCAAAATGTGTTTGAATAAACATCGCTTGATGTTCCTTGATAAGTAATTAAAATATAACATAACTAATTATGAGCGGGGAAATTCAAGTATTTAAGCTATTTTTATTACCAAATTAGTTTCAATAACCACTATCTAGGATAGTAATATTTATTTAAAAAAATTAAATAATTAGTTTTTAAAATAAAAAGATTAAAAATTAATTTATTTCTTGAAATGAATTTATAATTTACTCAACGTTTCATAATAACTAATTAACTATAAAAATTTAACTATATAATCGTTTATTAGGTGAATTTGATGGAGAAAATATTTTCAAATAGAAAATAACTAATCATGTAATCATTTATCATGAAAACAACATGTACTATCTTTGAATGACTCTCAGTCTCTATCTTAGGTTCGATTTATAATTTTATTTTTTGTTTTTTGTTTATATCTTATTCTCTAAGGTGTTGTTTAGTAATCAAGAATAGAGTAGTGAAAATGAAAATGAAAGTTTTATTTTCACATTGTAGATTGTTTGGTTAAAAGAAATAGAATGAGAATGAAAATGAAAAGTGAGAATAAAAATGAAAATCTACACATAATGTTATTCGCATAAGATGTGTGAATAAAAACAAAGAATGAGAATGAATTTTTTTAAATAATAATATATATTTTTTATTTATTGTTTATTAATTACTTTTATCACTATAACTACCACCACTATCACAACAACAACCATCACTACTATTATCATTACCGTCACCACTATCACAACCACCATCATCACCATTACTATTACCGCAATCATTATCGTAACCGCTACCACCACCACTATCATCGTTACTGCTATCATAACCACAGTCACTACAGTCAACTTTATTAGTTTTACGAACATTATAGTTTACAATCCACACATGATAACACTTGGTTAAAAATTAAAATCGGTCTCCTTGGATTCAGATGACATGTCCTTCGATTTTTAATTGAGTTCTGATTTCAAAGAAAAAATATTCCCAAAACACAAACTCTAATCAAATCCTACAAATTCCTAATCTTTTACATTTTTGTTCCTTGAAGTGGCTGGTCGTGAGAAGGTCGATGGCTATAAGGAAGTTTTGAGGCTGCTGGAGAGTGGACGACGATGGGAGCAGTGGTTGTTGGCGAGGATGGTGACTTATGATGGAGGCTCCAACGGGGCTGAGACACGATGGTGATGGCATGGAGGTTGGCGGAGATGAAGTTTTGATGGTGGATTTGATTTTGGTGGGGAAGGGGAATGGCATGAAGGGTGTTGATCGGCTTGGTTGACTGTAGAGAGATAACAGTATGGCTAATTTTATGTTACGTCGTGATTTCAATTTTTGTTGTTTATGTACTTTCATTTATATATTTATTTGTGTTCTTTTGTAAATAGTGTCATGTTTGAAAGACTTGCAAAAGATGGAAGAGACTTTGAAGAGCAGACCAAGGAGCACATTGGGGAGTATGCTGATGTTGGCTTGAGGACTTTGGTTCTTGCATATCGTGAACTTGATGAGGAAGAATATGATGAGTTCAATCGTGAATTTACTGAGGCGAATAGCTCAACAAATAAGCTCAGATTGCGAGGAAATGACTGAGGAAGTAGCAGAAAAGATTGAGAGGGATTTGATTCTTCTTAGTGCTATAGCTGTTGAGGACAAACTTCAGAATGAGGTCGGTCTATAAAAATGGATTTTCAATATAATTGCTAAGAAATAACTTAGTCTGCTATTCCATAGCTCAGGCCGTTTGGAGTCTCATCATTAAAATATGGGTTTTGACAGGAGATAAGATGGACACAGCTGGCGGTGAAGGAAAGGTGGACGGCAGTACATTTTTGGGAGAGAAGGTGATTTTCTTTCTCATAGGGTATTTTTTTTTTTTTTAAATTAAGTTTGGAGATTATTTTTAAATTAGGTTAGGAATGGAGTGTTTGACACGTAGTTTCTTACTGGGTAGTTAATAGGCCACATGGATCTTATGCGAAATCTTATGTTGCAAAATTAGTCATACTGTCATGTTTTATCATATACCATGTTAGCTTAAAAAGAAATTTAAGCAAGAAAAGTTCTTATTTCCTAATATAGTTACTGAAAACTTAGTTTATGTATTTTTTTATTTATTTTTGAAAAAATGTGTTAAAATGATTAAAATATATAAAGCTCGTGATTTTATGATATAATAAGCTTATTTAAAATGATATCCATGTTTTTTTCATCAACAAAGTATATAATAATGACTGTTTAAATAACATTATGCTTTGTTGTCATGAGTTTTAGATACATATTAACTATTTACACACTTTATTTATCTTATGAAGATTCTTTTGCATAACTTCATATGTGCAATTCATAAGAAGAAGAGTAATGTTACCTAAAGTCTTTAAACAGTTTAACAATATTACTCATTACTAAAGCTTTGAGGGTTAATATTTTTTTTTAACTAAAACTAACATTAATCTTATATGTTTAAATTAAATAGAGCTAAAATAATCTCAATATAATTTGATAATTAATTAAGGGTCAAATTTTGAGTATAATCAGGGTCAAATCTTGTATTTAAATATATCAATATATTTAAAAAAAAAAATCCCACACATGACAAGATTTGGTGTCGTATAATATCTTTTTTAGTTCAACAATAATGATATTTTCAGACTAACTTCTACATCAGTTGAAACTAGACTTTCAATAAATTTTCTTGGATATTAGCCTTAATTTTTGAATAAAAAAATAAATAATAGAGTAAATCTAATTTTTTTAACCACCAGACCAATCTCTTAAAATTGGTATGGTATAACACCGAAAGCTCGATATTATAATAGTAGTGAATTTTCTTTTTATTTTTATTTTATCTAAATATTTTTATTTTACGTTAGATATATAACTAATCTTGATCAGAGCAGAAGTAATACATTTTAAACTCTCTCAACAAATGCGATTTTTAATATTAGAACTCCGCTCATTCTCAAAAAGTTTGTCTCAACAAATGCGATTTTTAATATTAGAACTCCGCTCATTCTCAAAAAGTTTGTCTAAAAACCAGTTGGTTTATCATTGACAAACAACTTGTTGGTAATAATAGTGGATTTTTAGCTCAGTGACTCATGTGCAAGATCTATGGTTACAAGCAAGGCGCACAATTAAATGGCACTTCTATGTTTCATTTTTACGTGAGTTTCTCTTCATTTCCACTTTAAGTTTTCCAAAGTACTTCAATTCATGCATGATAAAATATTGCCACCTCTATACCCTTTTACTTTCTCCTCCTTCTACAGCAAGTCTATTCCTTGATAAGATCCGAAATTCAAGAATTCAGCTTTATATTACCATTCTTAATTAACAATCATAAACTGTTTCCTGTGGAGTAACTAAAATCAAACAGATGACAGAAAAATAAGGTAAGAAATCTTCCTTAAAATACAGCAATACCTACTAACAATCATTTTCTTGTTACAACAAGCATATATACCTTCATCTTTACAGAATTTTCCTTCTTTATATTTTCTAGTCTCTTCATTTTTCACTTTCTGCATCGTTACAAGAACCCGTACGGTTTTTTTTCTCCATGAAATAGCAATCGAAGATAAAGTTTTTTATAGGCAGAATTACCATGGAATATTGGCATCCAGATGACGATGCATACTTTGTAGATTTGGTTTGTAATGGGGATGAACTACGCTAGCTTCTCAGAGGTTTACATGGAAACAGCTCATGTTGACAAGTTCAAGACCATGGAAGAAGTGAAGGATTTTAAGGAGAGATTTCGGGCGAGTAGTGTGCAATTACAAGACAATGAGTGCAGCAAGATTGTTCAGGGTAAAACAGTACGTGGATCATATGTGTGCAATTACAAGACAATGACAAGCTTAAATTTTATGATGCAATTGTTGTCGAATTGCTCAATGAGAAACATAAGTGCGAAAAAGGAGAGGAAGAGTGTTCTTGCAAGTATGTTTTAAAACACTTGCTAGTATTTCTGAAATTTGTTTTACACCACCTTGTAAGCAAGCTGATTCACAGTTACGCAACTTTCTTGGAGATGGCAAGAATGAGAGTTGGAGATGATTATGCTGTAGAGAGTGAGAATATATGCCTTGAGGAAGCTAATATTGTCAGAACAAAGTGGAAAAAGCTTGAGGCCTTCTTACTTGGAGACGGAGAAAGATTAGGTCTGCATTTCGGACTGTTGAAGGGAGAGTTCATGGTCACTGTAAAAAGATGGAAAATGTATCTGCAGCAATTGAATGATTATATGATTGTGCAATAGAAACAGAGAAGGAATTTCAGATTCCCTTTGTTTCTGTGCAATAGATAATTTTTTTTAATTTATTTTATTGAGGGCCTAAACTTTAAGCCTCGAAATCTTGAATCTCAATCTTGAATCAGGTAATGCTAATTAGGTAGTGGATTGCACAAGAATCTCGAATCTTGATTGTGAAAGCTCCATAACAATTTGGTATCCAACTCAATTGATCAGGTAATGCTAATTAGGTAGAGCATTCCATTTACTTAAGAGGAACTTAAAACAGCCTGAAGCCCACTTTTTTTCAGGTAGAGGATTCCATTTCCTGGAGGAACTAGACTAGGTTTTTGGCTGATGTAGCAAACAATTGTCTTCGATTTTCATAATGAAATACGAAATCAAGGAAGATGTACCACTTTTCTGTTTCGGAATTTGAAGCCTTTACATGACAAAATGCACCTCCAACTCCAAATGGTATCATCATCCCTATCATCCTATGGTAAATTTACGAATTCTATGGTATTCACTGCCATAAACCTTGTTTAGAGAAGCTACGTAGGATGCATGAAGTACTGCAAATTGCCGGTGACCAATAAGCCACAACCCAGGAAAATCTATCATTTTCGCAAGCTAGCAAATAAAACTGTTTACATGCTTTGGTTTGCTAATTTATATGACATTGAAAGGTCATGGATTGTTGCCAGAACGCAAGCAATCCTTGAATTAATATCCAGGAAAGTAATCACAGCAACCCAGCAAAATCATGAAAGAACACTGATCTTTTCTTTGGGCAGTAACCACTGCATAGCAAGCTAAAAGAATAACTTATCTGCCCATACATTAAACACCAGCAAATAAAATCAATTTCCTAAATGTCAAGGACAAGCTTGGTGACATGTTTGTTGGGTTCGAAGTCAATGGTGTAAACTAATAAATCAAGAAAAAAATAATTTATAAATCAATCAAGTTGAGCAATTTCAAGCAATAAAATTGAATCTAAACTAGAGGGTGGAAACTGTCTACAAATTACAACACTCCAAGGAACAAACTTACAAAAGAATAATCAGAAAAAGGAAAAAAGAAAAAGGAATGACAATCAAAAGCAAAATCCTCTCGGATCCATACCCCTAAGCTTTATCTCAACTTCAACAAGTTTGCTAGTCCCCAGGCAAGCAACTGGACTACAACTATCCATCTGAACATTCATGTTGTCTGAAAGGCGACTTCAAATAACAAAAATGCAAATTATAAAATAGGAGAAACTATTACCACCAATACTTCCTTTCGTCATCTATTCTGACTATGCGGAGCAGCATCCAACCTTTTTCACAGCTGATACATCATCTTTGCCAACATTAATAGTCTGTCCCTTTGGCAAGGCTGCAGGGTCATCCCCAACATCAAGAGCCTTCCGGCTGACTACATGATAAATCTGAGTGAGCACTTCAGTGAATGCGTTTTCAACATTCAAGGACTCTAGAGCAGAGGTCTCCATGAAAAAAGTATTCTCTCTCTCGGCAAATGCAGTGGCATCCTCAGTTGTAACTGCACGCAAATGACGCAAATCTGCCTTGTTTCCCACAAGCATAATCACAATGTTGGAATCAGTATGATCACGAAGCTCCTTTAGCCATCTCTCCACATTCTCAAATGTGACATGTCGAGTAACATCGTAGACAAGCAAGGCACCAACGGCTCCTCGATAGTATGCACTGGTAATTGCACGGTATCTGTATCAATGAATACAAAAATACAATGAAAATCGGCCTGCCTCATGATATAATGATTGGAAATAATTTTGTTCAACAAAAGATATAATGATTGGAAGTATTTTTGTTCAACAAAAGAAACCAAAGAAAACATGGTTATATTCTAGACACTAGTGAAAGAAAAGGTCTAATGATCACAGAAAGCTATGACATTCTGCTCAATGACGTAAAACCTTAATCAAAGTACAATGCAAACATTTTTCTTCCATTCTTTCTTTTTCTTTCTACTAGTATCAACAACCCATACAGGAATAGATAGGATCATACTCCATCTCTCGAAATAATGTTTTTAACTCCTGGAGTGGATGCAAAACGAAGATAGAAAATAAAAAACAGAGATCAGATAAAAACTCTGGACTATCATATTGCTTGTTCTCACTTCAGTCTTTTACAAATCCAACACTGAAAACTAGAAGCAACTCAAAAAAGCCATTTGTCATCAAAACATCAACACAAATGTGTAAAGGTGCAAACCTTCGATCCCTTCCCAAGCAAAGTCTAAATCTCCGAATAGCCCAATTCAGGTCATTTCAGCTCCAAACATGTTTTGCATGGGAAACTCATGTAGATCTTATTTGCCATAATATACATTTTCCATTCATGCCAAAAAATACAGATTAAGAAGGCCATTAACTACTCTACAACCAGAGCATATCATAAAGAACTTAATCTCAAGTAACCAATAAAATGCACATTACGCCAATCTACTAACACCCTTTCCCAGCTTCAATGTGGGGAAAAAAAAAAAACTTTACACAATCAAAAACCCAAATCAAAAAAGAAAGAACAGAACAGAACTTTATAGCATCAAACACTTGGGAATGTAGATCTGATAGACCCAAATGCAAATTTTACAAAACAAGAGTAAACCCATCTTAGAAAAATCCATGATTTACAGATAAAAGATCAGACCTTTCTTGTCCAGCAGTGTCCCAAATCTGAGCCTTGACAACTTTATCATCAACATGGATACTACGAGTGGCAAATTCAACACCAATGGTGGATTTGGATTCCAAACTGAATTCATTTCTTGTAAATCTTGATAAAAGATTGGATTTTCCAACACCAGAATCACCTATTAAAACTACCTTGTATAGATAATCATAGTCATCATCAGCCCTGTAAGCACCCATTTGCTTAGCTGATTTTCTTGTTTTTTTTTTTTTTATATGGCAAAGCAAATGAAATGGAGAGGAATAAAGGTTTGGTCTTTTGTGTTGTGGGGTTATATGTGGATCTGGGTAGAGTTTTTGAATTTTGAAGTGTCGAACATTCTTTTGCTTTTTCTTCGAGGGAGGGAAGGGCTAAGGAGGGAGCTACTTGGGAGTTTTGTATAGAAAATGGGGTTAGATATGGGAAAGACATTCAAAGCTTTAACTAAAAAATATCGAAGGTTGAATTTTCATTTTTTTTTTTACTATAATTAGAATAAATATTTCTTGCAGATGACTCATTATCTAAGTTAACATAACATCATAGTTAACAATAAATAGAAAACGTTTCATTAACTAGTTAAAATCACTAGGTCTTGAAATTTTTGGATCAATTTTTATCTATATTATTAAAATATTAAAATATCTACAAATGAAATTTACTTAATTACAAATTTTGAATGATAAATCAAGACTAAAACTCTTTTATCGATGAGAATAACATATTAAAATAAAATAATTTCATAGCAAGAGAATCTTAAAATCATTCTAATGATAATACTCCAAAAAAAAAAAAAAAAAAAACTATCCATAAAAAGGGAAGAGAAAGGGATAAATCAATTTGTTCACATTATATTTGATTTCTCACAAACAACCCGTTTCATCAGAGGCTTGCCTTACTTTTAAACTTTTTTGAAATTCAAAAATTTTAAAATCTTATAATTAAAAAAAAGTGTTTTTTTTTAAATTGTTTCTAATTTCTATGCATTCATTCATTTTATTTATTTTGCTTTTCTGGTAAGTTTTTTTAATAATTTCTTGAGCAAATTTCTGATCGACCCAACTAGCCTTCTAGATATTTGAAAAGGTATAGCACAAAAGGGCAGAATCAATCAACAATGTAAACACGGATTATCTAATCCCCGAAGTAATAAAAAAGCGTACATTGAAAGGTCGTTAGTTTTCCTTGGTTGAAAATTTCTTTCATTAGTAAAATGATTTCCAATCGTGGTCTCCATTATGGTTTTTAATTATATATTTTTTTAACAATGTTCAACGGTTCAATTTTCAACTTTTCTTCGGGTTTACACTTCCAGATGAAAT
Organism: Dovyalis caffra; assembly: GCA_963924115.1. Lineage (NCBI taxonomy): Eukaryota > Viridiplantae > Streptophyta > Magnoliopsida > Malpighiales > Salicaceae > Dovyalis > Dovyalis caffra. The sequence continues at coordinate 127,624 of CAWUPB010000221.1, read as the reverse complement.
TCTGATGTGAAAACCAATGGGGGACGTTTGTAATTGTCATTTTGACAACGGTCGCAGCCGCTGCACAGGAACCTTCTCTTTCAAGAAAGAGACAAGGAAATGTAACTAACGTTCATGTTTTTGCAACCCTACAAGGAATATTAAAAGGATGATTTCAAAGGTTGGTCTTTGTATAGCTGGATTTAGCTGGAAACTGAGATTTGATGAAGTCTTGTCTTCTGCATCCCCCCTACTTTGTGTGACTTTGATGAATAGATGAGATGGGAGGGGACAAGATGGTCTCATGAAGGTGCCAGAGACATTTAGCGAGAACTGAAACCACTGCATCTTTTGCAATATAACAAGCCAGAGAGTCTACAGTAATTGGAAATGAAGGACAATGCATCTTTTGCAATATTACATACCATTGATGATGAAGTTATCATTCCATTATTGTTTCTTGACCAAAAATACAACCAAGATCCCTTGTACTATTTATTTGTCAGAATATTTTCTTTGGTATTTTCTAACATTACCTGTATTGAGGCAGACAAAAGAATGAGTACAATAGGTACCTGCTCTGTTACACTCAACAATGGGGTATAAGTTACAAAATTGTGTTAGAAATAGATTTCATTCCTTCGGCCTTTTACTCATGGCTTTACGCTTGTTAACTTCCAGGTATCTTTTTCTCAAACGGATGGCCTTAGGTGTGACCTGCACAGGCAAAGATTGTATCAGATATGTTATGGAAAAATGTTACTTAAGACCCAAAATATGCAGCTAAACAGCATATGAAGGAGCTTGCGGCAACAGAATTCGATAGGAAAATGGATACAAAGTCCTGAACCATTTCTTAAGAAATACGAGTTATATGTGCAAACTAAGTGTAAGTCTGAGGTCTGATATTTGAGAACTAAAACAATCAGATATGCAAAAAGTTTCCCCTCTCAATCAAAAGTGGAAAAGAGAATATTAAGAGAAACATACCTCAATAAGCTCATCAGAAGCTACATAACCAATGGCTTCTTCAAGCGTCATCTGCACACAATTGCGGTGTGATGTTAATAATCATGTGTAGATCTGGGGAGTTCTAATTCATAGCATACCAAAAGCTGCCTACATGGTCAAGAGCTTAATAGAAAGTGTCAAGACCGCTTTCAAAGTACTGTCAAAATTAATACTGAAACTGTTAAACCAATCAGAAAAGAATTTGAGTAGGTTTTCACAGATATGGTCCTAAAATTCTAGAGAAGGTTCAACAAAAATGATCTTGTGTTCTGTCGTAGCGAAATCTTCACTCCTATCCAGATGCATTTTTTAATTAGTGCATGTAACTTCTATCTGTAAAACACAAGAAAAAAGCATTCAAGTAGGTTTACATATATATGGTCCTAAAATCCCAAGAAGGGTTCTGCAAAAATGATACACTATTTGTGTTCTGTTTTTGTAAAATCCCTTTGCTACTGTCCAGTTGTATTTACAGTTAGTGCATGAAAGCCCATGTACGAGGAGAAAGAGTGAAGAAAACTTGAACAGTTACTCCTTTACATGACACTTCCTGGTTTTATTTTCTTATTTTTTAAGTTTTCAAACATTTCTTTGCTTCTTTTCTTGGATGTGGCTTTTGTTCACAACCTGGATGTCTGAACTATTCTTTTGTGATTCCTATTTGTTTTTTCAAAAACAAAAATGAAAAGAAAGAAAGAGATATCTTTGCTAATATAACGGCAGAGTGCTGTGACAGTGGCTGAAGGATAGGAAACACCCAATTGGGTGAATAGTAGAAATAAAAGGCCAAGCATTTGCCCATAGCATACCAAGCGAGGTGGAGAGAGTTTCACATTCTCATCCTTGCCAGCAGCACGCATGTTACTAAGTTCCTTGGCCCTAACAGGGTTGACCTGCATAAGGGAAAAATTTCAGTATCATTGAACAATAAATGACAATGCATAACATGGGAGATATAAATCATTCTTACATCAAGATCCGAATCCCTTGAATGTTCTCCCACAATCATGCCATCATATGTCTGCAAAATAAAGAGAACAGAAGTAAGCAGACAAACATTTGCCTATGAAAACAACTTTTAAGCAGTAAATTGTCATTTTTTCATCGTCTTAGGCTAACCAACCAGCCCAAAACTGTACAGTGAATGAATTATGCTATAAAAGACTTTTCATCACACCAAACACTGGGTTAAGACAAAACTCATGTCAGTTCCATGTCAGTCCCATTTGTGCCTGAAGCAATTACAAGATGATAGAGCCTCGATAGCATGACAAATGGTTCATGAAAGAGATATCCTATCTATTATTAATGAAATCTTTTAAGTGCACCAATTTTCCAAGGATGTACTGCATAGTTATTATGTATTAGGACTTAAAATGAGTAATTTATAAGGCTGGGTAGGAATTAATTTTCTATGTACGTGTCTACCATGAGGATAACATGAGAAAAATGTAAACCATTTCTTTATCAGTTGCAGAAAAACAAAAATTCAACAGTTACAGAAGACAAAAAAACAGGAAGGAATTTTCATTTTCGTAAGAGAACAACCTCCATCCCAGGACTAACGAAGAGTATTCCACGGGGTTCTAGACTCATTAATGCATAGGCTGTGATAGTACCATAACCCATCGACACCTGTTCAATCACAAAAACAAAATTAAAATGAGGTCCAATGCAGAAAAAATAGTAGTAAAAACCACATACTACTTACTTCAATAACAAGAGCAATAAAACATACAAAAATTAGGTCTCTAATTACTAACACGTGATTAATAGGAACAAAAGACTAATAGTGATACTGAAAGACAATTAAACATATTCCAACATATAAATTGATATTTCTCCCTCCCATTTCTTCCTTCCCAGAAATTAGAACTTGTATCTGCCAACACTGTCAGATCCTAGGTGAGGTTCTTCACTAGTATTGAAAGCTCAAGAAAGTGATGGATCAATCCCAGGCACGAGGAGAAAGAAGATATATGCAAGTCATATAAGACTACTCAATGAAATTACTCCACCAAGTTATCAGGATTATTATTCTAGGGAGTTGGGGCTAAATGATGAGCCAATAAATCCATCCTCATAAACAAGCCCAAGGCCAATAAGGTCTACAAGCAAAATCAATGTCAAGGATATTTAGAAGATAAAGAGTAACAAGTCCAAGAGCATTCATGCCTAAAACTAGGACTCAAGTATCATAGTTGTCAAGATTTACACATCACTAATGACAATTAAAGGCCACAAATGACCAATAACACCAATTTATACCCACAAACAAGAAGGTTGCTAATGCTCATTCAACAAGGAGGTCATTGATTGCCACCTAGGTTGCTAGCAAGTTCCCGAACACTATAAAAGTGCTCCATCCACAAAGCTGGGGATCTCTATGTTCAAACTTAATCTCTCTCCATGCACTTCCCTTAAGCACTATGCTAGCTTAAGCATCAGAGCAGTCTCCTTAGGAACACCCCTGCTTCACTTCTTTTTCTTTTGCACAGTAGCCTTCTTGGCCATTTCAAGCTTATCCAATCTGTTGACCATGCTCAGATAGGCCTGATGAGAGTAACGACTCCAATTGATTTTGGACATGTATGACCATCACATCCAATATTAAACATACATATTCACACATGGATACAAATCAACTGCATATAATACCCTATCTTAGAAAATGAAGAAAACCTCACTTGAATCATAAAACATTAAAGAAAAAGATCCCGTACCAAATGGCAATAGTGTTCTGGCTGTTCTACAATACAATACAAACAAAAGGGAATGAGGAAGACATACCAAGACTCCCTTCCTAACATTTCCAAGTGGGCCCCGGTGTTTTGCATAGGCTGCAGTTAGTAAAATAAACTGCATGAGGACGATACAATTGAGAGAGGAGAGATTGAATTAAAAAAAGCTTAAACAAATATTGAGGTATGTAGAAAATAAAAACTACGGCAGGCACATGAAGCATTTAGTGCTCAGAAATTTTCTTCAGTGCTCACAATCATTAATGCCAAAAGGGGAGAAACTTTTTAATTGTGCTCGAATCAGATCTTAAACGTTTTGGATGAACAGGAAGGCTGTTGGCAGTTGCACGTTCTGCCAAATCTGAATCACATCAGTGCGTGTAGTAGATGTATGGTAGCACCCACATTATGTTTGTATTACATGTGTTAGACTATCATTAGTATTTCTCCTGGATCAAAAACAACTTATAAAGTTAGTGTAATTGCGGCATTGATGAGATCTGTGAGATCCTAGGCCCCAGCATGTTGCCAAAACAAGCCAACCTAGCTCTAGGAAGATATGAAATTTTTTCCCTACATTTGTATGGCTGGACAGCCATGCGAATAGACAATGATTATAAGGGAAACCTTCCAAACTAGAATTTGTGGACTATATATTGGAGGCAGGCACAGATAATCCAGGTACGGAGTCAATTGCAAAAAAAATTGCCACCTCAAATAGGGATCCAATTACATCACACTAAGGAGTAAGGATAAACAATTTCCAAGAAAAAAGAGACAAGGAAAAAGAATCTCAAATAGAACATACTCAGGAAAGCACGATGCATAAATCCACTTCCACGCGTGTCACTGCTGAACACACTCCTGTAACCAACCAAGCCCCTGAGGAACACAATGAAAGAAAAACATGGATGTGGTACAGTTAGTGAGGTGGATATGGTTCATAGTTGAATAAAGGACTCAATAACTCCAAATAGCAGCTTATATAACAAGTCCCTGAGCCCATGATATGAAATGGATTAACTTGCAACATAATTGTAAGATTGGCCTAATCGTGTCATGTGCTCAAGCAATCAATGGTTGAATTTGTGTAAGAATGTTATTTAGCACACAACTCAATAACTCCAAATAGTAGGTTATATAACAAGTAACTGAGCCCATGATATCAAAAGGATTAACTTGCAACATAATTGTAAGATTGGCCTAATCATGTCATGTGCTCAAGCAATTAATAGTTGAATTTGTGTAAGAATGTTATATAGCACACAACATAAAACTCAAGCATGGGAAATTTTGAACCGAATAGTGCAAAATATGAACTCATTGAATCAAAATTAATAAAGTGCAGAAACATGTATCCAAATTCCAAGGGGCACTAGAAGCTAAGTCACCTCATGTTTGTATGTATGCATATATATAACTACAATGAAATGCATAATGTGCAGAAGAAAAGTTGAACAAGTAAAAAAAATAAAAATAAAAATGCATACATAACGTGTCCAATAAAATAGCTGATCTCATGCAGACAAATTATACACTGACCTTGATGGACAAGTCAAGGACAATCTAGTCCTTCCAACATGCCCAGCAACAGGACCCATATCGAGAACCTCAGCTCGTCTATGAGATAAAGCTTCCATTACTAACCCCACATGCTCTTCATTTACCTGAAATAAAATCATATGTGAAAATCTCGCGAATCTTGTGAAAAGAAACCAGTACAAGGATCATTTTGAATTCTTACTTCAATGGTTACTTCTTCAATAGGTTCAAGCTTCTCCTTCTTCTCAGTTTTATACCTGATTCAACAAAGCACATTGTCCAAAATACATAAGAAAAGGGACATCATCCAGTTATATCACATCCCCCCCCCCCCAACAGTAGCAATGGAATTTAGGTTGCAATAGTTCAACATTCAACTCACATGACTCTAGGGGGTGAGACAGACAGTTCAAATCCTTCACGTCTCATATTCTCAATCAAGATACCTGTAAAGCACAAACATCTTAAGTTCAGAATAACATTCAACAGATGTTAGACTTCATGTTATCAAAAGAAGATGCAGGAAAATGAAACTAATGTCACTGTAAACCTTAGTACTGTGGATTTTTAATGTTTAACATGAAATAAAATAGGGCAACAATATGTAGTGTCAAGAAGAAACAAACCAAGTTGAAGTTCTCCTCTTCCTTGAACTTCATACGTCTCTGCCATGCCAGGAAGCACATTTATGGCAAGATTAGTTTCAGCTTCAGCCATTAACCGATCACCAATTTTCCCTCCAGTCAGCTGAAAAAACATCAGAAGTACACAATTACTTCTTTTATGGTGGCTAATATTGAAACAGAAATAAATATCATGTTTGCCCTTGATGTTAAGCAAAACAATATGGAATTGAAGTGACATCTTGTAAGGTGTTAAAAAAATTCTGTGGTGAAAACTATGATAGCATATTGATGACACACTTGTAGAGCCATGCCTGGTAAAATTATGAAATTTCTTCTACTATCTTCCAAGAAATGTCTAAAGAGATAGAAAAGGTTAGGAAAAGGCAGGGGATAACCTCTTGGATATTCTTCTTGACATCACTCCATAATCTGACAACTAACTAGTTCTAATTTATGTGCATTTTTCCCTTAGGGGGATAATGGAAAAAAGCTCTGTTAGAATGAAGAAGATACAAAAATGCAACAAGTCTTAATTGTTAGAATTTACATGAGATGTTAATCCTTAATACTTATCCAAAAATCAAGTCTCCTATCAGAAAAAAGTCCAAAACATAGAGATCTTTAACTGCCTATTTGTCAGAAGAGAAGCAAATAAGGGTGCTTCGCAAACAGTAAATTGATTTGTTAATCTACTTTCTAGTGTGGATTTAAAATCCAGCAAATTTCATATAAGAAATATCCAAAGGAGGCAATCTACAGTTAATTATAAGATATAAGAAGTCATTTTCAAGTGTGGATCTTCACCTTGCATGTAAAATATACATACATATTGATTACATACAAACACACATTACACATAATGACAGAAAAGAAAAGCAAGACTTACATGGGTACCATCTCGGCCAGCCAGTGGAGAGTCATTGACCCCAAAAGTCATAGAGATTGTTGGAGGATCTAACTCAACAGTTGGCAATGCAGTCATAACCTAGCAGATACCATAATAACTACTTTAGAATAAATCCCGCTGTTGGCCTTTTAATTAATGTAGTATTTATCAAATATTGTCATGGTTTCAAGTAAAGAACAGATCAGACCATGCATCATACCAAATTCGATAAAAATATGAGAAATCACTTAAATTCAGAGGGTGGGAAGAAATTTATATGACATTGCAAATCCAGGTGTAACAAAAGCCATTAAAACGCAGACAAAAGCCAATATGATGGTTATCAAATAAATATTAGTATTTATTACTTAGTAGTTAAAATAGGAGTTTAGTTTCCATATCGACTTTGTGCTTTCCACTAGGTTTTCCTATATTTTTTGTTTGGGTGCCTATAAATAAACACCCAACCAGATATTCAGTGTGATTGCTGAATATTGAATAAAACAAACTTGAGTTTTCTTTGAGAGACCCAAAGGGGCTCATGATGTTGTAAATAATACTGTAACCATAGTACAAATGAAAGAAAACCTTGGCAATCATTTCAATTTGTCATATACAAGGTAGGTGCTTATCCTATTTGAAAGAAAAGAAGTAAACAATAGTCTGCTAACATGCAGCCATGAGAACGTAGGGAATCGAGAATTCTGTGCTAGAATACGGTGGTATTTTCAGTTATTTCTAAATAACAGAAATGTTAACATAACACTGGCAAAACACTTCACTGACTCTGTGCAAACAAATTAGCAGTATACCTCTAGATTAGCTACTGTGTGGCCTATTGATGGACTTGCCATCCCAGCCATAGATATTATATCACCAGCTCCAGCACTATCAATCAGAACCATGCTTGTACCCTTCTTTTTCATTAGCTTTGTAACCTACAAGATAAGAGATGAATAAGTTATAAATCACCACAGCTGCTAAAGAGTATAATCATAGCATTGCTATAGTAAGTTATGGCATATTACACATAATTGTTAATCACATTAAAATGCATCTGAAGAATTAAGCATCCAAAGTGAGCTATTTAAATAACGTTATGTTTCTAACCAATGTCAGTCGAGTATATTTTTTCAGCATAACTACTTTCTCAGATTTCATGCTTTCAATGGAGATGCTGCTATAATAACCCAAGGAGGATGAATAAAATTTCTTAATGATGCCAGCGCGTTTGTCACTGGGTAGTAAGAAAAAAAGAGAAATAAAAATAAGAGATGCTAGCCCTTGGAGTTGCTGAAACTTAATAACAGGGGGAATTGAAGCAGAAATGGATGGACAAGAAAATCTTTGCAAGAATTTTAAACTTTTTGTTAAGTTAAAAGGAAATGAAGTTTTTTTTCTGACCAATGACAGGCTGTACTGAAGGAATAAATAGCTGCTGCATGAAGCTTCACAAACTATCAACATAGTTAACTTCTAATTAGGTAAGAACTAGGCATTTTTTTCAAAAGCATTTAAATTAGATACAAACCTTCCCTTCTTCAATTTTTGTAACCCCAGAATCTGTGCTACGTAGTCCATGAAGTCTGTCTCCAACATGAATGATGCCAGAAAAAACACGCCCAGTTAAGATTCTTCCAAGATAAAAGTCCTTTTCCATCATGGAAACCTGAAAGGCAAATCTAACCCATTAACTGAGAACATGAAAAGAAAACCCAAATACTCAAGGGGGAAACAACAATATAATGAGTTTGGAGGAAAATGGCAATGTGATCGTTTTCTTTTCACATGTATGGAATGATAAGTATCATAGATTCTTATCTAACAGGTTTTACTGCATAGTAATGTAAACAATGTATATATAAATATCTATGGTGCATTCGTCCCTTGGAAAGATGTCAAATAATCCTAACACCTCATAGATTCTTATCTAACAGGTTTTACTGCATAGTAATGTAAACAATGTATATATAAATATCTATGGTGCATTCGTCCCTTGGAAAGATGTCAAATAATCCTAACACCCTAGGGTCATGCTAGGTTTATCTATCTGTTTCTTTTTTGTTCTGTTTTTTTTTTTTCCTTGTTCTTCATTTTTCTTGCAGCTTTCAGCTAGTTATTTCACGTGCAACTACAGCCCTAATTGCTTTTATTCACTTATAAACAAGTCATGTATGATTTCCCCAAGCCATCCAAATTCTAACATAGATTTCGGTATCAAGGCTATCCTAAATCTGCTCTACTTTCAGAACCCCAATTGTTCTTTTTTTGTTTTTTTCCTGCATAAAATACATAGAGAAATACCATCAACTATGTCTCTTGGCTATGCTTAATGGTGTATGATGGTTGGGACAGGATGTAGGTTTAAATCTTTGAACTGGAGAAGAAAGAGTGAGGAAAAGAACAAATTCCTATGATACAATATGCACACACGAGCGCACGTGCACATAGATACATACATGCAGGGCAAGGCCAAGATAAGGAATGCACATGTTCACACAAGCATACATAGACATGCCACATTCAGGTGTTCACTTTAATGCATCATTAGTGATGAACACCAACCAGCATCTGAAACGGCGCATCAAGGTTTGCTTTTGGTGAGGGGACATGTCTTATGATAGCATCAAGCAATTGTGCCATATTCTTTGAATCAGCAGGAGGATCTTTGGTGAAGGAGGAGGATGCCCATCCTTCTTTGGCAGAAGCGTAGAGAACAGGAAAATCCAGCTGCTCCTCTAAAACAAAAGGAAGTTATTAAATTGAGATTTCTATCCATTTTATCAATCAAGATGGTGAAAAATCATCAAGTTTTCAGCTTCCCGTATTTCTTTCACCTGTAGCTCCAAGATTTGCAAACAGATCAAAGACTAAGCTCTCAACTTCATCGCACCTTTCCTCAGAAACTGCACAAATGAGGACCAAGAACAGGAGAATCCGTTTACTAGTTAGAAACTTTTGTACGAAAAACAAGAAAGGAAGAACACTGTGTGTAAGCAATAGATAAGCAGCTTCAAACTTGGAAATTGCTTCCAATTTTCTATTTAAGCATTCCCATTACTTGATTGAAAGATCACATAACAGCAAAACAATAAACTTTTCATAAAGTGAAGTCTTAAAAAGCACTGAATCTTACCTGCAGGTCGATCTACTTTGTTCAAAAGTAGAATAGGACGTATCCCATACTTCAAAGCTTTAGCAAGAACAAATTTTGTCTGTGCAAGTGGACCTTCGCCCGCATCTACAACTAAAATTGCTCCTTCAACCATCCCAACAACCCGCTCAACCTATAATCATCAGAACTTATGAATCTGTAAAATACAAGACACGTGAAAAATAGCATAACTGACTTCTAAAATAAAACCAATCCTTCTAAGTCAACACAATGCACAATCACCTAAACTACTAGACTGGAATTCTACTGTATTTAACTCCTGAGGCCCTAAACACCAAAAGAAGGCATACCTCACCACCAAAATCAGCATGTCCAGGTGTATCAACCATGTTTAGCACATTTTCCTTCCATGAAATTGATGTAACCTGCAAACAACAATTCCTTCATCAGATAAAAGCATTAATACAACAAAGAATTCCACTTCACTGACAGTCCACTTCACTGACAGTGAAAAAATAGAAATACCCAACAAGCATAAAACTAAACAAATTGCATAAATTTTACTTCACAGACAAAATGAACATTGAAGAAACATATCTCTAAAAATAGATTTTTATGAAAATAAAAATGTTACTAGACAAAAATATTGAATTGGGCAACAATTCAAAACAAAAAGAAGTGACCTTTGAGGATATAGTGATCCCTCTCTCACGTTCAAGGCTAATAGAGTCCATGGCTCTCTCATGAGGTATATCAGCCCCACACTGCCTTAGCAACCGATCCATTAATGTTGTCTTCCCATGATCTACATGAGCTATGACAGCAACGTTTCTTAGTCTACTTGGATCCAGGGACGGATTTGGTGCTGTAGAGGCAGAGGCTGCAGCAGAGGCGGCGGAGAAGAAGCGAGGGGTAAGGGAGGCGCGTGGGAAATAAGAAGAGGCGTGTGATGAAAAGGGCTTTCTGGTGTTGGACCAGAGAGAACGGAGGAGTGGAGCTACCATTTGTTTTAGTAGTAAAGAGAGAGAAAATGGCAAGACACACACACAGGCTTTGGTGAGGTCTTCGGTGTTTGAGGTTTTTCGTGGTGTGGTACTACGTAGGGTTTAAGAGTTGCTTTGAAGATTTTTTTTGTTAGGATTTTGTGACATTTGTGGGTTTTGGAGTACGGTTGCTTTTTATTTTTGGTTTCGCTGCGAATTTCTTTTCTGCGATATTTAAAATTAGAAAACATACTATGATGAATATATTTTCTTTCATTTAAAATCCATATTGAAATTTTATTTATTTTATTTTTTAATTTTTTTGTGAAGATAGAGACAAAAGAAAAATGACAAAATGAATTCAAGGTCCCAAAGTTATCCGAATGTTTATTATAGTCTAATAGTTTGATTATCTATTGTTTGCCCCTTATTGTATTTCAATCAAGTTCATTTATAATTAAAACATGTTGTTGTGATAAAATAATAATTATTATTAAATCATGATGTGTTGTTATACTAATCAATATTTAAATTATTCACTAATACTGATATTTTATTTTTTTCTCATTTTAATCTTGCACTCTCAATTAATTTTTTAATTTTATCAATAAAAAAAATAACTCAAAAAAATATTAATTTTAGTTGACAAATATGTTTGGATTTTTGGAGTACAAATATTTGCAGTAGTGTCCAACACTCCCAACATAGCCTTATTCTTTTGTGCATTTTAATCATCACTTAAGTACTTCTTATTAGTATGGATAAATAGTTCAATTTTATCGGTAAATAGCTTGAGATACCGTTTTATCTTCTTATTCTTTTTTTTTTAATTGTTTCTATTACATCTCTCAAATAATATTTAAGCTTTCACTTTGTTATTTCGATAATTTTTTTAACAATGAATCAATTTTTTTACCGATATGCTCTTGACTGCAATGCAAAAGAAAAAAATGTAAAGACTTCACAAATGAAATATGCAGACCAAGTTAATTATATTTTTTATTTACCAACTTATCAATTTTTTTAATCAAGTGTCCATTATTTAATTTTTGCTATTTAACTAGATCAGATTATAATTTTTTTCTAATCAAGTGTTTCCGTTAATTTTATACTGACTTGGCCATTGGCTGCAAGACATGGCACTGACATGTGGGGCCCATGTAAGTTTTCTTGTAAAAATTTATCAAATTTTTTTCTATTTAAGTATGTAAATTTTGATTTTTGTTATTTGAGTAAACCAATTTGAAATTTTATCTATTTAAGTGGTTCTCCATTAATTCAAAATTAATGCGTTCATTAACTATGCTACACATGTAGAACCATGATATAAATCCTATTATCAAATATTTGTGTCAAAAAAATTATCACTACAAAAAAAAAGGATGAATTGACCAATAAATATATAAAATTAAACAAGAAACTTTTCCAATCGATCCATCTTATCAAAACCAAATTCAAGCCATTTTTCACTTCAAATTAAAATTCAATTTCATATCATCATCTTCCAAACAACAACTATTCTTAGTTTTTTTTACCGAGAATGAGAATAAATTGTTGTTTTGGTAAATAAACACGACTAAGCTTTTACGTTTTAATTTTCAGTCATTTTGTTGCATCCGAAAATATTTAAGTAATTTTTTTTTAATTATTAAATAATTTGTTTTTTTAATTATTTAATGTAAAGGTAATAAATATCTTATTGTTATTATGTAATTTATTTGCTTTTATTGTTACTATATGAAAATGAGAATGAATCGTTCTTCTTTTTTTTCCTCCTAATTGTCATGTGTCTTAATAAGTGATTCACATAATGATTTTATGTGTGCAGTTAACATACATGTTAGCCTAGAGTTAGCATAATCATTCAATTAGAAAAAAAATTACAAATTGATACACTCAAATAGTAAAAATCAAAATTTGTACACTTAAATAGAAAAAAATGACAAGTTTATATGGAAAAAAAATTGACAATGGGCCCACATATTGATGTCACGTATGTAGTCAACATAAAATTAACGAAAGTCAATAGAAATACTTGATTATAAAAAAATTACAACTTATTCTACTCAAATAATAAAGGTTAAATAACACACATTTCATTAGGAAAAATTGGCAAGTTAGTAAACTAAAAATATAATTAACTACATGCAAGTTTTGTGATTTTAGATGTTTTTTTTTTTATCAAAAAATTTATTCATGATGAGAAAAATTAAACAGAATGACAAATGAGCTATTTAACATTATTTAAAAACATAATAAATACAATTAGAAATATAAAAACAGATTAAATTCAATCTATTATATAGGTACAAGTGGATTTATTTACACTATTAGTTAGGTAAACATACACCTAATATCTACCATTAATTTCTAAAATCAATTGCTTCTAATAACATTCTAGCTTTATGCCTGCAATATGTGCCTTTTAACAATGCATTCTAAAATCTACCATCCAGGAAAGAAAAAAAAATTCATGTTTTGGTAATCACATGTTAGGTCATAATCTTAAGAGTTACGATGCACAAATTTTACATGATAACAGACATAATATTTGAAGTGTACAACATATAATTGCCTCATAATCCTTCTGAATCATAGGAACATATTACATTACAAGGAAAGCAATAAAGGAAGGCCAGAGAGATTGGCAAACAGAAATTCTATTATGACTCTACCAAGTCATACAGGCTCATGACTTGGCAGAGTCATGAAGATTTCACATGGAAGAAACTGGTTTCATTTAGAGAAACACGCATGGCGTCCTACGTTTCTGTCTCCTTTTCTTCGGCTTCGGAGGCTGTAAAACAACCTTAATTGCGGCATCAAAGACAGCCTTCACATTCTGGGAATCATACATACAACATTAAGTTTAAGCTACAGTGAAGTTCAAAGGCCATCAATTATTAGAATTACTATAAGAGGCTAGTTGCTAAAATTTGGAAACATTGCCCTATGAGCTATGTAAGGTTGTTGGTCCTGTTCTGAAAAGCAAATAACTGGCATTGATTACAAGTAACTGAGTCTGGTGGGATGTAAGTGTAGGACAACGACTTCTAACTGAATTTTAAGGCCAGATTCATGGCTGAGAAGAGAGAGGGAAATTTAAGACAGGGGATCTGGGAATCTTTGCTTGTTGGATAATAGACCTGTTCTCTGCCTTTCCACCAATTATCATGTAGTTTGAGTTTGGCTCTTTTCATAATTCAGATATAAATGTTAGCTAGAGAAATTTCTGCTGTTTGTACTATATCCAGAAAAGGCTAGCATGTGGATTTTCACAGGAATGAAGTAAACTAAGAAATTGTAACAGTTGGGCTAACCTGCTGAGTCTTGGAGCTGCACTCTATGTAAAAAGCAGCACCAATCATCTTCTTTAGTTCCTCCCCCTGCTCAATGTGAAAATTGCTGGTTTCATTTATGAAATGTGGGAAATTTTTATATTGTTCAGTTGGTGTAAAAGAAAGAAAATCAGCTTGAAGGCAACTTGCCTGAGCAGTTGTGATTGGTGTAGCCCCAGGATGATCTATCAAATATTGCTTATCGTTTCGTAAATCTGCAGTCCATTACATCCTACTGACATTAAATCCAACTTAAAAAGAAAAAACCAAAAAAACATGAGAGGTAGTAAAATTGATCTTACCAAGTTTGGTTCCCACAAGCAAAATCGGTACAGTTGGGGCATAATGCCTTAGTTCAGGAATCCACTGGGGCCAAGAATTGATGAGAAAAGAAAAACAAAATCAGACCAGATTTGCTGATTATAGAAAAGAAGTTTTAGATGAATCAAATTCGATCATCGAAACGTGTAAAACAGAATTGACAATCGTAAATGAAACCTTCTTGGAAATGTTCTCGTAGCTAGCTTTGCTGATTAGAGAAAAGGCCAACAAGAACACATCTGCACCTCTATAACTCAGAGGCCTCAGCCTGTTATAATCCTCCTGCCCTGAAAACACAAATTAACTACACTTTAATATTACCTGTTTTTAGGGATCTTCAAAATAGTTTAGCAGTCACTTATCCTCTGTTTGAAAAAATGCAATAGCAGCTACAAGAAACCCCAGAAAACAAATTGCAAACCAACCTGCAGTATCCCATAATCCAAGGTTAACTGTGCTGCCATCAACCACCACATTAGCACTGAAGTTGTCAAACACTGTAGGCACATAATCCTATCAAAACAGCACCAAAAAGGGTATTATTACAACAGGAAAAAAAAGAAAAAAGGTTTTGAGACATAATAATAACGTTAAATCCATACGGTAGGGAAGGTGTTGCTAGTGTAAGAGATGAGCATGCATGTCTTGCCAACAGCTCCATCCCCAACAGTGACGCACTTGATGAACCTAGCTGTGCTCATTTTCTTGAACTAGCCACTTGATCTCCTTGTTTTCTTCACCCGCTTATTCCATTCATACAAGAAGGTAAAGAGAGTATAAGAAGTATGCCTCTTTTTCACCTTGTTCCTTTCACAGATATCCAAAAAACACTTTGATGAGAGGCTAAGAAGGGTATGTTTTGTTGGGTTCAAAATTTGAATAGGAATGGAGGGGAGGGGAGGGTAAGGTAGGGATTTAATAAGGTTGAGCAACTAAGCAGTAAACCCAACTTTAGCTGGACTTTCCTTGCCTTGACTATGATTGCTCAAATGGCTTTCTGTTTCTTTAAGGAGAAGGACAGAGGCTAAAGACACTAACAGAGGAAATGTTTGGTGCTAGTGTTAGTTGGTTAAGTGTTGGAGAAGGTAGTTGTATTGAATCATGAATACTATGAAAAAAAAAAAAATACACACATTGCTTAGTTAGACAAATAATTATGATGAATGTTAGAATTAGAGTAAGATACAAAACCCCAAAGAGTGAAAAAGCAGGTCATTTTGACCCATGGAGGCATGAAGATCTCCATGCTATCCATGTCAATCTTGTGACAATTCATCACTTGATTGAGTGATTGGTACATCAATTTTATGTGACAACTTGAGCTCAATTGCTTGGAGAAATCAATGCATGGTAGGGTCAATATAGCAGAAGCTAAAAGGGAGAGAGCCAACTTTATGCGGTTGTCACCATAATTAGTGGACAAATGGAATGGTCACTAGCATTGTACTCTAAAAGCTTACTTTGATAAACTAATAACATTGGCTTGGTATAATTAAAAAAAAAAAAATTGTGATACAAGCATCAAATAATCAAATAATTAGTGGAGAAATTTATCACAACAAAAATGTTTTTCTTATTTTTCACAACAAAATGTTTTTTTCATTGTTTGGTCATTGTTGTTAATAGAGGTGAATGTTTGGTTTTTAATATTTTTTATTTTTGGTTAAATGATTCACCAAAAAACAATAATAATAACTTGAACTTAATTTTTATTCGGTTTTTTTATTTATAAAATCTAAAATTCGGTTGTTCAATAAGTAGAAACCAATTTTATTTTTTATTTTTTTTGAAAAAATAAAATAATGTAGATAGGTTTAAAAAATTATGTTATGGAATATGTAGTTCTTCTCCTAACCCAAATAAAAATAACAAATATTTAAAGCATAAAACTACACCACGTAATAATACATAAAATTTAAATATAAGTATATAATTCACATCTAAAATATATAGTGATAAATCATCAATTATTCAAATATGTCATAAAATGAACTAATAAAATGTAAATAACAATTAAAAGTTCAAATATGTTCTAAAAATACAGCTTTGAATAAAACCAAATTTAAAAACTAAACCAAAACTAAATGACCGAAATTAATTCGGTTTTAGTTTTTTTTTTAACCAAATTGATATTTTGATTTCAATTTAATTAGGCTAATCGATTTTAACAGAATATTGTTACTCTTTAGTTATTGAAATAGATCATAAATGGATTTGTATGTTACATACTATCTCTAGTTGAATTTTACCGAGAGATCAAAGTAACATTTTTTTATCTGAATATATCAATATGATTGTGAATGAACTAATCTGAAAATTAGCCACGTCAATATATATATATATATATATATATATATATATATATATAATTGGATTTTTTGTATTATGTCTAATGATTGAATTTTGAACGCTGTTGTCAATAGCAGGTGGGAATGTTCTCTGAGCAAGGATATTTGAAATTAGTGATTGATCGACGGTCCTGATGATACCACACCATTAGATATATAGCCTTTCCGTTGAAAAGATGCTATATTTTAATTATAGAACTTCGTTAAGGTTAAATGGTACGAAAATTAATTTTTTATTTTTTATTTTTGAGTTGAATCTTTCTTTAGTTACATACTAATTTTTTTGCCTGCGCTATGTTATGGGTTGGATAAAATATATAAAATCGTTTAGAAAAATATATGAAATCAAAGGTGAAAAAAATTATTTATAATTTTTTAATAAAAAAATTTGTATTTAACTATTTCTAATTTGTGTTTTTCATAATTTTTCCTTTAGAAAAATGATTTATCCTTGTTAATCCATGCACTATTAACTAAAAAGAAAATTAAATAAATTTTTTAAAAAAGTTTTAGTATATCATAAGATTGTGTAAAAAAACATAAATAATAATTATTAAAATCTTACATAGAATTGAACAAATAATTTTTTTATTTAATGTTGATGAGAATATTAGCTTTTGAAAAAAATATGAATTTAATTTTTATATATTTATTTACAAAAAAATGAATAATATTAAAATAAAAAACAGTATTAATTTGAATCATTGAGTGGTTAAACCAAAACATTATTTTAATTATTAGTTTAAAAATAAATAAATAAATAGCAAATGCTTAGTATAGAAAAATAATAATATTATAATATGATCATAATATTAATAACATATGAAAATATTAAAAAAATGACAAATTAAAGTAGTAAATTTTAAATAATAAAAATAATTAAAAGAAAACAATAAAATAAAATGGGACAAAATCACAATACAATTAAAGTTTAAAATTGAAAAAAACAAAATAGAAAAATTAAGGACCAAAGCGCTAAAAAAATGCATGAATAGTGAAAGAAATAGTGATTTGTGAGTGTGTGAATAGTGATTTGTGAGTATTTGAATAGTGATTTGTGAGTATGTGAATAATATTTCAAATAGTGAAAATAAATAGTGAAACCATGTTTTACTGTAGCTTTTTTAGTAATTTTTATGTAAATTGATTCTTTATGTTAAGTTTTCATTACTTCTAATGTGTAAGTGTAGCTTTTGAACAGTTAAAAATATGTTAAAACTTATAAATTATTTTTTTCTTTTCTTTTAAATGTTAAGAAGTGAACACTTAAATAACCTTTTAGAAGAAAAGAAATGAGTTTTAAAGACAAAAACAAAACATCCAAAACTTTTGGCATATTTTTAACTATAGAGAAATTTAAAAAATCAATTACATGTAATTCACGTGTATTTCTATTGGTAAAATTTCTGAAAACCTAAGAGAAGATTCTAATTTCAAATAAAAAATAGTTAAAAAAAAAATTCAATTCGAAATTAAAAGTTAAGAGACTAATTAATTGTCAAAAAATTAATATTTAAGAGAAATTTGGACCATTTCGCTCTCCGTGGATCTTATAAAACAATTTTGGCATTAGTTCTTATTTTCAGTCCATTTGTCCTTTTTTTTTTTTTTAATTTGAGGATAAAAATATTTTCATCACTCCCTCACATCGATTTGGTATATTCAGAAGAATTTAACAATTCTTTTCAAGATTGATCCCAAAGTTTGATATCAGAAAGTTAAGAAATGAAGTTAATTTGCTTAACTACCAAAACAACGCTTCGAATTTTTCATTTGTTCTTTTATAAAGGATAAAAAAAAAAAAATCTCTATTGCTTGGATTGTTGCCTGTTCCCCGTTTAGGGGTGGGGAAGACCTTGGTCTAAACAAGAGACTGCACTTACAATATATATTAGGTTATATTTTTTAAAAAATATGGGGCAATACTTTATTATATAAATGGAAGACTTTTTCTTTTTTGAGAAAGATAAAAAAATCCTCGAAATTTTTCAAGTTATTAAATTGTTAATAATGCATATTTGTCTAAATATTTATTGCAATATTGTAAATATATAATTTCACATTCTCAATTTTATATCCTTAAATATAATTATTGGAGTATAAATTTTATTGAGAGCAAACTGTATTTATTTTTTATTATAATGTTCATAATTACGGATGAAGATTTGACTTCGCTACATATAGTATTTTTTACATGAAATATATAAATAAGTTAACTTTTACAGAACTTTTAAATTGAAATAAATTCAATTATAAACTAATTATATATTAAATTAATACGATATTTAAACTTTTTTAGCTAATAAAATTCTTAATTATAATAAATGTAATTATTTTACAGTTATTTTTAGTTCAAATAAAAAAAAAAAGTTATTTACAACACAGCTTTATAACGTACTACCAAACAATTTAATTTCTTTCTTTTTTCTCTCTCTCTTTTTTTTTTTTTTCCTATCCTCCCTAAGAACAAGGCAAAATTTAAGTTAGAATTTAGCAAGTATGTGATGAGAAAATGGAGCCTTGTTCATTGTAAATGTCAGGTTGCTTTTAATGCCCAGATCAAAGACTTGTGGGGTGGCATTACATACAAATTTTAGGTTTAACTCAAACTTTGTCTGATGCTTTTGTGGTAAAAATTTCTCCAAATTGCTTTTATGGGACTGCAAAGCAAAGTAATTAATTAAGTAATTAACCAAAGAAAATAGGATCTCATTGCCCATTAAAAAAAAAAAAGTTAACGAAACTGACATTACAATAATAACAATAAAAATCCAATCCGACTAATATCCTTAAAAAAAATAAAATTCAATTGTAATTCCTAATCCAATTTGCGTTGTAACATATGTCCAAGTTTTTCTGAACCTTTTGGATGTAAAAATTTGTTCTAGGATACCTAAGTTTTTGTAAATGGATTAATTATGCTATTACACTACTAACTATCATCATCATTAATTATCTTTCAGAAAACAAATAAGTTACAATAAATATAATCCTTATTATGATTTTTTTTAATTTGATCGTAAAAATATTTTCAAATTAGTTTGTGCATAAAAAAAAAAAAACACGAAAGGATAACATTCCAAATGCCTCGAGTTCCGTTTGTTTGGCAAAAAATAATTTTCAATAAGAAAATCAATTCTGAAAAAGCTATTTTTCAAAAAGTTATTTTTCAAAAATATTTTCCGACATTTGATAATTACATAAAAAAACAGCTGAAAACATATTCTAACGTCAATGTTTGTTTGATACGTAAAACCGAAATACAAAAACATGTTGTTATTGTTACATCAGCAAGTTTTGAGAAAACTTTTATAAAGTATATTCACAATTTCACAATATATGATGCATTTAAAAAAATTTAATAAATTTTAATAAATACCGGCTTTAAGATTTAAATTCAAAAAATCAAAAAATAAAATATATATTTTGAACCATCAAACCAATTTATCAAAACTACTTAGGACAAAATTAAGTCAATATTCACATTTAGTAAAAAAAACTTCTTAAGCAATCCTAGCATTATTATTTTGATAACTCAATTAAGATTTTTTTTTAACCGATAATTTAATCTAAAATATAGTTTGACAAATTTTTAGTTATCATTTGTAGATCATAATTCATTTGGTTTCAAAAGATTAACGCTGGAATAATTTGTAACCACTTATTGATTATAATTATCAATAAAATTTTACAACTGATTAAAATTAGTCACAAATTATTGATTTAGTTGTAAATAAATAGTGTTGAAAAAAATAATATATTGAATTAATTAGTTTTAAATTTTTTCACAAATGATTACAGTCTTGTAATAATCATTTTCAATCATTTAAATGTAGTTTATGTAGTGTTTGGGATAATGATAAAAAAATATAAAGATAAATTATTGAAATATTTATTATAAAAATAATTTTAAGTTGTAAAAATGATTTTTAAGAATATTTAATATATTTATAAATTGAAAAATCAAATGTTAATAGAAATATAGGAAAAATAACTAAATAATTAATAATAATTGATAAAAAATAATTTAAAAATAATTTGATATATTTTAAATAAAAAAGAGAAAGACAAAAAAAATTATTAACATATATTGAGAGATATATGAGTAACACGAGAGCAAAACAGTTTGTGATGAAAAAAATATTTTTCTTTTTTTTAACTCAAAAAATATTTTTTCAAAAATACTCTATCATTTTTCGTTGACTTTTTTCCTAATCGAGAAACAAACATTAAAAAATAAGAAAAACAAACTTCCCAAACTTTTTTTTACTCAAACAAACACAGCCTCAATTGACTAAAATATTACACACTTTAAGCTGCACAATAGAAGATGTTTTTATTTTAATTGAAGTCTAAGGACTCTCTTCTCAAAAGACGGGAAAAAAAAAAGTACAAAAACACTAAACACAGTAAATATACATAGAAAAAAGATATATCGTTTTTTTTCCTGATATATATGAAATCTTCCATTACCTTATGTATTTATTCTTACCTATATTGGTATAATCGGTAGCATTTTTCTTTTTAATTTGTATAAATCAAATGAAAACAGATCAGAAACTGAGCTCATGAAACACCAACGTCTCACAGTGCATTTCGAATCTTGGAAGAAACTAATATTGTTACCATAGAATCAACTGCTCAGCCCTTTAGATTTCCTTTGCTAATTAGTATTATACTTTTCGATTTTCTTCACCATTTAACATAAATTATGTCCATCATATTCTAAAAACAAAAATATGTGCATCATTAGATTTTTTTTTAATGGATTTTCTCCATATTTAGATCATGTCTTTTTAAATTTTTTTTTATTGAGATCCTTTATTTATTTATTTATTTTGGCTTGATCGACATTTTCTACTTTTCAAAATTTATTATTTCAAATATTTTTTTATAAGACTATCAATTAGCGATAATATCACTTCCAAATATTTTACTTTAAAAAGATACATATTGATCATTAATTGATGATGTTATAATAAATAATTTAAAATAAAAGATCTTGAATATAAAAGAGTCTCGATAAAAAAAAAAAAGGATTTCAATAAAAAAATTCGAAAAGTATAAAGTAAAAATATTGTGAAGAAGCATCATATTTTGTGTCAACAGAGCTGGAAAGATAGGAGATAAGGTAGTGTTTAATTGGCAAATAGGGTCTTGCCACGTGGCATTGTTAAGCAATATTGAAAATGTTTTGGTACAACAATTTTTTTTTTCTATAATGAATTTCTTATGAAATATAATCCAATATTGCCTCACTAAATATTAATGTACTTGCCTTGAATATCTAGATTTCTTAAATAAGCAACTAATATGGGCGTAGATTTATTTCCTATTATAAAACTACCTCTGCCACAGGTTTAGTATTTACTTATAGTTTTTATATATTCTTCGGATTAGCTACTTAAACCCTGATCAACAACGTCTTAAACCCTAATCAACATATCTCTCTGGCCAGCCATCTTTCATGTGAAACTAGCATTTGTTCTTCATTGTTAAAAACATCTTCTTTGAATTTCACACCAAAAAAAGACTGTTAGGTTTGTAATATTACTTTCTTTGAACTTCACACCAAAAAAGACGGTTAGGTTTGTAATATCATTACTTGATTTCCTTCCTTATTTATATTAATTAATTAGTACAATAGGGTATGTATATATTGGTTGAATTTCTTCATTCTTTGATGCTATATGTTAACTTCATGAACAAAAATTATACTTGTTTTAGTACTAGTTAATAATTGCAATTGCTATTGTTTTTGCGTAATTTCTTGATATAGACGAGCCTGGCTTTTAAGGATGCAAAGAGGTAACATCAACAATAACAATCGCATCGCGGTGCATCAGGCATGTGCATCTTGCAAGCATCAACGGAAGAGGTGCATGGAGGATTGCGTATTGGCACCATATTTTCCAGCAGAGAGAACGCAAGAATTTCAAGCTGTTCATAAGGTTTTTGGGGTTAGCAACGTAGTTAAAATTGTGAAAGAGGTCAATGAAGAGAGACGAAAAGAGACGGCGGATTCGTTGGTTTGGGAGGCTGCTTGTAGGCAAGACGATCCAGTATTAGGTTGTTATGGAAAGTACAAGAAAATTAAGGAAGAGCTTGACTTGTTAAAAATGCAGCAGCAGCCATTGACAAATCAAAATCTGAACCACCAAAACCAATTAGGGCAGCAGCAAGGGGTTGTAGTGTATAACAAGCAGATGGTTGCCTGGAATGGCACTAATGGGATAAATAATAGAGGGAACAACATTGGAGGAGGGTTCGTAAATAATAACATGGTAAATTATTGTCAGGATAATTCAAATTTGATTTTTGATTCAATCCCACATAAGTATCGTTGGGAATATGTTCAAAATCCAGATAAATCAAATCAAGAAAGAGATGCTAGCTCTCTTCTCCTTCTTCCAACCCAGCCACCGCCGCCGCTGCGTCACCAATACTACCTTCCCGGTAACTATCTATCTATTACATGCGTATAAAGGCATACATGCACACACACACAGATATATATATATATATATATATATATATGAGCAAAAATCTATTGTTTATGCATGATCATTAATTTGGTAGCCTGTATAATTATTGTGAGCTAGTATTTTCCTGAGGAAGCATGTATTTGCGGTTGATGCACATGTTACTCTAGAGCCAGTGTGAGGGAATTCTGATGCGTTTGTTGAATTCATTAGTGCTTTACTTTTTGAGCTAACTGTTGCAAATAAAAAAATTAGTAACATTTTGATTCCTACAGGTTACAATTGTAAGTAGAATTGAGAACAAGGTTTCATGACAGAACTTCAGCAAAAGCACTATTAGAAAAAATATGGTTCAAATTCTTATAACCCATGAATGCAACTGAGCACTAGTTTTCTCACAAGTAATTCAAACTTTGGAAATAAAAGGAAATTCTGCTACATGATTGAAACTTTGTTAAGGTCCAATTTTTGAATTTTCAAAGTTGATAAACTACAATTTTATCCATCTTTTGTAATAATTTTTAATTAATTTAAAATTTTGAGTAGTAAATTTAACATTAAGAGCTAGAGTATAACTATTTTCACAACTTATATTGTTAACTTTTTAAATTAATATAATATTAACAAAAAAGAGAGTCAAAATTGTATTCTATTAACTGTTCAAAGTAAATACTAAATACTATGTATATCATAGTTTTGGGATTTCATTAAAAAAAAAGAAGAAATTATGGAGAATGATTCATGGATATGGACAAAGCATGTGAATTAAATAATAAATTAGTGTTTTTTTTTTTGGTCACAAAAGTTTGTTCTCCAATAAAATTGGAGTTTTAGTTGGTTTATTACTAATGGGACATTATATATCTGTGTTTTGTTTTAGGCCAATTTGGTCCAGCAATGGACAACACAGTACTCTTCATGGGAGAAGAAGGTGGACCATAGTTCCTCCTAGCTAATCTTGGACATCTTGGGCAGAACATAAGGATCATGGTTAACCTTGGACCGGCTATCTTGTTTGAGGGCAGATTTCCTCATTTTTGTTGATCTCCTTCTTCTAATCTTTGATTTATCTAAGAAAAAAAAATATATGTATATAAAATAGGAATTCAGAACATGCATTTAATTAGATCTTTCCAGTGTTAATAAACGTGATTAATTCTTCTATTAATGAAAGATCTGAAACATCAAAACTAGATTTTGTTCTTATTTTTTTCCGAAGTCTTTGAGAATTATGAGTGATCACAAGGAGAAAACGCACCTAGTATAGCGATTATGAAAAAAACAAACCAAACTAATCAAGGGCTAATGAAAATTGGAATGCAAGCTAAAACGCAGACTTAAGGATGAATCAGCTCCCATAAAATTTGCTATAACCACAAGAGCAATTTACTAAAACACAAGAGAACTAAGGTTAGTGGCTAATGGAAATTATATATAGAAATTGGAATGACACAGGAGTTAAGACTGAAAAAGCTCAAAAATTTGAAATTTCTGAAACAAAATCATGATGGTAAAAAATGTTGAAGATGAATCATGATGTATGCCATTGCAAGCTTTAAAAAATGTTGAAGATGCATTGATCATGATGGCAATAGCTTGAAAAATACATATTGATGTAAGCTTGATATGTTGAATTTTTTTTTTAGATCTCCAGAATATCTCAAGCCCAAAGGTCCCGACTAATTGATTAATTCTTCACTATTCGCTTGGACGCACAAGACGAATACAATTATCCAAAAAGTTTTCTAAATATACAAGAATTCAAAATAAAAAATAGTATTTATTTAAAACGATTAGAATTTTTTCCGTTCAATATAACATCTTAGATTGACATGTTGAAATTTAATCATGTTAAACACTATATTTCCAAAATGCAAGCTGAATATATACATACATTAGTATTAATGTTATTACTTAGAATAAGAAAGTGATTCAACATCACATTATATCTTTGATTTTGTTCTCAAATTAATGGTAATGGTTAAAAAGAGGAACCAAAGTAATGACTACGTACAGAAATCTGAATTGGATCATCAACTTTCCTTCATAAAACGAAAGTCATTCACCAAAAAAAAAAAAAAAAAAATAGCAATCTCATCAAATTTATCTCACAAACACATTGACAGTACTGCAGATTACCGTGACACAAATATAAAAAATAAATGAAGCACAAACACACCAGAAATAGGCAATCAGAGATGAGATGCAGATATTATTATTGTTGGACTAGACAAACATACCTTTCCACTGTATCACCTTACAAAATTAAATTCCCATTTTTGAAAAAAAAAAAAAAAAAAAGAAGTGGGGAGGAGAAAACACAATATTCTCTTTCCCTTATATATATATATATATATATATCAAGTTGATAAGATATTATAAAACTGATAAACACACAGCAAATGATTTTGATGAGCAACTAAACAAGTTAAATGATAAACATATGTCAAGTGATTTTAGTTAGCAACTAATAAAGTTATCATGCCAAAATTTAAGGATGTAATGAAAAATTTGGTACCTCTAGTTATTCAAATTTTCTAATCAAGTATTTTATTTCTATTTTTTCTATTTGATTTCCTATATTTTCAATTTTTTTTTCAATTAAATGTATCCATCAGAACTTGTTAAATGATTGTTGATGTGTCCATTAAATAAACTCAATATTCATAAATTGAAAAAAAAAGGAAACTCGTAATAATTTTTTTCAAAAAAAAAAAAAAAGAAGGAAAACTTAAATAATGAAGTCGTAAATTGTGTTTTAGGAGGAAATTTTGCTCTTTTTTTGGGGTTATTTAGAAACCTTAAAGCACATTAACCCAAAAATAACAATGAAAAAGAGAAATTTCGCAAAAAAACATGAAATTACTCTATTTCTCCTTTTTATTGTTATTTTTGGGTTTAGAGAGTTTTTGGATTTCTTAATAACCCATAGAGGAAAAGATAGGGTGGAAATTCTCTCCTAAACAAGATTTACGATCTTCATCATTTAATTTTTTTTTTTTGGTTTTATTTTTAAATTTTGATTTTCTATCTTTACGTATCCAATAAAAATAAATAAATAAATAATACCAATGAAATCTTAAACAAAAAATAATATTTCAAAAGACAAAAAGAAAAGATGAAAGCTTGACTCAACGATGTCATGTGTTTGCCAAGGACTTCATAAAAAACTAGAGAAAGAGGACCAACAATGTTCTAAGAAAATGGTATGTTGTGTAATGCAACCCAATTGAACTTCAAAATCACCCAAAGAATCATGGAGACAACCCACTACGGTGCTAATGCCAACAACTTGATTCCTTTTATCATCTCCTTGTATTTGCTTGCACCCTCATCTGTTCACTCTCTTTCACCTCTACTGGGCATCCACCCTTTAGGCATCTCTCTCTCCCTTTCTCTCCCTCTCGCTATATATATATATATACTTTTGTGTTTCTCTTCAAAACCCAGATCTTAGACCTTCGTTTTATTGCTAATTTCAAATAAAGCTTTGATTTTTTGTTGCTGTTTAGAATAAGTTTGATGATTTGTGACTTGTGCAGATGAAAAGTACTTTGCTTCTCACGTGATAAAGTGCAAGGATGGTTCAAAGTCATTCAGTAAAGACCGTCTTAATGACAATTTCTGTGATTGTCTTGATGGGACTGATGAGCCTGGTATTAGTCTACTATTTTGTGTTCCATATGCGCTATAATTTCTGCGTTTGTACTGACAAATTTGGTTGAAAGGATTGGATTTGGTATGGGGTTTGACTTGATGTATCATAATTGATACATGAAGTTTGTGTAAATATGATCATATTTTGTTAGCATGGTAGTGTGGCATATGCTTGTAGAATGGTAAAGTTTGATCCTTTAGCTGATGGGTCTAAAATCTTCGTTTTCTGTTCATATTTGGATATTTACGTTGGGAATTTAAGACATAAGTTTTACAAATTTGATACATGTCCACTGAGTTTGTTGCTGGCATTGAATGCTTCATTGTTGATGAAACTATGGCATATTTAAGTTGAAGCTGAAGTGTTGTAGGAAAGATGTGTCCTTAATAAACTCTTTTGACAAAAGAGTGAGCTAGTTAATCGGGAAAGAGAGATTTTTTAATTGATAACTGTGAATTCCTATCTGTTCAAACATCAAGTCATTCTTTAAGTAGATTCATGATGTGTTGTCTTGCTTGTGAATTGTACCTTCTGAGTTTGCGACCACTGAAGTCTTGCCTTGTAAGTTCCATTTATAGGTCAGGAGTATTCAGTTATGTTTTTGTTTTTTGTTCTTCATTTCTTGTGACTATTTTAATGATGTGTGCTTTTTGATATCGGGCAGTGAAGTTTGACAATTTTCTCAGGGCAATATCTTTGTTATCTCACTTTTATAGATGATTATACGGACTGCACCAATTGAACGAGTGACTCTTCCTTCCCTTTTTCTGCCATTTTTATAATGCATGAGCCACCGAGTTTTGTTAAATGATTATGGGTTATATTGTCTTGGCATTCCATGCTTGTTACATCTCACTAAGTCGTTTTGGTTGTGATTTTGATTTGTTTGCAGGAACTTCAGCCTGCCCAAGAGGAAAATTTTATTGCGGGAATGTGGGAAGTACACCTAAGTTTATTTTCTCATCCCGTGTAAATGATCAAATTTGCGGTAAGAAAAGGAGTGGAACTGCTTTCTTTCCCTTCCCTTCTCAAGCCAGATTTTTACTTAAGGCTTCTATGCCAGATATTTTCATCCCATGTTAATAATTTAAGCATCTTGTGTTTATTTGTGATGAAGGCATTCTAGCTTCACCCTTGTGAATTTCTTCTTTTGATGGTTGTAAATGCACTTAGCATTATGATTGTGCCATTTTCTGCATTTGGAGCTTGTTACTAGAACTTCATCAACTTTTCATGGTCTACTAAAGGATCAACTAGAGTTATGGAATGTGATGGTATGACTCTCATGGTGTTGGAACCTTTCTTCAATTCCTTTTTTTGTTCTTTTTTACTAATAACTGGTTTGGATCCAATGGTCTGGCTTTCGTTCAAGCTATCAACATAGAGTAGTACTGCTAAGTTGCTCATCTCTACTCATTTTCATAGGCTAAATGAAGTTAACCTTTTCATCTAGTTAAATGGAGCTTAGATTTTCACTCATGTCTGCAAATATCAAATTATTAATCTGTAGATTGTTGTGACGGAAGTGATGAATATGGTAGTGGCATCAATTGTCCCAACACCTGCATCATGGGTGGAAATTTGGAGTACAAGGCTGGAAATTATATCTCACGTATTGATATGAAAGAATCGAGTAAGGGAGTTATTTTGGAGGAATTATTCCAGAAGGCTAAAGGTATACTCAGCCATGATACACACTCGAACACAAATTATATTGAAGTGTAGCGAGAATAATGTAATAAATGTGCTTGCACTTTTTCTTTCCAGGATTGAAGGTGATAATCATCCTACAGGTAGTTATCCTTGGCTGTGTAGTGATTTACAGAGTATTTAATTGGCGGATCAAGTCCAAAAGAAGGCGTTACCATTGAAGAAAATCACCAGCTCTCTCCAATCTCTCTGGTAAAGTTCCTGTCTTCTGCAATTTTAGTTCTGCTTGGTACCTGAAAATTCTAAATCCCCATATCATGGTTTATCCATTTATTTTTGTTCCTATATCAACAATTGCAGGTTCCATAGATTTGTTCAAGTTGTTAGTGCAAGACCAGCCTTTGCCTAGTTTCTTTATACAAGACATTCATCAGCCAAGCTTGAGAGGATTTGAACATGATATGGAGGTTGATGTATCAATTATACTAAATGTACAAGAGCCTATGTTGCTGAGGAAGTAACAGGGTGTTTCGAGCAAGCTAACGAGTGGCATATACTTTAACTGATAGAGTTTAAAAGGTCAGACAATACATAGCCGCACTATAGAGCTTACTGTGATTGAGGGAATGTTACATTTGCAAATACTGCTTCGAGTTATGTTTTACCCATGCAAGATATTCCTCTGCCAGGGCATATTTCTACTTCTGGTTACTATGTTTTCTTGCCTCAGTTTCATATTCCTCCCTGAATGCTTGCTTTGGTTAATGAAATGACTTGTAAATTAATGCTCTTCAAGATTTTCCTGTTTTGTAACATACATCATCTCAGAATGAGAGCAGAGGCAAGCTGGGTTTTCGGGCTTACGCTTGGCTCTTGTTAAAAGCTTCAGTTGCGATTCGACATTTTTTGCTCCACCTTTTTTTTTCCTTTTATCTGCCACGAAGTGATTGCTCCTGAAAGATGCCATTTCGCTACCATAAAACAATTTTATTAATTCTGAGTCCTTGATGAGACATGAAATGCTGGTATGTTGGAGTAGTTTCCTCGGCAGGAACGAAACCCAAAAAAAAAAAAAAAAAAAAAAAAAATATATATATATATATATATATATTAAAAAAGAAAGAAAGAAAAAATCTGCACTAGATGGTCACTATGAGCTAATAAACGGTGACCAGATATCTCGTCCTCACCTCCACACATCACGAGTCTCTGAGTGAACAAAATAAATTGATATAATATTATTACGCAAGATGATGTTGACATTCTAGTTTAGGGGGAAAAAAAAAGGAAGCAAACCACAAATACCACAGTTTCTAAAAACACCATTATACAGAGGATTCCTGTGTAAAAGTCAAAATTGAGCAATGCTTCTTCTTCTTCTTCTTCTTCTTCTTTTTTTTTTTTAATTTCTGGTTTATCATACATTAAGAAACCCTAGAACTGTTCTCTAACAGACTACAAGTGTATTATCCTGGACACCACAACACCAAAAATGGCTTGAGTTCAATGAATTTAACAGTAACATTTTCCAGTCCTCTGGCAGATGGCAGAAACAATCAGTTTGATTTGGATCATACATAAACGAACTATCATTTTGATGTCTCACTGGAGGGTTCCTCTGCCCCACTGCCATGAACAAGCTGTAAAATGAATAGTCAGAATAAGGTGCGAAACATACAAATAGAAGAAAACACTGCAGTGAAAAAAGCACTAACAAGAATTGACGTACCAACGAGCCAACTCGTTCATATGCTTCCATTACTTTAGGATCTTCCTCATCTTCGTACCCGACTTGTAATATACGTGGTCCATTCACAGACCAAAAGGCTCTTAGACCTGCCTCCTGCAACGTTATGGAAGGATGAGCGAGAACTCAGCCGATAAGAACATGATATAAGGCACCCAAAACCAATTTCTCAGATTAGGAAAACACACACACACACACACATTTTAATACATTAACTTATTAAATATTTAAATTTTAACTGAACACTCACAGAGGAGTTTTTATATAACTTGGATGGTTACTATGCCTCAGGGGTACCTCACGGGCAGTCTTGGTAATTTACCAAAAAAAATATTGACTTAGAAGCAAACAAATAATCAAGTCATGCCAAGTTTGTTTACAACTGTGTGGCCAGATAACTAATTGAAAAGTTGTTTAAATCTAAAGCCAGCTGTTCAGTAGGTCTAATGCAAGACGGCCATAATTTGTTTTTGCAATTTTTGAGCTACTCAAAGTCTTCTTGCTCATTATTTTAACTACACATTACCTGTCAGAAAAAGGAAAAAAGGAATGCCTGTAATTTTACCTGTACTATGATCAAGTAAATAGATTCCAATGCTTCAACACGTATTTCAGGATCATCCCACTGTTCGCGCTCAATGGAGAGTGCACTACCAAGCTCAAGAGGCATTTTTGATGTGTCTTGTTCACTATATATCTGGGAAGACAAACCAGATTAATGAAAAAGGAGTTCATGAGCTTTTTCAATACATTAAAACAAGAAACAGGGAAGATGCGATCAATATAGGCAAAGATATGAAACCACAGATATGCTTGGCATTAAGTGAAAAATGAGTGAAAATGCTATAAAAGATCAAGAGAGAGGTTACATACATACCTTTTTACCAGCAACAGGAAGAAGCAGAGCTGGCCAAAGAAACTCAGATATCAAAAGCAAATTCTGAAGTTGATTCTCAGCTTCAAAACAACAGTTGCGGAGTGTTCCTGAAACCTGTAAGCAAAAATAATCCCACTAAGCAATAAAGTTTGACTCTATTTATCTTGGCAGCGTTCGGTTGTTCAAGGTCATCCTGAAAGAGGAAGGCAACAGGTATGGTTCCCAAAAAAAATACTTCTATTGGAACTTGAATTTAAGTGCTTTAAGTATTACCAATCTCAAACACATCCTTATTTTTTCTTGCATCCTAAACTCATCAATAGAAGTGGCAGCAGCAACAGAGAACAACAATAAAAAGAGGATCGGCGATGGAAGAAAGGAATTTTGAAAGCAATCTTTATCTGTTTTAATAGAAACCATGGGCTAACACATCTCGATGCAGAGGTTCTTGAAAAAAAAATAAAAAGGGAAATATTTAAGCCAAAAGAAGAGAAGGTTGATAAATATCTAAAGAAAATGAGGGGCTATGTGGCATTTTCTTCTAAATATGGTTCCCAAAGAGCACATGAATTCACAGAGACATATACCAAGTCGCTACAAAGTCACTTGAACAAATTCATAGAAAACTTTGGCCAGATAGAATTCAAATTTAGGGCAATTCATCGTCATTAGAAGCACAAAGCCATGGAGGACTGGGACCACGACATCTGCATCTCAGAAATTGCTTGCAAAATTCATTCCCTAGATCTGTCTTGTATAAATAGCCACTACTCATGAAACAACAAAGCAAACAGATAACTAAAATGTCGAAGAGTACTGTAGAAGAAACCTTTGTTTTTCGAATTAATAATTTATGCATACCCCTTTCTTCCGTAACGGATTTGTTGAATCAAATTGTTGGAGAATCTGCTTCAGTAACCCTCTCTTAGAGTCTAGTAACATCTTCCTTCCAGCTTCTTTCTTTGAAATGTTCACAAGAATTGAACCAACATGATCAAATGGATCATCTGCCACACACATGGCATTAAGTGCCAAAAAACAATCTTAGCATACAAAAAAGTATAAATAATATAAACGATATGAAACCACAGATATGCTTGGCATTACGTGCCAAAAATAACATTGTAGCATACAAAAAGGAAACATAATATAAAAGATATGAAGCCAGAGTAGATGGATAGGCTAAAAAAAGAAGAATCAAATTAATGATTCCTAAAAGCCAAGAAAATGTTTGAACTTCAGGGTGGAATAACCTCAAACATGAGGTGGCTTTAACTCAGTCATAAAGGGAGCATTGGCAAATAGCTCTTGTTTTTCTCTTCTATTTTTATATAGCACTCTCAGGCTGCCTTTAAGTTATTTTTATGAAGCTAGCAGGTGAGCTTTTGATGGTCAAAAACTTCGCTCTCCATTTTTAAGTCTGGTATGCATCAATTAGATGTATTGGTAGAACTCAATTTGACGAATCAGAAACATATGAATATATGATTTTAAATTTAGATACATAATCTCAACCATAATAAACTTAAGTAGATAAGAAGCAAACCAAACCTCTGGTTTCGTCTGAGGATCTACAAAATGATCTCACCAGCTTCATAACGAACAGTCCTTGCATCTTCTCATCTTCAATCTAAAATGCAAGTGACATTACAACCATTTCTTGTTACTATTTTTGATATGGTAAATCATGGGTGACAAAACCATTACGCTCATACCTCCAGAAAGTGTAATGAAGATACATTATGAGAACCATTAATTTTCAATATCAAGGAATACAATTTAAAATATATTGCCTAAAAGTACCTGAAGCAAGGAAGCAATACCAGAATCCAATTGAGTAAGGTTAACTAGTAGCATTACCAACAACCGCGTAATGCTACTATCTGGTTTATACAACATATCCATTGCTGTTTTAATCACCCCCGTCTCAACCATCTTTGCAGCTAAATTCGAGTTGAGTGAAAGATTTATAAGAGCTTCTGCTGCAGGTTCGGAAACCTCCTGAAAAATATTAGATAAAATTTCATTAACCCAAATATTCTTCTTTCCTTAGGCCGATAAATAAACCCAAACCTACAATAACCATACTAATGCAAGACTTTTCTAAGTGCAGTCATGCCATCATCTGTGCAATCCCCGCACATGCGAGGCCAGCCATGATTGAGAGCGCAGGGATGAATGCAGTCCCAATTCCGCAACTGCACTCAGGATCTTCCAACTTGGGAAATGTTTGAACCTAACAGCACTATACATGAAACTCAAAACGTGCGGCCAAACCCCACAACTCAAGTAAGTCCTTAACCAATAACCACTAGGCCAATCCGACAGGATCATTAACAGCAAAGTTAACATTCAAGAAAATTATTAAATTATACAACTTTTTTCGTAATTTGTAAATGATAATTGATATTAGCAACCTTTTTTTCTTTAAGTAGCTGAGACAATGAAGGAAGCACAGTACTGGCATACTTGGAAAGAGACAATAACCCATCCTCGGATCCCGTTAAGTCTCGAACAATTTCAACGGCTGCTTTCTTCACCTGTAAATATTATCATTCCACTAAATTAATTTACATCAAAGCAAAAAAAAACCCAGGAAAGAATGGTAAGAAAAGAGCACAGAGAAACTTACTGGTGGGGAAGGAGAGGTTAGAAAGCCCACTAGTTCTTCAAGCTCCGAGGACATGGCTGCTCTGCTGTTGTCTTTGGCAGTTCTGCGGTTTTGCTGGAGAGGGATCAGGGAGGCTGTAGAATCAACTATGAGAGACTGGGTTGGGCATTCTTTTGCTTGGTAGCTTGTGTTTTCATGGGTTGGGCCCACGAGGAGTTTAAATTTATGGAAAACTACATATCAGTTCTCAAACTAAATATATGTTTTCAATTAAGCTTAAATTTGAAAATTGAGCAATCTCATCTTTGATTATTAGATTTTTTGTGTTGTTAATTTTTTTTTTCACAAAAAACCTTACACAATCTCATTTCCAAAAATAGTAAATGTCTTTTACGAAAATAACTATGTTCTTTTGTTCTTTTTTTTTTTTTTTTTTTTATGCCGGGAAGTATTCATATGCCTATTTAATATTTATATATATCTTTTTATAAAAACTTACTAGTGATAAAAAAATAAAAATTGAATACAAATGATGGTTTGTGTTAATAGTTGTAATCTCAATTTCAATAGGCGATTTAACCAAATATTTCTTCAGGGATTTATTTGATCAAATGTCTATCATAGAGGGACCTATGGTGATGTTTGGCCAGCTAAAAAACTCGACCTGTTCCCCTGCTTCCCTTTCATGCCCATAACCTGTTTGATAATGTTCCCATTTCGAAATCTTATTTTATACCAGTTTGAATCATTATTTTCATTCATTTGCAGATGGAAAATATTGCAACAAAGCTGATCAAATCCCTTCTTCCTTACAGAAAATTTCTCCTTCAGTTTCGTACACTCTCTACCTCACAAACACCACTTGAAGAAACCCTCAAAGCAACCATTGAATCCAAATCCTACACACAAATCCCTGACCTTTTCAACTCCTTTAAACAATCTAACAACAACCCAAGTCCTTTTTCGTTCCTCTCTACATTCCCTTTTAATCTTAGGACCCAAGTCATCGATGAAATCATCCAATCTTTGATCCCCATTAGACCCCGGTTTCGAAACTCTATAGTTTATAGCTCTCTTCTCTCATACACCCTTCAAAGTTCGGATCTTTTTCCTCTTTCTCTTTCTATAATCCAATGTACTCTTCGTTCTGGGTGCTTACCTGTGCCTCAAACACATGTTTCTCTCTCTTCTGCTTGGCTTGATCGCCGGCGTGATGGTCAGTCAGTTGGTGGCATTCTAATGGAAATGAAGTCTATTGGGTATAATCCTGATTGTGGTTTGTGTAATTATATTATGTTGTCTTTGTGTAATGTTGATCAGTTGATCGAGGCAGTGAAAGTCTTGAAGGATATGGGAAAAGTGGGTTGTTTTCCTGATTTGGAAAGTTATGGGATTGTTATTGGTGCAATGTGTAGAGTTAGAAAGTGCGATGATGCAATTGAGATGGTTAAGGAAATGGTAGTGAAAATGAGGTTGAGTCCTAGGCAGGGAGTAGTGGTGAAAGTATTGGCTGCGTTGAGGGCGAATAGAGAGATGAGGAAAGCGGGTGAGATGGTTGAGTTCTTGGAGAAGGAGGAGTATGGTGTGGGGTTTGAGGGTTATGAGTCGTTAGTTGAGGGATGTTTGGAGTGTAAAGATTTTATTTTGGCTGTCAAAATTGTGACGAGAATGACAGAGAAAGGGTTTATACCTTATATCAAGGTGAGGCAAAAGGTGGTTGAGGGGCTGATTGATGCTGGTGAATGCAAGCTTGCTTGTACTGTGAGACAAAGATTTGCCGAATTAAGTTCTTAGTTTCTTTTCTTGGTATGTGATACTGAGTCTTTTTATGAGAACTGAACTTGTGCATACTCTGTGATGGCTCATATGGATTTCAATTTGTCATTTT
Source organism: Dovyalis caffra (assembly GCA_963924115.1). NCBI lineage: Eukaryota > Viridiplantae > Streptophyta > Magnoliopsida > Malpighiales > Salicaceae > Dovyalis > Dovyalis caffra. The sequence goes on along the minus strand of CAWUPB010000221.1, from coordinate 91,821 downwards.
GTTAGCTGCACCAAAATTTTATCTTCTTTTGATGACTAATCCATGGAGGTCATTCTCTCACAAAGCGGACAAGAGGGTGTTGGAGTTGAAACTCAATGGTGCGTTTAACAATGCATAATTTGGTATTTTCTGAAGTTGCTACATACATGTGGAAGCATTATTTCATATTTCTTGATGAATCATGCAAATTTGCTTGGTAGTATAAATATAGAGAATGAATTTTTGGTAGTTAAGAAGTGTTCAATTTGTTGCAATTCAAAATTCTGCTGACTGAATAATGCTAAACTCACATAATTAGCTTCTCTATTTATAGCTGAATTTGAAATGAGCAATTGTACGGTGTTCCCCTTTATTTCAGTTCTTCTCTGTTCCAAATCACTAGTGGTAGCCTGGTAGGTATTGGAGTTTGTTCATGTTCCTTTACTCTTACAGAATAAGGGTTCCCTCATTGTTGATATTATTGCTAAGGTATGCTTCAATGTGCCACATGTATCCATTGGTTAGTAGTGGAGATTGTTTAGGAGGGTAATGCCCGAAACCTTCTATCAGTGGACTAATAAGTAGACTTGCTATTTAAAGCATTGTAACAGTGTTGTTTATTTTGCATTATTTCATGCATTATAGAGCTCCAAGCTGCAGCTCAAGGCAATTATTTTAATTATCCACCTTTTTTGTTTGATTAAATGCCACTCAGAACCAATAATCTCTAAAATAAAATAAAATAAAACTATGCATCAGTTTATAGTTTCTTCATCCTGCGTCTTTTCCACACTGTTTTTGAAAGGCACCCAAACGAGGTTATGTGACTTCAGCATAAATTTAGGTTATTAGGTTTGTATCATCTTCTTTAGCTTGATATCATACTTGGTCTGAAATTTGAACTATCACGAAGCTTTTGTTGATTGACCCTTCAATTTTAATTAGCATCAGTCTAAAATTAAAATTTTGGTCCTGTGCATTTGCTTAAACTGGAAGGACATGAGATGGGATGTAATGGATCTTAGTTATTCAATTTCACTGGTACAAAAAAGAAGAAGAAAATCTAAGCTCTGCCGATATAAAGGAAGATATGCATAAAAGTTGTTGCTGTAACAACTTTTGAGAGCAATGCTCAGGCGCACGTGTTACTGTATAATTTAGTTTCTTTAATCAAACATATGAACCTCAAGTTATCTCAAGATTCACTATCCTCATTCATATTTCTATATTGACAAACATCCAGCCCATAAACAAGATATACTGTCAATTTTCCAAAACGCAAGTCCTTTTTTTTTTTTTTTCCTTTTCTTTAAATCATGGAGAAAGCTGACAGTAGAACGTTCAGATTGCTTGGACAGATGGAATAAAAGTTGAGGAAATCAAGTTAGAAACAATAACTCTGCGTCAAGAACTTATTATCCCTTAATGATCATTTTGTCATCACACTTTCATATATGGCATTGTTGTTGCTCACTTCTTATGCTTTTGTCACACATTTTCCATAGTACGCTTCCAGTAAATCTCAATTATTATTAAGTTCAACTTTCCAATAACATCTTTTACTTGAATTACACATGTAAACAGCATCATGAAGCATCTTGTTAAGCTAACATCTATCATGCTACAGTTTGAGCTGATACAGTTAAAGTACCACCTACTTCATGACTGGATAGCTGGCCTCCATGGCAATGCCACAGATACCTTTCTTATTTCCAGAACCACGTATCATCCTTATGTAGCCAGATTCGCCCCAGTCTCTGCCCCATGAGTTTTTCACAAGCCAGTATTTTCTACCACCAGACTCGCCATAACCAACTGCTGCCACTCCATGGTTGAGTTGGTTTCCACAGGAGCTGCTGAAGATGCCACTGGAATAGAATTGAAATTCAAAACCACTAGCATCAATTGCAACAGAGACAGGTTGCTTGGCAACTGCAGCTTGTAGGCTATTCTCATCATTGGCAGGTACTGCTTTATAACCACTTATTTTCACTGCATGGTCCTTAGTTTTTTTTTTCTGACAGGTGGCATCTTTTCCTTTGTAAGGATAGTCATTTTCGGTTGTGATTCCACCAATCTTTTTTATGTATTCAAATGCTTTTGCCATGTCTCCGCCATTGCAGCCCTGGGTATCACTCGTAACATCACAGTCCACAAGCTCTTGTTCTGACAGAGATACTAATTTTCCTGTCTTGACTTTGTTGATGCCTTCCACAGCTACAACTGCAGAGAATGCCCAACAACTTCCTGTGTTGGAAAGAAAATAGCATTAGTTGCTCCTATGGAAAATGCTTTGAAATAAGAACTGACAATTAACAATTAAATGAACTAGAATGAGAAGAGCTCGTACCACATTGACCTTGATCCTTAATAGGAGTAACAGCGCCTTTCTTCCTCCAATCTACAGCAGCTGGCAACACTGTGCTATTTTCACACTCGTAGTCTATTTTTTTAGTTGTATGTCTAGTACTCTGAAAACCCAGGTAGGTAAATTTGAACTCTTCATTTGTTAGGTCTGCAAATTTGTTGTCAGTGAGCTTGAAGGATAAGTTTTGAGAATTGATGTAGTCAATGAACTGGACATTAGATTGGTATATTCCAAAACGAAGTGACCATTCGTCTCTTGTCTCATATTCTCGGCCATATCGGGCTAGCCAGTCTTCAAACTTCTGCTCTATACTCCCAGGGTCATAAATTGGGGTCACTTTGTTGTCAGACGATACCATTGAAGGTATCCATAGAATGCACAAACCTATTAGAATCAAGCCATAGTTCCTCAACATTATTGGTGCCTTCATGGCTAGCTTAAGATGCTGATAGAGAATAGGGTCTTATAAATGAAGTTGTAGAGTGTGACATACATGTTATTATTATGCAGATTGGCAATGCAATGAAGTTTATCATTCATGCCAGTTGATAATTTTGTCAAAGTATTTCAGTTGCGCTTTTGTTCTGAATTCCACTCATGTTTTTTGTACTTCCCAATTTTTTTGGAAGTCTTTTTCAGTTTCATTGCCCCACTGGTTACATAGCGTGCAGGGTAGACTATTGTTTGTTCAGGTGTAGCCTTGTCCTTGTAGCCTTACATGCACCTGAACTTGTAGAGCTGGTATCTGTAGTGTTTGACACAGAATGGGAAGTGCAGATACAACCAGATCTGCCACTATCTAAATGAAACCTTAGAAAACTAAGAAAAAGGTCTTGAAAGCTATTATCTAGCCAAGATCCTGAGGCATAGGGTCTTAGAAGGATACTTAAGCGACGAACATCCAATCTTTTAGTAAACATTAAAGAGTTACAACTCAAATCTATATCTGGTTTTGTTGGAACGTTGAAAATTTGTGAGTTTCATCTTTTCATTGAGGAATGATTTGTAAACATAGACACGGAAGGTAATGGCTATAGAACTCATAGTTTTTGTTCTACTTCCGTGTATGTCGGTAGAGTTTGATCTTGTTGTTGCTGTGGAGAATGGAAATGAGGATGTGTCACTGTCACATATGGTGTTGAATGTGATATGAATATGTAAGGGTTTTTCTTTGACCAACTTCTGTAATTGATTCCCATCTTTGATGGTGAAACAAGTTACGGCCATCTCTCAGTTACATTTTACTAAATGTAGGTTCCTGGTAGGATTGAGCAGTCCATTTTCTCTTTGAGACATCACTCTATCGAGTCTGCCACATGATAAGAACCTGGCTTTGCGTATGCATCAATTATGCATCTAACCATGCTTTTATGTGCATAGCATGTGACAGGCTCGGATATTTTGATAATCATGCGAAAGATGCTCTTGAAAATTGCATTACAGTGCCAACGAAAAGTGTAGTAGCTTAAAAAAAAAAAAAAAAAAAAAAAAACAAACTAAAAGAGCTGGGGTGGCACTGTTCATTTGCTGTAGCAGTATCTTTTTTTTTTTTTTTTTTTTTTTAAAGGCTGGGCTGATGGAGCTTTCCTTCACTGTAGCACTATAGCAGTATTTTATTTTATTATTTTTATTATTTTATTTTTTTTACGGCTGACCTTCATTGTAACATTCCTCTTTTATTTTTTTTATTGGTTTTTAGTTTTTTTATATTCTCATATGGCAATTATTCCCCTTTTATATAAATAATTTATTTTTATATTTGTTTATCATGAAATTAGATGTGAAAATATAAAAAAAGATCGTTATTTTTTTTGTTAGTTTTACGTACAGTTTGATAGTAATATAATATATATGATATTTTTAAAAAATTTAATATATATTTGATTATATTATTTTTATTATTTAAAATTTATTATTTAATTTTTTGTTTCTTATTAAAATTCTCATCGAATTAATTTTTAAATTTTATATAATTTTATTTGTTAATAAATTTGATTTTTTTATATATGGTTTTTGAAATAAAATTTTAGAACATAATTGTTTTATTTTTTAAAATATATTATTATAATTTATACGATTGATTATTTTTATGATTTTTTAACGAAAATGGTGTTGTTCCATATATAAGTTTGGATGAGAGTGAGAGAGAGAGAGAGAGAAAGAGAGTTAAAAGTGTGTTTTAGATAATTTGATTTAATTTTTTTAAAAAATTAATAATTAGTTAAAAAAAATTTAAGGTTTTATTTGATTATATATATATAATCAAAATTTATTGAAACCAATTTTATAGTAGTTTTTATTTAAATCTATTCACTTTGATATAGTTCATGTAATTTAAGTAGGCTTTTTTTTTTATATATTATTTATTTATTTTATATACTCGGAGTCTTCTAAGTGCGACTTGTATATATAGTGTTGTTAGAAATTAATTATATCCGCACATATAAGATTAATTATTTGTTATTTCTTTTTTTCATGTTTTGAAATCTATATTTTTAAATGAAATAATTTAATTAATATTTTGAAAGAATCTCTTAATTATTCAAATACAATTTTTTATATAAATTATTTTGTTTATATATATATATATATCGAACAAGTTCGTTAAATATGCAGATTTGATTTATATTTATCTTTAAAAACAAAACATCTATTCGTATTATACCATACGAATAATTAATCTTATGTATATAATGGTTGTTTTATCATAACGTAGCGTAGATATTTAACTAGTCAACTAATAAAGGAATTAGAGGACTGAGAGGCGAAATGAAACTTTTGCCCTAATCTTTAGCCTCTTGTTTATACGCTTCTTCCAATATAACCGTGATGGTTAGATAACTTGAAGTGACCAAATCATAACCGTTTTGATCAACTCAGTTCAATCTTATTGTTTTGACAATAAAATTCTATAGAGGTGAAAAATCGGCTGATAAAAATCCTGGAATTGTTGAGGCACGGAATATAGAAAAAGAGGGTAGGGATAAGAAATCCACAGTTGTTTAGTGAACAATTAAAAAAGCACTATTGAAGTGACATAGGAGAGGCTGAGGGAAGGATTTTGCTTCCTGTCTTCCACTCTTTCTGGCCTTGTATATGCTAGAAGTTGGACAAATTTGCCATCTTCGAAGTAAGGGTCTTTTTTTTTGGAAAACAGTTAAGGTATACTCTAGTCAGTTTCAGGCAGTTCGTACTAGAATGTTTCTTTCTGACATTCTGCACGGAAGGAGAAAGCTCACTTACCTTAGGAGCCAAACATCTCAAGGGTTACCATCTTCAAGCTGAAAGTACTGGTTGGAGTTGTTTAAAAGTTTTGAGCTTTTCAGATGTCTTGTAGAACTTGCGAGGAACTTGTGGAATCATGCCATATGCATCTGTGAGACGTGAAGGCTATTAATTTTTGGTTTCTTTCCAACTTGCAAGGCCCACAACACTTGGGAGGTTATTCTAACTATTCCTATATTTCTTTTCAAGCAATCCATTTTTTGTACATGAAACAAACCTCTACGTTAGAAATTCTAACTTTGGTTACTGGATCTGGACTGTCCCATTGGCGTCGGTGAACAAGTTATGTTTCTTTTTTTCACTATAAGTTTATTTTCGTATCAGTTTTTCTCTCACTGAAATCATATTGTTCAGATCACCCATATAAAAATAAATGCATTTGTAATATATATATCTGGAATCGTAGAAAATAACGTAAAAAGTAAACTCATTTATCAATCAAGTTAAGCATGAAAGCATAAAAGTCTTGAATCTATAAGCAAGTTGTTGCCTATTGTTTATTTATGCATTACAATTATGCCTGCTTTCTTGTAACATTGTTGCTATACTTTAATGACCATAGTCGATTCAATCTCGAAGTTTACTTATTCACAGATGAGAGATCAGAGAGGGAAGGAGGGAGGGAGGGAGGGAGGTCATGATCACATGCCCTTTTTATAATTAGTAGACACCTGCATGAAGATTGCTTAATTGCAGGTCACAGTGCACTTTTTCTTTAGATTTAAAAAAAAAAAAAACCCTAAAACATCTCTGTCTAATAATGATTAGTGCATCCCATAAACTTGAGAATTAATATATATAAAAATTCTAGTTTGATGGGGGATACATGGGAAGGTGCGTAGAAGCTGTTATAATATAGAAATAGAAAGGACACAGTACCCTACATGTGGGTATGGTTTGGGGGCAAAGGAAAGAAAGCATAGAGCGTGCAAACAATTCACATGTTCTGACATTATCCCTTTGCTGACTCTCCTTTTCTTTCACAGCTCATGCCCCAAATCTCTTACAGGATACCCACCATTGCTCTGATCTTAATAGCTAGTAGCTACTTCTTTATTTCTTTATTATAATTAATGAGAGACCAGGCCTCCCTCATGTACTTTAACTTCCACAACTAAAGATGGTATCCAATCATGGTGCTTGGTCGTATTCCATCACCCCAACTTATAATATGTTTTCGTTTTCTTTTAACAATTAATTAACTTTTATAACAAGGGTAAAAGAGTCTGAAAATTTCTGAACTTTGAGTTATTCGAATTTGAGTCCTCTGATTTTTATTTATTTATCGGTTTTAGGAATTCCTAAACTTTTAACTTTTTTTAGATTTAGCTTTTTTTTTTTATATAGTTTTTTGTCATTTATCTCAAAAAATAACAATCATATAAATAGTTTTATAATGAAAATTATTTTGTAAAATTTATGTGGGTTTCTAAAAAATTGTGAGACTATTTCAGAGTTATTTTATATTTATCCTTATTTTTTTATATTTTTCATGTTCGAAAAATAAAAAATATATTGTTTTTGATTTTGAAAAATTCTAGATTTTTTTTTACAAAATTGATTGAATTTTTTTTCAATGTATGTACAAAATTTCAACTCAAAATATCAAAAATTGATTTTTTTTTTTTTAGAGGTGAAGATGATAATTGAAAATTATTGAATGGACTACATTTCAAAAAATTAAAAATTTAAAAATCTCCAAAATTAATATAAAAAATTTTAAGACTCAATCTCAAATGATTTAAAGTTCATGAGTGGTTAGATCCTTTTAATTATCCTTATAATTAATAATCACTTACTTTTATTATCTATTAAGTTACTTCAAAATACATATGATGGTCAACGAAATTATCGAATATGGCAGTCTACCGAAAAACAAAGAATTATAGATTTTTTTTTTCTTTTTTAACATGAAGTCCAACTAGTTTTGAGTTATACAATGTGTGATTTTTCATATGAAAATTTGCAAATTATATATTTCTTAAAAGATGTACTGCGAAAAGATTAATTCTGAAGTCTTATAGTATGGTGAAATCTCTTCTTTTAAATAGGTTAATTTACCTTCATAATGTGTTTACGTACTTTTGTTTGAAGTGTTGTGGAGAAAGTAATTGCTAAAATATCTTCCTTAATGACATCTTTTCCTTTTCTGTCAAACAATTGATTATTGCAATTATAACATAATTAAATTTATGGTCCGTTTGGTACTTGATGTGGTGCAGTGTACTTTAACCACTCTGAATCCAAAGGTGTATTCATCATGTAGTCCTCAAACTTCTGAAAATTGATCAAACTAAACCTTTTACTTCAACTTCAGGTATATTCATTCACCTTCACACACTTCAATTTTTTGATAACACATGATACTTTCATCCAATTACATACCTACATAGGGCAATATGTGTCATATACATTTAATTTAATATGAGTTTCATAAAGGGACCAAGTGTGACTATGAATTGAAAGCGAGGATCAATGTCCAAAAAATTTAAGTAGAGGGGTTGATTTAATAGTTTTTATAACTTGGGGGATCATGCAATAAATTTATATATCAGTTGAATATCATCCCTCTGGAGTTTGGGGAGAATCCATTTTTACCCTCTGACATTTTGATTGTATCAATATCATTTCCTTAGGTTTTAATTACGTATCAATGTCTTTCATGATGTTCAATTACCTATCAATGCTTTTTTTTTTTTTTTTTTAAGTTACCCAAACCAACATAAAAATGTTTTTCCAGTGCCTAAACTCTTGAAATTTGATATATATATATATATATATATATATATATATATATATATATATATATATATATATATATATAAAAGAACCATCTTAAAATAATTTGATGGAGTTAAATTTACTACTCCAATTAAAAAGTTCAAATTCATGATACCATGTATATTATTTATATTTTGAAATATAAGATACCATGTTAATAAAAAAAATTAACATATAGAGATCTGATCATACAAAATTAACATACACATATCTAATTATACAAAATTTATAATTTAGAGACCAATTGTTTTTTTTTTTTTTTGGAAACTTTGAAAGTAAAAAAAAAAAAAAAAAAAAATTCTAAATAAAGGGTTAAATTGTAAAAAAAATACTTTTAAGGCCTTAAAGGGGTTGGTGAATCTAAAACGAAATTTTAGGATAGTTTCTTAATAGATATGAGCAGGGTAGTTTGGTATTTATTTTTCTATTTATATTTTTAAGTATAAATCATAAATGCATTTGGACATTTTAATTGAAAGTTAAAGATTTTATCTCATCAAACTATCTATAAAGTTTTATTTTATCAAATTTCAAACGTTAAAGATTGAAAAGAAAAATTATTAGTTGATCTAATATTGAAATCTGACCGAGGATATTAAGACAATTGAAAGAAACCTCAAGAGGAGAAATTAAAATTACCCTGTTCTCAAAAGGGTAAATTAAAATTCACTCTTAAAGAATTAATATATTTTACCTTTTATTTTAAAGAGTCATATATCTCACTTTGAAAATGAAAATACAAGAAATTCGAAGCTGATTCTGTCTAATAGAAAGAGGTATTGGCGATTTGATTTTGGAAGAAGGAAAATACCCCATATGGAGATAGAAAACGAAGAAACTAAAATTTCTATCCAAAAAATTATTATTTTTCCATAATAACCATAATCAATTATTTTATTTTTAAATGTACCCTAATATATTTCACATTATTTACACCATTAATTATTTCTAAAATGCAATAAGATAAGAAGGTATGGAAGTGATTAAACGAAAGGCATTCTAGTAAAAAATACCTAGAAAATGGATTGTTAGGAAACAAATTAAGTAAAAAGATAAAATATAGAAATAAGAAACAATCGTATGACATAAAAATTTATGTAATTCGTCAATTGTTCATATTTAACGACTGCATTGAAATTTTTTTTAGGTTTTCAATCAACATTCAATACAAAAGATATTATTTATATTTATAATATAGACGATTAAGGTGATTAAAAAAAATCATATTATCTCTATATAGCACACTAATTTGTAGGTTATATTCACATTAATCTTCACAATTTAACATAAAGGAGTGATTGATAGGAGGTGTTTATTTAAGAAGCGGGTGAAAAATATGTATGGAATGGTGATTTAGATAAGAAAAGACACGATAATTTTAGGGATGTAGGAAGGTTTCTTTTGTTATGCAGTGAAATAAATACTTGCTTACTCTAAAAAAATATTAATTATTTTGTTGCAATGATATTTTTATTTTAAAATTATATTTAAGAAATTTTTTTATAAAATAAAATTTACTTAAAAATATTTTTAAAAAATATATTATTTAAAATTTTGACATATATGTATATATATAAGACAATTTATCTGGCAGAGAGAAAGTAATAATAATGAGACTATTATAAGGGTAAGGTACCCACTGAAGGGACGGTCACTAAGGGCACGTGGTCACTGATTCCGCTACTTAATAAACAACTAGCGACTTTCCAGTAATACCGTTGAGACACAACTAGCTGTTGATAGCTGTCCAATCTTTCCTCCATGTTACCCCACTGCATGTTCCCTCCCCACATTGATACATTGATAAGAGAGAGAGAGAGAGAAGAACAGAAATATTCTAAGATTATAAAGAATATATATATTTTCATAGGAAGACATGGGATCAAAAGAAAGAAAGGTTGGGCTTTTAATGATGATGATGTTCTTGTTCTTCTTGTTGATCTTCTTGTGTCTTTCTTTCCCCCATTTCCTTACCCTCCCTCTAACATTACATTCTTCATCTATTTAATCAGCAACACCAACTACTGGTTGGACATTATTATTATTGTATGTGAATTTGTAAAAGATTGTCTTTTTTTGAGATCTTTCTTTGATCATCATATTTTTTTTGATTAATTGTGTTATTTGGGATTGTTAATTTGTTAGATTGTTGCTGTTGTTGAGGAGATTACAACATTACCAAATGGCACAATTACCTCCAAAAATACCAAACAATATGACACCAAGTTGGCCTGATTTTTCTCACAAAACATTGCCTTCCATTAGCATTATGGGGACATCACCACCCCATAATGCTAATGCGACCACCGCAGATGTTATTGCTGCCACCACCACCGCTACTACTTCGTTGCAAAACCCTTCGTGGGTTGATGAATTCCTTGACTTCTCGTCGACGAGACGAGGGACGCACCGGAGGTCGGTGAGTGACTCCATTGCATTTTTAGAAGAAGCACCAATGCTAGAGGAATGTCGTGCCACGGGTACTGCACCCGCATTAAGGTCAGGACATAACAGCAGCAGTGACTTCGACAAATTTGATGATGAACAGTTTTTGTCCATGTTTAACGATGATATCTCCAATGCTGTGGCGGCTCCTCATTCAAGCTCCACACCTTCTTCGCCGTCTGATCATAACAGCATTAATGATGAGAAACAAGCTACGCTGTCTGATCATAAGCAGCAGGAACAACAGCAGCAGAAGAAGGCGAAGAATGAGAATGATGACGGGCAAAGTCTATCTGAATGGGAGACACCAAGTACTGTCCCAAGCACAACCAATCCTGCTAATTCTTCAAATGATAAAAAAATTGATCCCAAGAGAGTTAAGAGGTAAGCGAACACTTAACACAAAGTGAAAATTTTCGTTATTTTTCATTTTCCAAGCAAATGTTAGTATGTTTTGATTCTTAATTAAGTTAGCAAAGGTCAAATCCAAACCCTTCTTCTCATAACTTGTATAATATATGTTTTTTTTTTCAAAGAATCCCAAGCCATAAATATTAACATGCAATGTAGTCGTTTCGTTCATATGGATGGCAACTAATTTAGGTATCTTTAACATGAAAAGAGAAGGTCATCTCAAAAGTTCTAAACTAGGATTGGAAAGAATCAAGGATTAGCTTGACAAGAATTGTTGTTTCAACCACTAGATGGTTTTAGAGAAAGCAAAAATCAGTCCTACTTGGCAGAGTTATATATACTAGACAATATTAATAATATTGTTAATTTATGGACTCACAATTGCAAATGAGAAATGATCATATTCTAGTAATTAACTTAATTTGAGTGATTAGTTTTATTTTATTTTTTTGTTTTTTGTTTGCATTATTAGAATCTTGGCAAACAGACAATCTGCTCAAAGATCCCGGGTGAGGAAGCTGCAGTACATAGCTGAGCTTGAACGTAGTGTAACATCATTGCAAGTATGTAGTTTTTAATTTTCCCTTGAATTCTCTCTTACAATTGTTCATCAATATTTTGCTAATGATTTTGCATCTGTGCTTAATGAAGGCTGAAGTTTCAATATTATCACCAAGGGTTGCATATCTAGACCATCAGAGGTTGCTTCTAAACGTTGACAACAGTGCTCTTAAGCAAAGAATCGCTGCACTGGCTCAAGATAAGATTTTCAAAGATGGTAAGTTCACATATAATTATCCAACTAATTAAACCCTTAATCTCAACTTAATCAGGATATAATACTGTAACAGTAGTTTCAGCCCTAGACAAGTTATAGCTAGGGGTCGGCTAGTTATCTTAAGCTATAATCTACTTCATATATAATTAAAGCAACTGTTAATGCATGTTCTTTGTTATCCAACAAATATTATACAACTCCATTATTTAATGCATAGCATGTGAATTGATCCCCCCTTTTTTTTTTTTTCCTATATTGTATTAAGGAATCAAATTTTAATAAATAATCAATTCTTAAGATTTCAAAAGTGGTATTTTTTTTTAAAAAAGTTTTGCTCAATTTTCTCTGATGGGGGACCAAAGTTGATGAGCTGAGATGGGAACTAAATCCAACAGCAACACATTAAATGAGATGCTTTTTTTATCATCATCTTCATGTTTTTATAGACAAGACAAAAGTTTTATGCTATGTATAATAAACTTTCACTATATAGACTTGATCCACAGATAGCTAAATCTGTGCACAAGAAGCTGGCTGAATAAAATGCATCACCTGGCAGGTTGTGCAGTTCATAAGGGACAGCCAAACAATTTTAAGTCCTCGACTGCTATAAATTTACTAATTAGGTGTTAATCCTATAAGGGTTACTAAGATGTTAAAAGTCAGGAGGGACATGATAGGTCTACGTGAGCCAAAACTGTAAGGAGTAGATCCCAGTATAATTATGCGTTTTTGCGGTGAGTTTCTATAATAAGATTGGTTTTGTCCAGATGAACCATGTAATAAATGCAATCATTTTTCTTGCTTGCCTTGCTTAAATGCGTTGAATGTTTTAAATTTGGATTACTGAAGCTTGATGGTCCCAATGTATGGTAAAAATTCGATTGGCCTAACCAGCTAGTTGATTTGGTATAAATGCAGCTCATCAAGAAGCATTGAAGAGGGAAATAGAGAGACTAAGACAAGTTTATCAGCTAAAAAACCTGAAGATGGAAAATACTTCACCAACAGCATCATCAACCCCATCAAATGACCCCACAACTCCTGCTACCGAAAAAGAACAGCAGCTTCTTCAAGTTTAATCCCTCTCCAGGATTTTTTCAGGAATGGTACAGTGAAAAGTAGATTCTCTTTATCATGGAATCACAAACAAGAAAATGGTACAAAGTGACATATGATTTCATTATCTGATCAGTCCCTACAAAACAGTGAAGGAATTTTGGAGCATCTTAAGCATCCGAAAATTTTTCTTGGATGCTTAATTAAGTGGGATAGGAATAATTTGGTGTTTGAAAGAAAAGCTAACTAGAGTGCATTACTGGTCACTTGACCATGCTTGAAAAATTCACTGGAAAAAAAGACAGTCACAAACATTCTGAAGAGCTGGGGCTAAGATTTGGTGCTGTCAATGTGCTGCTGCTAACTATGTCTGTGCATTCACGTGCAATGTTCACATCTTAAAGGGACCACTCAAGATTTCATGATTGGATGGATAGCAGAGAAAATCATGTGCACCTGTGATTTAAAATAGTCCAAAGCAAAAAGAAAAAAGACAAAAGAAGCTGCTGATCAGAAAAAAGAAAAAAGAAAAAAAAATATTTTTTTGCTTTAACTGATTAGGAGGAGGGCTAGCTACTATGGTCGTTGGTGATGATGATTCTTTTGCATATTTAATGGTCGTCCTAATTGATTTGTTTAGTGTTGTTTATCCTTTTCATAAGTCATGTTGGAAGGCAAAGGATGGTGGTTTATGGGTATGAAAGGAATGGTGGGCTGTCAGGGAAGTGTTTTTGACACTTACTTTGATGTCAAATAATTGTTCTTCTTCAGCGTCATATTTTTTGTAATAATTCTTATTTGTCAAATTATTACTTAAAAAAATGAACAAAATTAAATGTACATATTTATTTCCAATTGTATATAGTAAAATTTGTGAAAGTTAGATTATATTGTACGTGGATTGATAGATGTTTTTTTAGAGTTCCATCTACATAATTAGCAGACATGAAAAATAACGATCAGAATCTAGCAATAAATTGAGCAGGCAAAAGCATTTGGAATTGTTGGATGCCATGTAGGAGGAGCTCTTGAATCATAAATGCTTGTTAAGAGCTTTTCTTAACAAAGAGATTTAGGAGGAGGAGGAGGAGGTGGTGGTTTTGAGAAGAGAATTTTCATTTGATTTCTTGTTACAACTGAATTGAATGAATTCTATAATTCCTTTCTTCTCCCTTTTATTATAACCATTAATTGACTATAATAATTCGTTTAACACTATAACTAATTTCCATATAAGCAATCAATAAACAACTCGGTTCTTTAATAAAGAACTCTAATTCTTAGTTCCTAACATCGCTCTCCCTTAGACAGTATCCTTGTCCTCAAGAATTTAAAAAAAAAAAAATTAAAGAAACTAAGCCTTCATATCATGCGAAACTTCCCATGTAGTATCCTCCTCGGACAAACCACTCCATTGTATTAGCCCCATCACTTTAGCTTGGTTGTTCCTCTTCATGATCCTCCTATCAAGCACATCTACTGGAGACAACTTCATATGACCATCATCATCAATAGTTGGTAAAGAAGTAGAAACTATTACACCATTGCTCACTTTTTTCTTTAATAAAGAGACATGAAAAACATGGTGGATTAGAGATCTTTATGGTCGCTCCAACTTATAAGCCACCTTTCCAACTCATTGCGTAACGTAATAGTATTCATAGTATTTTGGATTCGGTTTAAAATTCTTTTGCAGGGCCATACTTACTTGTCTATAAGGTCGGAGTCTCAAGTACGCAAAATCCCTAATTGTAAATTCTTGCTCGGTCCTCTTCGGTCGGTAATTTGTTTCATTCTCTACCACCCTAGTGCTAACTTGGCCTTTAAGAACAAATCCATGGCCTTCCTTTCTCGTACAAAGTCAGCAACAATAGCCACTAAAGATGTTTCCTAGAGAGCTATCTCATTAGTAGGTGGTGAAAAGCCATACAAAGCTTGGAAGCAAGACGTTTGAATGGCGGAATGAAAACTTATGCTATACCACGATTGAGGTAGATGCAACTAGTGAAACCACTTCGAGATAATCCATACACATGCACCTTAAATAAGACTCAAGATATTGATTTAACCTCTTAGTCCGGCCATCGGCTTGAGGGTGGTATGCTAAGCTCATGTGCAACTTGATGCCTAAGTACATGAAAGATTTCTTTCAAAACGAATTAGTAAAAATCTTATCCCTATCTATGACAATCGAAGTCGCCAACCCATGTAACTTATAAGCCTACTATAGAAATTTCTTAACCACCTCCTTAGTTGAAAAACCGTAAGATAAGCCAATAAAATTCCCAAACTTGGTGAATCTATTCACAATCACTAAGATAACATCCTTCCTTTTAGATTTATGCAATTCTTCAATACAATTCATTACTATATCTTTCCAAGCACCATCGGGAATAGTTAGTGGTTGTAGTTGTCCTAGATAGGTCATCTTTTCCGACTTAGCCTTCATACAAACATCACACTCCTCCACATAAGTTTTTACTATTTTCTTCATGAGTGGCCAATAAAAAACACCCTTAAGCCTTATGTAGGAGTTCTATAGCCCATTATGTCCTCTAATAACATAATTATGAAGTCGTTTTCACTAGTTTCTTTTTTTTTTTTCGTAACTTTTTATCTTCTCTAATGAACAATCTCTCGCTTGTATCTTAATATACCGTCTATGTCGATATATTGAGGAAAATATAGTAGGGTCAACGACTTTCATAGTTATTATCTCTTTTACCTTACTATCATTGTTGTAATAAGTTATAATTTTACTATACCAAGTAGGAACCATAGTTGTGATTGCACTAATCCTTCTTTCTTGCGAGCTATCCTTAACCCCCTCATATGAAAATTCCTTTCTAGACAAAGCATCAACCATAATATTCTTCTCTCCATCTTATATCTTAGTCCTAAGAGCTTCGTACGCATTTTTCCTTAAATATGTGTATGGATCTTCTATTCTAATAAGTATTTAAAACTCTCATGATCAGTCTTAATGGTAAACTTATCCCACGACCATAAGAATAACCAAATAAGCTCTCATAAATTGACATGCCTTGGTTTTTAGGACATAAAGCCTTTCTAAAGAATGCTAATGGCCTCCCTTCCTAAGACAAGATCGCCCCAATCCCATTGCCACTTGCATCGGTTTCCAATATAAAAGGATTTTAGAAACTAGGTAAGGCTAGGGTAGAAGCCTCATAAAGTGCTCGAGTGTTCAAATGCTTCTGGGTCTTGTCATTTCAACCGAAATTGTTCTTCTTCATCAATCGAATTAATGAGTTACCGATTAAGCCATAATTTTGGATGAATTTCCTATAATAGCATGCCAATCCTAAAAATCCCTTCAATTCTTTCACTATTTTGGTATTGGCTAGTCCCAAACAACAATAGTCTTTTTGGGTCAATAGCCACTTCTACACTCGAAATGATATACCTTAAGTACTTTATTTGCATTTGATAGAAAGTACACTTGGACCTTTTAACAAATAGTCTATGCCTTCTTAGAACATCTAACACTTTAGCAAGATGCTTAATATAGAGCTTTAATGTAGGGCTATAGATCAATATATCATCAAATAACACCAACATAAATTTCCTCAAGTCCGGCTCTAGTATAGTGTTCATTATAGCTTAAAAAGTAATAGGGGCATTAGTTAAATCAAAAGGCATTATCTTGAATTTGTAATGTCCTTTGTAAGTCTTGAATACGATCTTCTCAATATCCTTATCATACATTTTAACCTAGTGTAAGCCCGAATGTAAGTCGATAATGGAGAAGAAAGAAGATCCTTACAGACTCACCTAACAAATCATCAATCAATGGGATTGGAAATTTTTTTTTGATAGTTATGTCATTTAACTATATATAATCCATACAAAATCTCCAATTATCATCATTCTTCTTAACCAAGAGTACTAGTGATGCAAATGGACTATAACTTGGTTGGATAACTCTTTGTTGTAACATTGATTTGACTAATTTTTTCATTTCTTCTTTTTGCACAAATGAGGTCCTATAGGGTCTTACATTCACCGTAAGCAAATTTTATGGTCAAATTGCCTCTTAGGAGGCAATCCCGTTAGTTTTGCAAACACATCTTCATATTGAAGTAATAATGCCTTGATCTCCTTATTGTTTTCCTCTACTTTTTCCTCATAGGCTACCATATAAAAAATTTATCCCACCAACCCATACACAGCTTCCTTTAATGGCTCATGTATTTTGTTAGTTGAAATCTATTATAAACTTATATGTTTAATATATGTGATACCCTTAAGCTCAATCATCCTTCCTTCTTTTTGAAAGATAACTTTACGTTAATGAAGTTAAACATGATAGGAGAGTACCTCTTGAGCCATTCCACTCCCAAAATCGAGTCACACTCTTCTAGCTTAAGCATCTACAGATTAGCCTTGAATTCATACCCTTACATGAACCACGTAAAGCCAAGACTCCTAGTTTGGCATTTTATAACATCTCTATTGGCTATTGTTACGGATAATATAGAAGAATCTTCTACTCTAGTATTGATTTCTATAACTAAACCACAATTGATGAAGCTATGTGTACTCGTCATTGTCGATCAATATGGTAATCTTGTTGTACTTACAACTTTCTTTGATATTAATGGTGTCATTTGCATACTATATAGCTAAGGCATGTAAAGATAATCTAAACTTCTCATCAATCTTGTCTTCTAACAATCCTTTTCCTTTAATATCCTCTTCCACATCCGTAAATTCCTCACATTCCTCTTCATCCCCTTCTATCACATGTATGGATCTTTTTACACATTGATGGCTAGAAGAATATTTCTCCCCATACCTAAAGCATAATCCCAATATTCTTCTTTAGTCCTATAATGTTTCGTTTGTTTTTTTGGAATGCCAAAATTAATAGGTTTGGAGTGGTTATTGCTTTCATTGATTGTGGAAGGATAAGTTCTTTGGTATTGACTAAGATATGGTTTAGTGTTATTGTAAGAAGGCAAGGTTTCCGAGATAATTCGACTTTTTTTTTGACATGGCGATAAGGGATTCTTTCTACCATTTTGCTTAATCGGAGGCTTGGATTAGGTCATTGGGCTTTAAAATTTTGAGCATTGGTCTTATATCTTCTTTGAGTTCGCTAATGAAGCTAAAGATAAAGTAAGATCTAGAAAGATGAGGATTAGCCATAGTCATTAAAGGCTTAAGCTCTTCAAATAGTTCCACACATGCATCAATATCCCTATTTTGAATTAGCTTATTAAACTCTTCGACTATGCCCTCTTTACTACCAAACCTCCTATAAATCTCTTTAACAAAATTTTCTTAATTACTTAAATCATTCCCTACCATAAAACCTTCAAACTAGATTTTTGCTTAACCTTCCAAATACATGGATGTAATCTCTACCCACTAGTGAATAGGTATAAAATTCATCTTAAGGAACCTTTTACACTTGTGTATCTAACCATGCATATTTCTCTCCAAAATTGGTTGTTCAACCTTAGGAATTGAAGCATTGTATCCAGATTTCAAGACTTTAGAATTCAAAATAGGCTCACCATGAGTTGTAGTATATGCTTGGTTTACGAGCTTGCATTACTGTAATTTCACTAAATAACAATGAATTTTTCTATTGTTATTTGTCAAAAATATGTCGTTATATGCAATTAGCGACAAATTAGAGACAACATGTATTATGTTCCTAATATGGTAGTTGTTATTTTTTTAGGAAATGAATATTTCTTCCATCATTAAATAGCAATAGAATATTTATCGCTAAATTATTAAATTTTTGTTGCTAAATTAATCTAAATTAGTCGTTTGTAATGTTTCATATCCGCACCATATCGTTGCTATTTCCACTTAAAATCCATCGATCAATAGAAATGGAATGGGCTATTGCTAAATTACATTCATTAATATTCTTGTAATTTTAGCTCTAAATTCGTCGCCATTAAGCGAGTGTATATGTATCCGTCGTTAATTATCCTCTCGTATTTCATTGCTAATTTAAAAGAAAAATCAATAGCCATTTATTGATAATTGTAATAATAAAAAAATATAGAAAACACCTTATTAAAGCAATATATATTATTTAATAAAATGATTGTATAAATTAAATTAAATTAAATATATAAATGCTTTAAGATGTACAAAAATATCTAGAACTTTTTTTTTTAAAAAAAATTATTCCTTATTATTGCCATCTCCTACATCATCTTTCTACTGTTGGTTATTGAGAGGAATGATTGATTGTTGGTTTGTGGGAGGGTTAACGGGAGGGATAGGATGCGGTTGGAGGTTCTTTAACAATCCCACAACTCTATACAACCGAGTCCGTATATGGCTAACTTGATCGGCCTATTGTTGGATGATAGCCTTTATCCCTTTGATCCTATCTTTGTTCTAGTTAGAAACCTCATGAATATTAGTACTAGGATATCATGAAGTGGTAGAGTAGGAGCTAGTGTCGAATGTGAGTAGCACTAAGATGCATAAGTTTTAATATCGTACACACTCTACTTCTTGTCTCCTTTAATAACATCTAAATATATCTTGGACGTGACGATATCTTGAGACAATGTATCTACCTTCCGTCGTTTTTTAGCAACTCGCTTCTTGTATTAATTACACACCCTCCTAAGTCATTGAAATAATTACAATATTAAATTATAAATATATTTTTAAAAATTATATTGATAGAAATACATATATTTAAAAAAATAAAAAACCTTACCATTACTCGTTTATGATCGCCTATCGATGAATGTCACATTCTATTTGTGATGCATTTGTGAGCTAACACTACCATATAGGTTTGTGCTAAGGCTCAATGATTATTATTATTATTCCTAGTATAGACTAAGAATATTATTTTCATTTTCTTATTTGGAACAAGTTTTTCATTTTAAGAATAATGATTATTCTTTTTAAAGATGAGGTCTTATATGAAAATGTTTTGATTGATAATAATTATATTTTTGAACATAATTCCCATATATGTAACATAATTAATAAAAGACTCAAATGATCTAAAAATAATATACATTTGTTGCATTGTCAACTTAGCCATAGAAACGAGAATATAATATCCAAACTAATTATAAATGGATACCTAAAATCATTTGATGATGTCTATAAATCTTGTTCACTTGGTAAAATAATATGAATCCCTTTTAATAGAAGAGGAGAAAGGGCTATCAATTAGTTTGGCCTCACACATAGAGATGTATTTAGGTCCATGTTCACCCAAGCAAGAGAAGAACTTGATTATCATATAACCTTTATCGATGGTAAATCATATTTTGGTTATAGATATGACATAAGTTTAAAGCATTTGAAAAGTTTAAAAAATTTAGATTTAAAGTAAAGAAACAAACTAGTAAAAGTATTAAGGCATTTTGATCATATTAAGGTGATGATTACTTAAGTGTTAAAATTTTTAGATCATCTAGAACATAATGAAATTCTGTATTAATGGACACCATATGTCAAACATGAAGGATCATGCATCTTATGGAAGCGTGGAATAAAGTAAAAATTTTCCTCCATCAAAGGCTCCCAAGATCAAGTTGTTGAATCAACTAACCATACATACATGAATTAAAGCATAAGTAAAGAATTATCTCTTGTAGCGTAGAATTTAACCTATATAGAAAAGGAGCCATCTAATTTTTCGATCTCTATCGATAATCCACGTAGTCCAAGCACCTATACAAGAAGCACTCAAAAGTAATAGAGTGCTAGCTCTACTTTTTTCTAAATTGTTTAGTGTTTTCTCTTTTGAAATAAATTTAAGGATATTTTGTAACAACCCTATATGTGAGGATATTCATTAGATCATTTCCTTGTATTCCTTACAAAGAGTATTCACTAAATCATTATCTTTGCAAGCCTTACCTTAAACATAAGCACCTCATTCCCATACCTTTTTCCAACATACAAGGCCTTGAATGTCCAACAAAAAGTATACACATTACATCATTCTCTTTGTAATCTTTTCCTTAAACATGTAACATTCTTACCATGTACATTTGCCATCATGACGACCTTATAAAGAGTATTCAATAGATCGTTCTCTTTGCAATCATGCCAATATGTTCATATCATATATACATAATACATTTCTTAAGTATCAACATAACATTAGTAATTAATAACATAACCATACTACATATTCACACCTCTATGAAATAAATTATTTGACCACAATTTTCCTTCTTAGCCATATTATTCATTTCACTTGACCAAGAATAATTTTCTCAATTAAATACTTATAATCATATTAACTTATCTCAATCAATACTCAAACAACATTTAACATCAAACTAATAATCATATTAAGCTATCTTGAAACATGAGTAAACATTCGATCATTTAAGCATTCATTTGTCAATGTTTTTGTTGATGTGTAATTAATGTGTACTTATTCGGTCTCCTAAAAAAGCCACTAGGTCAAACTTGCTCGATACCACTCTATAACACCTTTGATCTAAGACCTAAATAGGTCGAGAGTATTACCAACAATGCCTCACATTTTAAGTATAATGAATGCAAGCAATTGAGCCCGGTTACATTTGTTACTATCTAACTTACTAATGTTCATCGCTAAAGCTTCATTAATTTAATTAGTTGGGTCCAACCTTTAAATAAAACTAGGTATAAATTTTTTTTGAAATAAATTATTTTATAAAAATAATCCTTTAGTAAAATATGTAAATAGGCTTACTAAAAAATATGGTTAAAATCTTATACTTGTAAGACTTAATTTAAACATTTTAATAAAATACTTTGGATGAAAATTAACTAATTTCCTCTTTAATTCTCCATAAATAATTTCATAAAATTCGAATTAATCAAAATAAAAATTGTATTAAATTATGTAATTTTGTAACACCTCCGATCTAGTACATAAGTAAGTCAAGAGTATTACCGAGTAGTGCGTCACTTTTCTAGTGCAATAAACATAAAACACCAAGTATTGTGTCATTATCTACTTAAATAATTATTAATCACCATAGAAGCTTATTCAATTTTCATATTTAGGTCCCTTCTTATTAAAAATCTAGGTATAAATTTTTTCCAACTCATATTCATTTAATGAACATAGTCATTACAGCTTAGCAACTTGCAAATAATTCTTCCAATGAATATGTAAATATAATACCCATAAACATGCCTAAAAGCCGATACTTAAAAACTCTAACTTAAATATTTTTAGATAATACTTTGAATTAAAATTAAGCTATTTGCTCCTTTAATTTCTTTAAATAATTTTTATATAAATTACGTTATTAATTTAATCATCAATGTGAAATAACAATTCTTAACCTTATCCATTTAATTAAACTTAATTTTCTATTATTTTCTTGGAAATTCAGATTTATCTAAAATTAATCATTTTGACCTTTAATGTTTAACTACTATCTAAACTATCCATTCTAATTAATTAACTTGATTAAAACTTACTTTAGTCCATTGGAGAATAAATAATTCATTTAACTCTTTGGAAGCTATTTTGAGTTAGGAATTACTGATTCATTTAATTAATTAATCCACAACAATTGTAGAACATTCATTTATTTAAATCTTTATTAGCTTAATTTCTAATTTCCATTTATTAAATTAATTTCCTTGTCTAATCACGGATTAACTTGCCAAACCATTTAATTAATTTATAACTTCTTAAATATTTATTTATTAATTCATGTTCTAAATTCGCAATTATACATAAACCATTAAGAATTGAATAGGTTAAACTTGTACTAAATTTTCAGTACACTTTGAAAAGCTCCTTTTTCTTTTGGCTTCATCATTAATTTCACAATGAGTCCTTATATATTCTTGAATATCTATATCATAAGAAGACTTGATGAGCTTACACTCGGTAAGTGTAATCATATATGCATGATACATGATTCAATGAAATACACTTTGAAATACATTTTTTGTGATCGGGTGCACCCTAACGAATATATTTTTATATATTTGACTATCCATGAAAACCACATCTCGTGAAAACTATAAAAATTACTAGACATGTCCCTTGTAAAGCTTGTGACGTTCACAATGAGTATACACCGGATCATTCCTTTTGGTGAATCGTGATTGAACTTGTGACACTCACAAATAGTTGATCATTCTCTTTATGTGCCATGATTGAGTTTGTGATTGTGATTGAGACATACCTAGCTATTTTTTTTTTTTTGGAAATCCATCCATTTGGTTTTATCTTTCAAAAAAATGAACATGATGAAATCCTTTCCGTATAATTCATGACAACATGAAACTTGCATAATCAACCAAACAATACATTAAAACATCATTAAACCTTTTCATGTACATCAAGGATCAATGAGATGGCTATTAGGTTGAATTCCACCATAACCTTTCCATGACCAATTTCAACATAAAACTAATTAATCAACACATGAATTCATCACCAAATAATCATGTCTCTCATAATTTATAAAATTATCATATAATATAATAAAACATAACAACTCATCCATAGAATTAGTCTTGGCTGAAACTATCAAGAGTAAACCAAGAACACGAAATTTGCCTTAGCTATAATCAAGCATGAAATCAATCCATTTTCTATTAAATATATCATCATTCAACTTAAATATGCTAAGATTAACATGATTATCATTAAATACATGTAATTTATACCAAGTTGCTCAAAAATTCAGATGTGTTTAACATACTCTAAAATTCTAGATTTGTCTCAAATATAAGAACAACCATTAATTTCATGAATTTAACCATTTTAAGCTCTTAAATCTTGTTTTAGCCTAAAGATTTCATCATTCAAATTTAATAAGCTAAAACTAACTTGATTATCATTCAACACACACAAATTATACCAATTTATTAAAAATTCAATTTGGCAAATCATCCTCCAAAAATCTAGATTTTCCTTAAACACATTAACAACCAATTATATAATGTCCTTAACCAAAAAACTCTAAAATAATTATTTATGTGTGTATGGAAAGAGGAAATAATTTGGAATTTATTTGGTAAGCATGGATGATTAATTGTTGAGATAATGAATTTTTGGTATTTAATTGAATTATCTCTATGGAGGAAATTGTAAAGGTTAAAGGTTAAGCTATTTAATTTAAATAGTTATGAGAGTTAAGAGATTAATATTAATTTAGAAATAACCTCAAGTGAGGGTTAGATTACTGTAATTAAAAGTGAGAAAGCTAAATTATAGAGGTGTGATTGAATTGAATTATGTAAGTTAAGAACCATCGACTAGAATGTTACTCTAGAAATTCAATACGAAAACTGAATTTTTAGGCTAGATCATTCGAAAAAGAAATAAGAGGAAGAGAGGAAGAAATGCTAAAGAAGAGAGATACAAAAAATTAAGCTAACTCTATCCAAATTCCACCCAAATCAACGCTAATCCACCCATAAAACCTTATTAGAAGACCTAAGGAAGCAAGAACAAGGAGAGAAAAGGAAAAGAACCTTAACCAAAACTAAGTGGAAGAAGAAGGAGGGAAGATTTTACATGGATCAAGCAAAACTAAGCATCAAGGATAATTAGATAAGTGTAACTTTAACTCACCACAAGACTTAGAGTTTGTATGTATTAATTTTGAGATTATGTGCTTGTGAAATCTAGGGTTTATAATTGGACATTTGAATGTATATTATGAAATTGATGGATGATTGACAATTCTAATGCTATGGAAAGTGCTTAAATGATGATTGACCATTGTATTGATGTTGGGAAATGATTAATTGTTATTGTTGTGAGTTAGGAATTTAGGTG
Source organism: Dovyalis caffra (assembly GCA_963924115.1). Classification (NCBI taxonomy): domain Eukaryota; kingdom Viridiplantae; phylum Streptophyta; class Magnoliopsida; order Malpighiales; family Salicaceae; genus Dovyalis; species Dovyalis caffra. The sequence goes on along the minus strand of CAWUPB010000221.1, from coordinate 66,939 downwards.
TTTATGTTTAAACCTTGTGATAGTTGTGATTTAAATAAATGAATGGGATTTATTATAATTAGTGAGTTGATAATCATGGTTGGGTGATTGAACAGGAGAAGGAGAAGTTTATGGAATGGGTTCATTAGGATGAAGCATTTGGCCATGATTAGGAAGAATTAGAGAAAATTTTTTTGTAGGAAATTGATATATCTTACGTGTTTAATAAAATTTGTAAACCATGTCCGAGACTTAAAATTAAAGAAAAAATTGATAGATTGGAAAGGCTAGCTAGGTTTGATAGATTTGATCAATTTGGGAGCTATAGTGAAATACATACATACATACATACATGTTTATGTATTGTTGAATTAAATGATGATGTTTTAAAGTTTAATGAGAAAGAATCACTTGGTTGTTTGGTTAGAGAGTCATTTGGTCTTCAATTTGAGAGACTATGAAATTGAATGGTTAAGAAATAAAATTTAGTGACTTTAGCCTTGGTTAGTCGTAGTTAGGTGTAATGAAATGAAGAAATAGGATGAATTTATTAGAAAGTAGATTAGCCTTGAACATGATAAGGTGAATTGTATGGATTGAATAATTGAGGAAATCTCTATTGGTTGAATAGATGAAACATTCGACCAAGAAAGAAACCTTTGGATTGTTTGCCTAATGCTTCATATAGTGTTGGGTTTTCATGAATATGTATGTTTAAGGATGAATGATGTGAAATGGTTTGAAAATGATTGATTGAGTCATTTTTATGTGTTTTCGTTGATAAAAATTGAAATCCTTTCAAACCCATTTTGGAGGTAAAAGAGTGTATAAAGGGAGAGGAAAAATGCACCCATGGATGTGTGTGTTATGACACACGACTAAAAGTAAAACCACACGACCATGTGGGTTAAAACACGCAACTGAAGTTGTATAAAATGGTTTTCCTTTAGTGATTAGCTTAAATAGACTAGATACATGCCAAATTATAGTTTTCATCCTTCATAAAAGTTGTAGCCATATCTCTTAAATTTGTAAATCATCAAGTATTGAATCATTTAAAGTTCCAAAGCTCTCGTTATAGGCTAAATACTACCAATGACTTCGTCTATCAATCCAGCTTTTAGGATTCCAACTTAGTAGGTAAATTACTCCATTAGAACAACTTAGTTTGGACTAAAGACCTCATAAGAATTGTAGGTATACTTCTTAAGTATTTCATGGTATTAGAATTGAGCCTATTAGATTTTTAAAGCTCTAGATATGAATTAAAAACTATAAATGATCTAGACTTTGAATGAAATTTGGATTAACTTTCTATACCGAATACAAATATATGGTTTTGCTAAATATAGAGTCTTTGGTTGAATGATATAGAGGGTAGGGTTCATGGTAGGTGGTTTGGATTAGGTGGGCTTAATAGAGAATTTTATAATCATAGCTTGTGATAAATTCAACCATTGGCCAAGAAATTGTTTGAGATTGTTATGGCTTAATGGGTTCGGGCTAAGGAAAATAATTGAGGTAGCTCAAATTATATTCATTGTTGATTTTATCTTGATATTAAATGGTTGTATCCTTGGGCTTCTATGTGAGGGATTCGACCATGTGCTATTTTAAGTTATGTTCATTAATTATTGATGACATATGAATTGTATTCATGGTTGGTTTAGGCTTGATGATATTTGACCCTGTCATGTTATATGGAATGTATCCATAATTGGTTTAATGCCACATGATTCATGTTCATATCTATGTTTGATGTCATATTTTAATTGCATTCACACCATGAAATTTTTTTATTTATCATGATTTCAAGTATTCAAAGATGAATTTATGTCATGAAAATGTTTAAGCATGTTTGTTATATGTTTTAAGATATGGCATACTAAGGGAATGATATGGTGAATACTTTTAGTATGTAAAGGAAACGATCCGACGTATACCCTTGATGTTATGGCTTATAAGAGAATAATTTGGTGTACACTCTTCATGAGGATAATAAGAAATATATAAAGTCATGTTCATGTTTTTAAGATAGACTTGCAAAGAAAATGATCTTATTTATACTCTTTGTAAGGCATACAAAGCTAATGATATGTGAATACTCTTTCTATATTTGATGTCATATTTTAATTGCATTCACACCTTGAAATGTTTTTTTATCATGATTTATAGTATTCAAAGATGAATTTATGTCATGAAAATGTTTAAGCATGTTTTCAAGATAGACTTGCAAAGGAAATAATCTAATAAATAATCTTTGCAAGGCATACAAAGGGAATGATTTGATGGATACTTTTTGTATGTTTTAAGATATGGCATACTAAGGGAATGATATGGTGAATACTCTTAGTATGTAAAAAAAATGATTTGATGTATACCTTGATTTGATGGCTTATAAGAGAATGATTTGGTGTACACTTTTTGTGAGGATCATAAGAAACGTATAAAGTCAAGTTCATGTTTTCAAGATAGACTTGCAAAGAAAATGATATGGTGTATACTCTCGCAAGGCATACAAAGGGACCGGTTTGATTAATATTCTTTCTATGTTTTAAGATAGGCATACTAAGGGAATTATCTAGTGAATACTCTTAGTATATAAAGGGAGTAATTTGATGGATACTTTTAATGTAATGGCTCATGAGAGAATGATCTGGTGTATACTTTTCATAAAGATGATAGAAAAAAATTCAAGCATTAAAAATGACGATTTTAATTATATTTCATGCATGATTATATTTATTGAGCCTTAGCTCATTTTATTTGTCTTGTGATGTAGGTGAATAAAGAATTGCTTGAAGATATATAGATGAGTTGAAGATACTAGTCATGAGCTATAGAGTTTGTCAAATCACGTACTACAAGTCTAAGTTTAAAGTTTGAAGACTAACCATTTTTAGGTTCGACCACTTGTGGGTAATACCTAGATTCTATCATTTTAAGTTATAATGATAAACCTTAGGTCATTTTGAATGTGCTTATAGATATATTGATGAGACTAAAGGATAATGAAATGTTTATCTTCACTTTAGATGTGATGAATAATTTATCTATTTAAAGATGCACAGTGTAATTATAGAAAGGACATTAAACTAGTTTAACATATGAATGTTTTTAGGTTGCGAAAAATTTGTTAGCACTAAATGTCAAATTTAGGAAGTCTTAAAATTTAAACTGAATAAGAAATTTTGCTATGCAATATGATAGAGATTCAAGGTTGCACTCTCGGATGTGAGAGTGCAATAGCACTCTCGACCCTAATTAGGTCGCGGGCTTTACAAATTACTTCATCCATTTAACAATTTTAATGTTCCTAAGTCTTGTTTAAACCTAATTTCATCCTTAATCCATTGATTCAATACTTGACCCATCATAATCAAATAGCAATAGATATTACCCATTCAATAATTAACCATCATCTCAAACAATAATCTATCTAATTAAACCAATTAACTTCATGATTATGGTCAAATTCATCAATTAAGGTAATCAATCCAAATTTATCAATCAAACATTCAACACCTTAAATCATTATAAAGAACATCTAATTAACGTAAAATCATGAAAATCAATCATTTTTTCCAAAATTATCCACTTGGCTAAAACTTCCTCCATCAATCTCCAACTTTAATTCATCAAACTAACTTCAATTAAGCCATTAAACATGATCAACCAACCATCATAAACATGATTTCAATCACAATATATCTTAATCAATTTACAACAAAACTCAAACAATTGAACAATTGATACACCAATTCAAATCTTCAAAACATTAACAACCAAGCATCAATGTAATACTTTTTTATGATGTTTCGAGGACCAAACTTATCTCACTTGGTGCTTGACAAAATCTCTTCCTTAATGGCTTGACTTTCTTCCTTGATGGCTTGACTTTCTCCCTTCTAAGTTTTGGCCAAATCTGCTATTTTTCCTCCTTTATTTGTTTTCTTCAAGTGTTTTTAAGGTGATTTGGGCTGAATCTAGGATAGTTTAGGTGGTTTTGGGTGATGCATTGGCTTAATTTTACTTGAAATGAGTTGAATTTTGTTTGTTATTTTTTGAATCTTTAGTTGCTCATCCTCCTTCTCCTTTCTCCTCATGCTCGATTATATAGAGAAGAATTTCCTTGTAATTTTACCAAATGTAAGACATTTGGTTTCATTCCTCAATCCTTCATTTAATGCTTTCTCTAGATTTCTTTCCATTTCTCTCATATTCTCTTTGATATTTTCTCTTTTTTCTTCTTCTTTTTGCCGATTTAAGCTCTCTTTCTCTTTATTTTCAGCTTAACCCTGGTTAGAGAGGACCAATTCCAATCAAATTAATTGGTCCCTCAATTTACCAAAATCTTAAATTTTGGTTCCTAAACTCCTTAATTGGTTCAATTGGATCCTTTAATTTTAGTCCCTAAATTTTTAATTTTCCACATCCAAGCCCTTAATCTAGGATTTTCTAAATTTATAGTGGTCATTTAAAATTTTTAATTATTTTAATCAAGTAACCAATCTTTTAATTGTTATGATTAAACTTCTAAAGTTTTGTAATTACACCTTTAGATTATTAAAATCACAAAAATCAGTATTATAAATTCACTAATTCAAATTTTAAATAATTTATTCACCTCTCATAATATTTATGCATGCATCAATTTTATTTTCTATGTAAGCATAAAATATTAATTCATATCTTAAATAAATATTCATATATTAAATAATAAATTCATTATTCATAAAATATATTTATACTTACGGAGTTTTTTAGGTCGAAGATATACAAATTTATTCTTAATTAATTTAGTAAACCAATTAAATAAAAATTCTATTATTTTTCCTAAAAATTCAAATTATTAGGAAACTGATCCATTCGACCCTAATTAATTGGCTATCATATTCCATTTAATAAATAACCTTATCTTAAAATGGTGAGTACTTCCAATTTAATTGGAAACCTTAGAATTAAAAATTCAATTGGACAATTTAATGGATCATTAATTTGACTCCTTTTAGGAAGCTAAATAATGTATTAAGCCTATTGGAGGCTATTTCAAATTAGAAAATATCAATTAAATAAATTCTTTCATACTAATTAAATTCCCATTTATTCCACTTGATTAAATTCAATCATTTCCTCTCCATTAAGTATTCTATGCCAATTAAATTCATTAAATTTTAGGTCTTATACCTTACTAAGAAACATTTAACTTATTTAATTATTAAAATATTTACATACATTTTAACCATTAAACTACTCTATGTATTCTTACTTGGTACCATTTAACTTAACTTTAATACATATACTAACCCATCACCATAATTTAAAACATGAAAATCATTTACTTACTATTAACATACATATTCATTTATCTATTTACTAAGGATGTTCAACGAGTGCCATTAACTTTACATATCCATATACTTAACCCTAAAATCCCTAAACCTATCCATAGAAATAAAAGAAAAGATAGGTCTAGGTCTTCTATGGAAAACCTACATTTAAATTACACTCTTCACAGAAATGGGCGTCTCCCGACAACGACTTTCACTTCAAAATTTATCATCTTTTAATACCTTGTTTTCCTACACCACGAATTAGATGATGAGCTAAATGCCCGTAAGTGTAGTCCATGCATGAAATGCACGTAATGCATATATAATTCTCTTCCTTTCATGCTTTTAGAAGTCATATTCGTTTTTCCTTTTCCTTACATCTAAAAAAAATCATGAAGTAACATCCCTTTTTAAGATTATGACATGAATATGTATTCAAATGAAATGTATAACCTTAACCTTTTTCATGAACAAGCATGTTTAATAGATCAAGTGTACATGTAAAATAACCTTATAAGCATGAACATGTACCGAATAAATCAAAGCATGCATGAATTTTAATCATTAATTCAAACAAACAACATTAACCATAAATTCATGTACTTGGCCGAATTATATCAAGGAATTTCATTCCATATAACCAAGCACAATTCAAATACAATCACATTTATTCATACTTGAACAACATAACAAACATCAATTCACCTTAATTTCTTAATTGATTCATTAGGTCCTTCAATTTCGTTACTAAACTTTCAATTTTCACAACCAAGCCCTTAATCTAGGTTTTTTTAAATTTTATAGTGGTCACTTGAAGTTTCTAATTATTTTAATTAAGTACCTAAACATTTAATTATTGCAATTAAGCTCTTAAGGTTTTACAATTATATCTCTAGGTTATCACACAACAATCACAATTAATATCATATACTCACTAGCTCAAAAATTAAATAATTCATTCACCTCTCATAACATTTATGAATAAATTAATTTATTTTTTATGCAAGCATAAACGCTAATTCATATCTTAATTAAATATTTATATATTAAATTAATTAATTAATTATTCTTATAAACATATATACTTAAAGAGGTTTTCAAGTCAAGGATATTACACCATGACTATACTAAAAAATTTTATTAGATTTATGTTCAATAACTAATACAAGAGATACCATTTATATTTATAGTATTGACAATTAAGATTATTAAAAAAAGATTGTGTTACCTCTGTAAAGCGTATTATACTGCGAGGAATATGTACATCATTCTCCACAACCTAACATATAAGGGTCATTCATAAGAGGTGTTTATCTAACAAGTGGGTGAAAAATGTGTAGGAAATGGTGATATAGATATGAAAAGGCATAATAATTTTAGGTAGGAATGTTTCTTTTGTTACGATGATGAAATAAATACTCGCTTACTTTATTTTAAAGATATTATTGAATTTAATTTTTCATACATGTTAAAAAGATTATTAATTATTATCTTGTATTAATAATTTTATTTTAAAATTATATTTATGAATTTTTTTATAAAATAAAATTTACTTAAAAATATTTTTTAAAATATATAATTTAAAATTTTGACCGCATAAAATAGATATTAAAAAAAATATTTGGTAGAGAGAAAGTAATAATAATGAGAATATTATAAGGGTAAGGTACCTCCTAAAGGTTGAGACACGTGGTCACTTATTAGACAATTAGAGACTTTCCAGTATCACCGTTGAGACACAACCTCCACTCAGTTAGCTGTTGATAGCTGTCCAATCTTACCCCCATGTTGCCCCACTGCATGTCCCCTCCCCACATTGATGCGAGAGAGAGAGAGAAGAAAAGAACAGAATATTCTAAGATTATAAAGAATATATATATATTTTTTTTCATAGGAAGACATGAGATCAAAAGAAAGAAAGGTTGGGCTTTTAATTAATGATGATGATGTTCTTGGTTTCCTTCTTGATGTTCTTGTGTCTTTCTTTTCCCCATTTCCTTACCCTCTCTCTGACATTACATTCTTCGTCTATTTAATCGGCAACACCAACTACTTGTTGGACATTATTATTGTATGTGAATTTGTAAGATCGAGATTGTCTTTTGTGAAGTTTCTCTTGATCTTTCTTAATTTGATTATCAAATTTTTTGATCAATTGTGTTATTTGTGATTTTTTTTTTTAGATTGTTGTTGTTGAGGAGGAGATTACAACCTTACCAAATGGCACAATTACCTCCAAAAATACCAAACAATATGACACCAAGTTGGCCTGATTTTTATAATAAAACATTGCCTTCCATTAGCATTATGGGGACATCACCACCCCATAATGCTAATGCGACCACCGCAGATGTAATTGCTGCCGCCACCACCGCTACGACGTTGCAAAACCCTTCGTGGGTTGATGAATTCCTTGACTTCTCGTCGACGAGACGAGGGACGAACCGGAGGTCAGTGAGTGACTCCATTGCATTTTTAGAAGCACCAACAATGCTAGAAGAATGTCGTGCCCCGGAAGCATCGGGAAAAAGGTCAGGACATAACAGCAGCAATGACTTCGACAAATTTGATGATGAACAGTTTTTGTCAATGTTTAAGGATTATATCTCCAATGCTGTGGCGGCTCCTCATTCAAGCTCCACACCATCTTCGCCGTCTGATCATAACATCATTAATGATGAGAAACAAGCTACGCTGTCTGATCATAAGCAGCAAGAGCAACAGCAGCAGAAGAAGGCGAGGAATGACAATGATGAAGGGCAAAGTCTATCTGAATGGGAGACACCAAGTACTGTCCCAAGCGCAACCAATCATTCAAATACTTCTAATGATAAGAAAATTGATCCCAGGAGAGATAAGAGGTAGGCAAACACATAACTCAAAGTGAAAATTTTCCTTAATTTTCATTTTCCAAGCATAACGTTAGTATGTTTTGATTCTTAATTAAGTTAGCCAAGGCAAAGTCCAAACCCTTCTTCCGATGATTTTTGCAATTTATGCTTTTTTTTTTTTAAAGAATCACAAGCCATAAATATTAACATGCAATGTTGTTGTTTCATTCATGTGAATGGCAATTAATTTAGGTATCTTTAACATGAAAAGAAAAGGTCATCTCAGAAGTTCTAAATTAGGATTGGGAAGACTAAAGGATTAGCTTGAAAAGAATTGTTCTTCAACAACTAGAAGTTTAGAGAAAGCAAAAATTAGTCCTGCTAGAGTTATATACACAAGGCATATGCCTGCTTCTGAGGATTTAAACCCTCGGTTTTAAGGCCACCGAAAGCGGTTGAAGTTTCCGGGTTATCAAAAAAAAAAAAAAAAGTTATATATACTAGACAATGGTAATAAAAATTGTTAATTTATGGACGTACAATTTGCATTATAATTATCATATTCTAGTAATTAATTTAATTTGAGTTATTAGTTTTTATTTTTTGTTTGCATTATTAGAATCCTGGCAAACAGACAATCTGCTCAAAGATCCCGGGTGAGGAAGCTGCAGTACATATCTGAGCTTGAACGTAGTGTAACATCATTGCAAGTATGTAGTTTTTAATTTTCCCTTGAATTCTCTCTTACAATTGTTCATCAATACTTTGCTAATGATTTTGCATCTGTGCTTAATGAAGGCTGAAGTTTCAATATTATCACCAAGGGTTGCATATCTAGACCATCAGAGGTTGCTTCTAAACGTTGACAACAGTGCTCTTAAGCAAAGAATCGCTGCACTGGCTCAAGATAAGATTTTCAAAGATGGTAAGTTCACATATAATTATCCAACTAATTAAACCCTTAATCTCAACTTAATCAGGATATAATACTGTAACAGTAGTTTCAGCCCTAAACAAGTTATAGCTAGGGGTCGGCTAGTTATCTTAAGCTGTAATCTACTTCATATATAATTAAAGCAACTGTTAATGCATGTTCTTTGTTATCCAACAAATATTATACAACTCCATTATTTAATACATAGCATGTGAATTGATCCACAGATAGCTAAATCTGTGCACAAGAAGCTGGCCTTGAATAAAATGCATCACCTGGCAGGTTGTGCAGTTCGTAAGGGACAGCCAAACAATTTTAAGCCCTCAACTGCTATAAATTTACTAATTAGGTGTTAATCCTATAAGGGTTACTGGATATTACAATCCAGGAGGGACATGAAAGGTCTACGTGAACCAAAACTGTAAGGAGTAGATCCCAGTATAATTATTGGGTTTTGCGGTGAGTTTCTATAATTTGATTGGTTTTGTCTACATGAACCATCTAATAAATGCAATAATTTTTCTTGCTTGTCATGCTTAAATGCATTGAATGTTTTAAATTTGGAGTACTGAAGCTTGATGGTCCCAATGTATGGTAAAAATTCGATTGGCCTAACAAGCTAGTTGATTTGGTATAAATGCAGCTCATCAAGAAGCATTGAAGAGAGAAATAGAGAGACTAAGACAAGTTTATCGGCTACAAAACCTGAAGATGGAAAATACTTCACCAACAGCATCATCAACCCCATCAAATGACCCCACAACTCCAGCTACCGAAAAAGAACAGCAGCTTCTTCAAGTTTAATTCCTCTCCAGGATTTTTTCAAGAATGGTACAGTGAAAAGTAAATTCTCTTTATCATGGGACAAACAAGAAAATGGTACAAAGTGACATATGATTTCATTATCCGATCAGTCCCTGCAAAATAGTGAAGGAATTTTGGAGCATCTTACGCATCGGAAAATTTTTCTTGGATGCTTAATTAAGTGGGATAGGAATAATTTGGTGTTTGAAAGAAAAGCTAACTAGAGTGCATTACTGATCTCTTGACCATGCTTGAAAAATTCACTGGAAAAAAAGACAGTCACAAACATTCTGAAGAGCTGGGGCTAAGATTTGGTGCTGCCTGTGTGCTGCTGCTAACTATGTCTGTGCATTCACGTGCAATGTTCACATCTTACAGGGACCACTCAAGATTACATGATTGGATGGATAGCAGAGAAAATTACGTGCACCTGTGATTTAAAATAGTTTAAAAAAAAAGAGAAAAAAAGAAGAAGCTGCTAATCAGGAATATATATATATATATATATATTCTTGCTTTAACTGATTGAGGAGGGCTAGCTACGATGGTTGGTGATTATGATTCTTTTGCATATGTAATGGTCATCCTAATTGATTTATATAATGTTGTTTATTCTTTTTATAAGTCATGTTGAAAGGCAAAGGATGATGGTTCACTTAAAAAAAACCATCGAATAGTGACGGATAAACTTTCGTTGCTAAATAGCAAGCAAATAGCGACAAAATAGTGTTTGTTTAAACCAACGACGGAATAAAAACGAATTAATGACATTTTATTAGCAAGGGACACGAATCCGTCGCTAAATTTAGCGATAAAATATTCTCGAGAGTTTTAAAAACGGTTTAGCAATAGAATTGCTTATCCGTTACTATTTTCAATGTCTCGATTTAGAGATGGAGTATCTATGACTAAAATAAATATCCTTCGTAAATTAGTGACAGAAATATCTATCGCTAAAGGTGAAATATTGGAAGGATTTTTTGAAAGTCAAAACCGTCATATTAGCAACTCGACATTTACGTCCGTCGCTATATGTAAAAAAATGGATGGCCAACTTTATTTAGTTAACCGTCCATTTTTCAATAGATTAGTGAGGGATTAATGAGAAGAACGCGTCCGTTGCTACTTTTCAATTTCTAATTAAACTTCTTTCTTCTTCCTCCTTCCTCATTTTCTTCTTCATCTCCTTCTCTAGCCGACCATTGGTCTTCCTTCTTTTAAACCTCCATCAAACTTCACTCCTCCACTCTCAATCAATCCACACCCACTCTAACCTCTTTTATCCCAAAATTATCCTTGTTTTCCCATCCCTCCTATTGGTGTAATTCCATCCGAATTAGGTAAGTTTTTTTTTTCTCTTTTTTTTTCTTAATTAAATGTAGTAATTTGTTATAATTGTTAAGTTAATTTTAAATTTAATTACTTGATCTATAATTTTTTATATATTTAATTGTTATTTTATTTATTCATTTTTTAAATTATTAATTTTTGTTAATTGTTAGGTTAATTTATTGATTAGTTTGTTAAAATGTTAAATGTTGTTAAACGTTAGGCAAATTTATTAATTAATTATAATTTAAATTTTATCAAAATTAATTTTTAAGTAATTAAGTTAATTTTATTTATGTTTAGTTAATTAATTAGGCTAATTTTATTTAATTTGTTGAATTTTAATTTTATTTATATTAGAAAAGTTTAATTAATTTTTATTTTAAATTTAATTTTTTAGATTTAGAATTAATTAAGTTAAATCAACTTTTGCTTAATTAATTAATTAGGTTAATTTTGATTAATTGATTGAATTTTAATTTTATTTATATTTGAAATTGTTAATTAATTGTTATTTTAAACTTAATTTGGTTAGAGTTAGAATTAATTAAGTTAATTTGATTTATGTTTAATTAATTAATTAAGTTAATTTTGTTTAATTGGTTGAATTATAATTTTTTTTTCAAATTAGAAATTATTAACTAATTATTATTTTAAATTTAATTTGGTTTGAATTAGATTTAATTAAGTTAACTTGATTTATGTTTAATTAATTAATTAGGTTAATTTTGTTCAATTGGTTGAATTTTAACTTTATTTAAATTAGAAATTGTTAATGAATTATTATTTTAAATTTAATTTGGTTAGAATTGGAATTAATTATGTTAATTTGATTAATTTTGTTTAATTTGTTGAATTTTAATTTTATTTATATTAGAAATTGGTAATTTTGTCATTCATTTTTAAACTATTTCGTGTGTTATTTTTAAGCTATGCCTCATGAGTTAGGCGATTTGATTGTGGTGTCAACGATCGTGGCTCTAATGTTGATCATAAGACCGATGGTGGTGGTGTACGTGAACATGGCACGTGCTATCGCTAGTGTTTGGAGCCACGGACTTGATAGTAGTGCCGGCACATTTGTATCCCCTCTAGTAGTGCCCTTACCAATTATGCCTCCACCGATTGTGCCCCCGTTATGGATATCCCCATGATTGTTTTCTCAACTCCAAAAAGCTCTACTAAATCTAATGATGGATGGACTATTTGGCTTGTGCATAATTGGTAAGTAATATGTTTTACATGTGATAATTAATTTTGTATTTTCATATATTATATTGAAATCATTAATTCATTTATTTATTATTTATTTATTTTGTTCGACAGTTTAGTTTCATCAAATAAATGCTCCATAAAAATAACTATAATTTTCCTCAACTCTAATTATGCCCTCGCCAATTATGCCTTCGCCGATAAGTGCCCTTGTTGTGGATGTCCCCACTATTGTTTCCTCAACTCCAAGAAGCTCTACTCGAATCTAATGATGAACGAACCATTTGGGTCGTGAATAACCGATAAGTAATATGTTTTACAAGTGATAATTAATTTTATATTTTCATATATTATATTGAAATCATTAATTAATTAATTAATTATTTATTTATTTTGTTCGACAACTTAGTTCCTTCAAACAAATGCTCCACAAAAATAACTCGTAATTTTCAAAGAAGCGATTGGACGTCGCCGGCTCCACATGTAAGTCCGTCTCTATATAGACGAAAGACTTTTTCTTTAAAGAGTTTAGGATAAAATATTAATTATTTTCTTATATTTTATTTAAAGTATTAATTTAACATAAAAATAGTGATATTATTTTTTTCATTCATATACAAGTACTTTCTATGGGATGCGGCCATTGACGCACTAATTAAGGATGTGCGGGAGAGTTTGACACCGAGACGATATGGCGATATACTTAACAAGCTAAAGCATAAGAGTAACGGACATGCGTTTGTTAAATAGAAAGTGTGGGAAGCATGACACCGAGAGTGGGCTACTCCTAGGTATCGGCTTCAATCTCGACGAGCATCTCGAAAAACCATATCGACGATGGATGGTGTTAGTGCCGGCCCATCCAAGCATACTAGAAGGTTCATCTCTTTTATCGAGCACTCGAACTTTTATTAAATCTTATATTATCCATTTTTTATAATTTTTTTTATTTATTGCATCTCATATTATTTTATCTTTTTTTTTAGCATAATAAATTAGGTTTTAACTCAAATCTTTACGAACTATTTGTGATCACTCATAAATGGAAAGATGGGTCATTCGTCGATAGGCGATCACAAACAATAATGATAAGGTTTTATATTTTTTAAATATATATACATCCATCAATATAATCCAAAAAATATATTTATTTAATATTATAATTATTTCAATGACATAGAAGCGTGTATAGTAATTGCAAGAAGTAGTCTGCTAAAAAGTGGCGGAAGGGTGATTTATCATCTTTAGATATTTACATGTCCAATATATATTTAGTTGTTGTCAAAGGGGGAAGAAGTAGAGAGTGCACAGCATCGAAACTTATGCACCATAATATTGCTTACATTCTAGCTCTAGCTCCTCTCGCTACTTCGATGTATCCTAGTGGTAATATCCATGAGGTTTCGCCTAATACAAAGATAGGATCAAGGAGAAGAAGGTTACTATCCAATAACAGAGTTAGTCAAGTTAGCACCATACGAGTCGGTTGTAAATAGTGATGGGGTTGTTACGGAACTTGTAACAAACTTACGTCCTTTCTGCTAATCCTCCCATAACCTAGGAGTCAATTGTTCCTCTCAACATCCAACGGACGGTGTCGGGATAGTAGACCCGTTAGCCACACAAGAGTTCTAGCACCAAGCATAAGTGTGAGCAAGGCCTAGCTAGAAGACCCTTTAGTGAGCAAGACTTTTAATGCCGGTAGAAGTACAAGCATGAAGGACATTTAATATAAATAGAATTATCAGCAATGATAGATGTGTCATAGGTTAATCACCGCTCAATCTCCTACTCTATATCAAACACTTTGTAGTATATCTTCTACAACTATAACCTTTATCTTATTATCTCCGTATATATACGCAATACACGGGTTCACATAAATAACATATACAAAAGCTTTTCAATACTTTATATGGTATCGCAGCCTACTCTTTTCTTTTTTTAAGTAATTATCTTCTTCTTTAGTCATGGTCGACCAACTCATTACTCCCTTTAACACTACTACCTCCACCACATCCATCTCCCACCATATTTTTTCAATAAAACTCATTGCCAAAAATTTTCTTACTTGGAAAACTCAATTCTTACCCCTACTAAACTACTATAAACTCACCAAATTCATTGATGGCACAGACTTCCCCACCACCATCCACCATTACATCCAATACCACTCCCTCCACACCAGTTCTCGACCCATCTTTGAATCATGGTTTTAAAAAGATCAACTACTACTATCTTGGCTACTCTTTTCCTTATCCGAGGAAGTCTTTTCATATGTCATTGGCTTATCCTCTTTCCACTTCGTTTAGAAGGCACTAGAAAGTATGTTTGGTTTTATATCTCGTAACCGTTAGTTACAACTCAATATAGAACTATAAGAACTCAAAAAAAATGATTTATCCATCACCGAATATCTTTAAAAAGCCACAAGCCTTGCCGATGAGCTTTCCTCTATTGGTCGCACCATCTCTACTCGTAGAGTTTAATATGATTATCTATCGTAACATTGAGAGTGAATATCACCCAATCATCACTACCTTGAACTTGCATTTTTATCTTATCCCCTTTCCGGAGCTCCATGGTCATCTCATTGCCCATGAAATTTTACTAAAAAGTATGCATGCCTTACTCCGTCGTTAATGTTGTATTCAAACACATCCTCCATCTTACACATATCTTATTTTCTCTTTTCCCTCAACTGGCCAAATTATCATCCTTCATAATCTCATCCATCATGCCAATATAGATGCAATTGTGGTTTTCGCCGATTTGTGATTTCGTAAATCACACTACCGATAGATGCGTACAACACTACATGCCATGTCAAAATTCCTTTGCTCCCTACAGTGCTAATCTTGTTTGGCATGCCTCGCCTATGCCACCCTTCAATGTGCCTCCTCGCTTATTTACCCTTTTCTTTTTCTCCATTAGTGGGCCGGTATCCTAATATAGGTACTACACATCATATGACTTTTGACTACTCTGTTCTCTCTAATGTTATTGCTTATAAAGGTGCTAATCGGATTATTGTTGGTAATAGCCAAGGTTTGCCTATTTTTAATATTGACATTGCTTCTCTCCTTTTTTTTTCCCCATAAAAATTAAAAAATTTCCATTGTTTATCATGTTCCCACTCTCATTAAATCATTTCTATCTATTCAAAAGTTCACCACCGATAACAATTGCTTATTTGAATTTTGGTCCTCACATTTTTTGGTGAAGGATCATAAGAGTAAGGCAACCCTGTTGCAAGTCGGGAGTTAGAATGGACCATACCATATTCTATCTCCACACAAGCAAGCTTTTATAAGCCAAAACGTTCCTTTTGCAACTTCGCACTCTCGTTTTGGACATCCTCAACCTCGTATTGTCCCTATAATCTCGTTTTTTATTTCTTAAGGACAAACTACTCCTCGGAGATGTCCAAGATCTTATGGAGGGGTGTCAAGACAAGTAGACTTGTTAGCCATAAGAGTTTCAACACCAGGAGAAGTGTGAGCAAGGTGTGGCTAGAAAACCCTTTAGTGAGCAAGACTTTCAAGCATCAATAAAAGTACAAGCATAGAGGATATTCAAGTATAAGCAGAATTATCGCAGCAGTAGATGTGTCATGGGTTAATCAACTACTCAATCTCCTACTCTATATTAAACACTTTGTAGTATATCTTATATAACTGCATGCCTTTATCTTATTATCTCTATATATATATACATAGTACACGGGTTCATATAAATAACATATACAAAAGCTTTTCAATGCTTTACATGGTATTAATATTTTGTTTTAAAAAATGTTCTTACTCTTTAAGGTTTTATAAATGCTAATGAGATCATATAGCCAATTTGGTTCCATAAACTACCTTTCATGAATTCTCGCATCATGATTCTACATATCATTCTATTCAATCAACCAAATAACAAGTCCATTATCAATATTGATTATCCATATTGAGATCCACATAAGTGATGTGAATGGTTTTAAGAACAACTAGGCTTTGTTTATACTTTTAGTTTTGGGATAAATCCACATTTGAAGGCTTGAATCAGCATAAGGTCACGAGAACTCTGCGATTGACATCAACTAGCCACTATAGTCATATTCGCAATCGCCGCATCAAAATTCTTTTCCATTGCAAAGTTAAATTTAGTATTAGTATTCCAAAAAAAGTTCACATAAAATTGGTGGATGTAAATTTTATTTCTAATTCAAACAATTTTTAAGACACAAATTTACTTATTTATATCCTAGTTTTATTATGAAATTTTTAGCAAACACACACCTTACCCGAAGTTTGACTTGCTCTACCAAAGAATCATAGTTGCCATTAAAAGGAGCACAAATGTGGGGCAAGTAGTATGGCAACACCTTGAGTGTAGCATTGAAGGCACTAATGGAAAATTATGCAATAGCATCCACCTTTCCATTTTTCTGAAAGTTTAGCACCTTCAAATGTCCAAAAAATCAACCATCTATCCTTTTAATTTTATTGTCTTTTATTTAATCAAATTATCTTTTAATTAGTTGGGTTAATTTTAATTATAAAGGTTTGGGTTGAAATTAATTAGTCTTTATGGTTTGTTGGTTTCCTTGTTGAAGTAGGACATGATTAAATGTGGCCTAGGTGGATGGATGATCTTTTTGTGTTATGAATCCTTATTTGTTAAGGATTTCTTTATTTATTTTGAGTCCATATAATGTGTGCATCCAGATTTAATTAGATTAAATTAATAAAGTCATAATTAAAGATGGAAGATATAAGTCCAAGTTAAGATAAGAAAAGAGTCCTAGTTAGGAAATGAGTAGAATTGACCAAAGAGAAAAACACACCCTAGCCGACTTAGTTTAGGTCTTTTTATGTGCGTATTTAAGCATACATTTGTGCTATTTTTAATTAAGTTTTGATGAATATTTAAATAAAATTCGAGAGGATTCTCTATAATTTTTGTGTATCTCATTTGCTTGGATTAGCTAGAACTTTGTGAACACATTCTTAAATTGATCGACTAAGGTAGGCTTAGATAAAAATTATGTTAGGTGGACTCTTGATGAACGTATCTTATAAGTACTATCTAAATGAAATTAGGTAGTGGATATTTTCTTAAGGGTAATAAATTGAGACTTGCTTTATTTTTATTATTTTATTGCTTGTTCAATTGCGGGTGGATTAGAGCTCCGTACTTAATAGTTTTGGTCTTCATGCCGACAACCAAGGCTAGATATTTTATTTCAAACTAAACTTTTGATTATAACTAGTTAAAAGGTTTTTCTAAATCTTATAAAAAAATTAATAATAAAAAATATATTTACTTTTGTTTTGGGGTTGTGGGAGTTAGTGTAAATTTTGGAACCTATTCTCGTCCAAATTTATGACTTGATAGAAAAGGGGTTAAAGAGATTAGATTGAGCTAAAATTTGGTCTACCCATTCTTTTAGGTAGTATCTAAATTGTTTTAAAATTTTAAGCTACTCTGATTTGATTTGAATGGTGAACACATCTATCCTAATTTCGGGTACCATTAATGTGTTTAGTAATTATGGGTTATGATTGGTTTATGTGTTTGAGGGTTTGAAAATATTTATGCTTTGATATTGATTTGTGTGTTGTTTGAATATGATTAAGGTTTACTTGAAGTTGTTTTATTCGTTGCTTACTTTGACTTAGAGTCTGTTTGTGTGTTGCTTGTTGTTTTTAAGCTTGCAGTAGGGTTTAGCACCTTAATCCGACGATCGAAGACCCTTTAACACCTATGTCACCACTAAGCTAATCATAAACTACTTCTATGAACTCTTTATGTGAATTCCCTATAAGCACTCCAATTTTTAGTGGCTCTGCTATCGTTAGTACTACCCATCCTCTAGTGGATTGACCAATGGCCTCCTTGCCAAAATACTTGTCCTAAAACTCTCATTAACTTGTTATACTTGCTAGCTACACCAATGCTTTCAAGGAAGCCTACTTTCTTGGTCCATTAACCAAATTCTTTATAACTTCCGCCAACCATATTAATTATTCAAAAAATATGAGCAAGTTGAGCATTGCTTTCTAAAATTTGAATACAACAACTAAGCCTTCAAAGTTGCTTCCTAATATTCCGTTTAAAATCTTTTGGTCGCTAATGGATAATATGAGAGAATTATTTGTTGAGATTCGAAACTTTTTAAACTAGAGATTCCCTACATTAATGCAAGAGCAACAGTCCCACATTACATCATAAGCTTATAAGGCATATATACCTAGTTCTTGATTTGGCTCATAGTGGTATATATAGTGTAAGGGACGTTCAGTGAAATCGAAGCGAAAATCTTTGAACTCATTTCGTGGAACGAGAATATAATGTTTTAAACAAAATAATGAAATATGTAACTTTTACTATTTTTTTTAATTACTAATAAACAAAGGCCTATTGGCCACATGATTATAAAATTTTCCAATAATGATTTTATATACTTTAATATATTTTTTGAAATAATTTTTTTGGACTTAAAATTTACAAACTCTTGATTATTTTGGTCAAAATTATGGTATTATGTTAAAAAATTAATCCAATCCAAAAATTTAAATTGTTAAATAAGACTCTAAAAATAATTTTATATTATGAACTAATTTTACAAGAGGAAATATTCTAAGCTTTGGTTTCTATATCTATGTTTGTGGGCATGAAAAATACCTTTTATCGAATTAAGTCTGCTTCTCCTTTTTAAAAGCTAACACGATTCAACATTAATGACAAAAGCATTCCAATTTATATGGATCATAAAATATTTGAAAAAAAAAACACAAAATCATGTTATAAAAAGTTATTAGTCCAATTTAAGATAGTTGACTTGAGTAGAATGTAGTCACTTAAGCAAGTGGTTTCGGTTTCAAGTCCTTATGTACATAGAAAACTCCTTGAGTAACTATACTAATCTTATACTACCGGTTGTTAAATAGACTCCTAGAATGTGGTTTTAATGCCTTATAAATATTTTCACTACCATTGAATTTAAACAGATTGTTCTTTATACATTTACACATGTGGATCTATCAAGATGTATTACCTCATTTATGTTGATGATCTTATTCTTACGGCAATGATCCTAGTTGTTTGATTGTCATGATAAGCAAGCTTTGACATAGCTTTGCTTTGAAAAATCTTGAGCCCCTTCACTATTTCTTAGGCATTTAAGTGTTTTGGACCTCTTTGAGGATTTTTCTCTCTTAATAGAAATATATTTGTGACGTATTAGCTTGAAACCTTATGGATCAATCCAATCCATTTTCTACACTAGTTTGTTTGGCCACCAAATTATAAGCCATGGGTTCAAAATTTTTAGGTACTTAATTATATAAAAGAATTATAGGTGCTCTTCAATATCTCGTGCATCATATGACCAAATATATCTTTTGACATTAATCGAGTTATTTAGTACATGCACAACTTAACAATCGATCATTGGAAAACTATTAAGTGCATCATTTAATATTTATAACAAACATCACATTATGCTCTCTCACTTCATAGAAATCCTACATATTAGATATTTGCCTATAGTGCTCGTTGATTGGGGTGGTTGTCCTTATGATAAAAAATACACGACAAGTTTTACCACTTATGTTAGCTTAAATTGAGTTTCTTTGAGCTCTTAAAAATAACGAACAACGACAAGATTCTTTACTTAAGCTGAATATAGAACTCGGTAATAGCTATATCCGAGGTATTGTGGTTTTATTCTTTTATTCATGAATTAGGTTTTACCCTCCCAAATGCTCAAGTTTTATGGTGTGACAATATTAGCTCAACCTACCTCACTCGCAAATCCTATTTTTCACTCTCGAAGCAAGCACTTGAAAATAAGCTTCCATTTTATGCATGATAAGGTGAATACTAAGGAACTTTAGGTTTCATATATATATATCCTCTAATGATCAAATAGTAAACATCTTAACAAAGGCAATATCAAAGCAGAAGTTTCCATTCTTCAAACACAAGTTGGCAGTACTTTCGTCCACCATCAACTTGAGGGAGAGTGATAAGTTTACTACCATTTCAAACTTGAATTCAAACATAAGATATGATAGCAACCCTTATGTTACGCCCTCATCAAAAGAGAGATTTTTTTAAAGGCTATTCAGAATGCTAAATAAGTTTGAAAGCCTCTAAAAGAGTATGAAGTAATACGAAGCCTTTAGGATATCTAAGAGAAATTAAACACGTCCTAGAGAATTCTAGAGAGTCCCTCACTATTCTAACATATATACATATATTTAGACAGTTCCTTGTAAATATCTAGATAGGATAATTCTAGAAAGCCAATTGTAGCCATTAGATCAAATAGATCTTAGCCATCCATTGAGGAGGTAGAAGACTATAAATAGGCAAGGCCTTCATTTGGCTAAGACATTTAAGCATCTAGAAATCTAATCTTTAAGTTGTAAGCTTTAGAGAGATCAATACAAGGAGTTCTTCTATCTCTTATATGTGTCTCTCTTACTTAACAACTTTGTGTGGGGAAGGTTGACTTGTTTGACTTAGAGAGAAGTGACTTAAGTGTCATATGAAAGCTTAGGAATGGCCAAGTTCGTGATAAGTGGTATTAGAGCTAAGTTCTATCAAATGTAAGTAAGCTTAAGGTTAGCTAAGTGTTCAAAGAGTAAACATATCTAGCTCTAGTGTTGAGGATGTTACTAGGGGAGCTAGGAAGGAAACTCTACCTCTCAACCTAAGAAGGGAAAGGGAAAGTCTTGTGATGTGCCTGGTTGCCTTTAAAGAGCGACTCATAAGGGTGGAGGAGCACCTTGCTAATTTTGAGGAGAGAATCAAAGAGATAGAGGGAGGTGATGAGGGGAGACTCTAGGTATGATAGGCCTACTTAAAGTGCTCTTTGATCTCCAAGCTCGAGTGGAAACGATTGAGAGGTATGCCAAAGAGAATGCTATCGAAAAGGATGTTCTCGTGGAATGGATAAAGAAAATGTTCAAGCAAAATCAAGAGTCTATGACCATATATGAGCAAACTCTTGAACAACTTAAAAAAGATTGGGAAAATTATTAAGAAGTCATCTCTAATGGTGTGGTATTGAGGGATACACCAAAAGTTAAAGTGCCAAGATCAAGGAACTATATTGACAAGCAAAATGCTAAGGGAGTTAGCAACTTCTTTTGGCAAGTGGAGCAATATTTTGAGGCAATAGGCTTGAGCGAGGATCGAAGTCACGTCAAGATTGGTACTCTCTACCTTTCGGAGGATGCTATTTTATGATGGAATATGAAACATCAAAAGCTTAAAGAAGGGAATCGAGAGTCGTTTAGTTGGGATGCATTCAAAGTAGTCGTGTATGCTTAATTTTACCCCGAGGAACTAGATTGGAAAGAATGGTACAAGCTACTAACATTGAAGCATATGAGAACTATTCACGAGTATGTTTGAGAATATGTTTCTCTTAAACTTCGTGTACGTGAAAAACCTAATTATGATTATATGTATGATTTTATTAAGGGACTTCAATTATGGGAATAATAAGAGATGTAAAGTCGAAAACTTAAGACCTTCGCCTAAGTTGTGGCCATAGCTAAATCTCTAATTGAGTATTAAAAAAAAGGTAGAACCCTCCAAGTTCAAGAAAGACTTCAAGGGCAAAGGTGGGGGAGCTTATAAAAAAAGAGGTATAAATATGGGTAAGATAAAGTACATAAGTTTAAAGGTTTTTTTAAAGAGTATGACAAGAAAGAATTTAAGCCCAAGGGTTGCTACTTTTGCAACGGGCAATATCAATGGAGAGAGTACCCAAAGTAGTAAGCTCTCAATACTTTAATGGAGAAGAAAGAGTGTGCTCTCGAGCATAAGAAGTATATGGGATCATTATGGCTTCTCAATGCCTTGAATGTCTAGCCCTCGCACTAAAAGATAGGCTTATGTACATAGATGTGAACATGAATGGCAAGGCCGCACTTGTCATGCTAGACACGAGTACCACGCATAATTTCATGATCGAGGATGAGGCCAAAAGACTCAATTTGGTAGTGACCAAATCATCAAACAACATGAAGACAATGGATACTTCTCCTAAGCTTACTTGTGGCGTAGCACATGGAGTAAAACTTGGTATAGGTATATGAAAGAGGACGTTGAATTTCATGATTGTCTCGATAGATGACTTTAAGGTTGTGTTAATAATAGAGTTTTTCAAACAAGCAAAAGCCATGCCTACACCTCACTTGAAGCAAATGGTGATTATGAAGGAAAAAATACCATACATGGTACTAGTTAAGGTGCATGTTAGATCGGACTTGAAGCATCTCTTGGTTATGCAAGTAAAGAAGGGCTTCAAGAAAGGAGAAGTCACTTACTTGGCAACATTGAGAGAATATGCGATGGTGGATGATGAGGATGTGAAAATACCCAAAGAGATTGCCAATGTGTTAGCTAAATTCGTTGATGTGATGCCACCAAAATTATCTAAGAAGATGCCACCCAAAAGAGAGATCGATCATTAAATAGAGTTGGTGTTGGGTGTCAAGTTATCAACCATGAAATTTTATCAAATGACCCCTCTCGAGTCGAAGGAATTGAGAAAATAATTAAAGGCTATGTTAGAGGTTAGACAAATACAACCCTCCAAGTCACTTTATGGCTCACTTGTGTTATTCTAAAAGAAGCATAATAGATCATTGAGAATGTGCATAGACTATCGAGCATTGAATAAGGTCACAATGAAAAAAAAATGTCTAATTTTGTTCATAGCTAATTTATTCGATCAGTGGGAAAAAACTTGGTCCTACACTAAGCTTGATTTGAGATCGGGATATTATCAAGTTTGAATTATCGATAAAGATACGCCAAAGATAGCATACGTGATAAGGTTTAATTCCTATAAATTCTTTGTTATGCCATTTGGCTTGACAAACGCCCTAGCTACCTTTTACACCTTAATGAATAAGGTATTTCAATCGTGCTCGGATCGGTTTGTAGTGGTATATCTTGATGATATTGTGGTTTATAGCTCAATATTAGATGAGCATCTTTACCACTTACGTACCGTATTCAAGGTCATAAGAGAGAATGAGTTATATGTCGAAGGAAAAAGTGTTCATTCGTAAAAGAGGAAGTACTCTTCCAAGGGCACAAGATTTAGGGAGGAAGGTTGATAATGGATGAAGCCAAAATCAAAGCTATCTCAAAATGGAGAGAGCCAATCAAAGTACTCAAGTTTCGCTCTTTCCTTAGACTAGTCAATTACTATCGTCGTTTCATCCGTGACTACTCAAAGAAGGCAGCCCCTTTCACTAACTTGTTTAAGAAATATAAGAGATGGGAGTAGAGTAAACGATGCTAAAAAGCTTTCAAGGAACTAAAGTAAGTTGTGACTAAGGAGCCGGTGTTGAGCTTGACCGACCTAACCAAGCCATAAGAGTACACACGTATGCTTTTGATTTTGCTATAGGAGGTGTGTTGATATAGGAAAAACATCCCATAGCTTACGAGAGAAGGAAGCTAAATGACATTAAATATTGATATTCGATGTAAGAGAAGGAGATAATTGTAGTGGTGCATTGCTTACATACTTAGAAGCACTATTTGATAGGGTCTTGATTTGTAGTGAAGATAGATTACGTAGCCATAAGTTACTTCCAAACTTAAAAGAAGTTGACACCGAAGCAGTGCTTAATGGCAAGGTTTTTTTTATCGAATATGACTATGCCTTTGAGTACAAACCGGATAAGACCAATATGGTGGCCGATGTAGTTAGTAGAAAGGCTAAGCCGCATCATTTGACAAAGGTGGATAGGGAAATCGTGGTTAGAATTAAGAAAAGAATAGAGCATGATCTCACTCGCTAAGAGTTTGTTGGGCCTTGTAAGAGATGACAAGACTAAAAAATTTTAGGAGGAGGATGACCTTTTTTACATAAAAGGAAGGAGAATTTATGTGCTTAAATAGGGAAATATTCGATGAGATTTGATGAAGAAATGCCATGACTTGATGTAGGCTAGACATCCAGGACAACAACACGCTGGAGCCTTACTAAAGGGAACATATTTTTTGCCACAGCTTGTGCGATAATGTAGAGTCCTATGTCATAATATGCTTGGTGTGCCAACAAGACAGCTTGAAAATCGAGTGTCAAGGGGTCTAGTGTAGCTTTTGCTTGTCGCAGAGAGGCTTTATGAGACAATCACCATAGACTATATAGTGGGCTTTGCTGAAATCGGAGAACTTTGGGAGCATTATTATAGTCATTAACAAGTTCTTTAAATATGTCACTTTCACACCAATCCCAACGGATGTGACGATCAAAAAGACCACCAAACTACTCTTCAAACATGTGATGAAGCATTGGGGTATGCCACGACATATAATCAATGATCGAGATCCTCGATTCACTCGGGAAGCTAAGGATTAAGATATTCAAGTTGCTAGGTTTGAAGTCGTATTACTCCATGAGTTTTCATCCTCGGACGGATGGACGGATCGAGATGGTTAATTCCTTATTGGAGACATATTTAAGGCACTTTATGAGTGTCAACCAGGTGAGATTGAGTTAAGTTGCTAGATGTTGTCCAATTCTCCTACAACTTGTAAATGATTGAGTGTACTAACAAGAGTCCATTCGAGATAGTGATGGGCCAGCTGACCTCTTGCTCCACATACGATGGTGCTTGGTGACAAATACTAAAGAAGCGGTCCAAATGCATATTCATTGGTCAAAGAATGGCAAGATTAGGTAGACTTGACATAAATGTATTTGAATAAAGCTATTAAGAAGATAAAGAAGTGGGCGACAAAAAAAAAAGAAAGATAGATGTCGCCTTTCAACCATATGACAAAGTGATGGTGAAGTTGTTGCCACAACAACATAAGGCATTTCAAAAGGTGCACAAAGACCTTATACGTCGATATGAAAGACCATTTGAGGTAGTGCACAAGGTGGGAGAGGTGTCCTATAGTCTAGAGTTGCCACCAAAGTCGAAGATCCATTCGATGCTCCATGTTAGTTTGTCGAAGCCATACCATGCCAATGAGGAGGATCGAAGTCAAGGAGTTTCTCTTAGAACACTTACGAAATGGTTAACTCATATAACAAAGAAGTTGATTTCATACTTAATGATCGCACAATTAGATGTTGTGGATTGCCACCAAGGAAAGAGTATTATGTGAAATGGAAGGGATTACAAGAAAGTGAGGCTAGCCGAGAACTCCGCCGAAGCCTCGAGGCAATTTGCACGGAAGGTCTAAGAATATAGTGAAGGCGTACCGAGGACGTTGCCAAATTAGGTGGAGGAGAATGTTACGCCTCGTTCAAAAAATGGATTTTTCTAGAGGCTATTGGGAACGCCTGGATAAGTCCGGAAGCCTCTAAAAGAGTATGAATCAATGGAGAAGCCTCGAGGATATCCAAGAGACGTCTAAACATGTCTTAGAGAATTCTAAAGAATCCCTTATTATTCTAGCATGTACGTATCTAAAGAGTTCCTTATAAATATCTAGATAGAAATATCTAGATAGGATAATTCTAGAGAGTCAATTGTAGCCATTAGATCAAATAGATCTTAACTATCCATTGAAGAGGTGGATGACTATAAATAGGCGAGGCTTTCATTTGGCCAAGACATCTAGACGTTTAGAAATCTAATCTTTGAGTTGTAAGCTTTAGGGAGAGGAATACAAAGAGTTCTTTTATATCTTGTATGTGTCTTTCTTGCGTGACAACTTTGTATGGAGAAGGATGACTTGATTTGACTTAGAGAGAAGTGAGCCAAACGCCGCACGTGGGCTTGAGAAAGGTCAAGTCCGTGACACTTAGGACTCTATCTATACATTGAAATACAATTAATTTGTTATACCAACTCTTTAACTATATATATATATATATATATATATTGAATAAGAAAACACTTTTAATTATAATTGGCATTAGAACTTTCCCAAACTTGTTATGTGGTGACTCTAACCCAAAATTAGCCTATTTTCTTTTTGATTTTAGTCCATCTAATATATGAAAAAATACTTGGGACTAAATCAATTCCCGAGCCATTCCTTTTTTCTAGTGATTTCAAGTCTCTTTTTGACTATCGCAACCAACGAACGATTTCATTTTAGGTTCTCTCGCATTTCATATGCATTACAAAGCCAATGAAAGTTAATTTTACCTTAAAGTATTAATTTATTTGGTTGTAGAAGGTTTTATATAAATGGGAGTCAATAGGAAGGAAATAGAATCTGAAGAAGTCAAATTAATGAGAATCTTGTGATTTAGTGGTATCTAGGGTAAATGCCTCCAAACCTATGTTTGGATGAGTAAATAATTTCACAGATTCACTGGCTCTACTAGCAACCATTGATTCTCTCTTCCATTTTTTACCAAGACAATATGATCATGTAGGAAAACATATTTAAAACCATATTATCATCGACTCAGTCTTTCTCGTCTATAAGGGTAGCAAATGCACTAATATTATTTACGGCATCAATAAGAAAACTAGTGTTCATTCAAATAATTAGACTTTCAGTTCCTTCATGATCAACAGTGTTATATGACAGATAAATGCGTGCATGCACACTTTAATTTCTTTGTTTTTTAAATGTTACCAAAGCTAACTCGAAACCACCAATCACTCTCTTTTTGAACAGAACAATCAACCGTTCCACAAAATTTTGAATACGTAGAAGTTAGAAGAAGCCCAAACATGCTTTCCACTTGAAGGCCCATATGAACTTTAGAGGCCTAGAAATGTCATAGGTGAAATTGAGCAAAGTAGATGAAACATAAAAGAAATTCTGCATGGGCCACAATACAGTAGGAGTGCAAGCGATCCAAGGCCAATTTATGCAGCAGCTTGGATTCTGTAGCTAAAACTCGTAGCATTAATTGAATTAGGCATATTGGTAAATATCGCCTATGGAACCTGCTAACTTTATATCTGATGTGACAAAATATTTCGATTTTGTTAGGCGTATAACATGATGCTTTTAATAATAAATTCAGGTGCGATTTGTTAGAGTACAAATAGGATTGCAAATAGATCGGATCTTGATTCAAATTCAATTAAAATTTGATGTAATTAAATGAATTTGATTATTTTTTTAATCTAAATTTGATTATGATTCGAATCAGCTAACATATTTATTAAATTGATCAAATCTGTATTTATTTGATTCAATTTGATAATAATCTGATCTGAAATTTAAAATTATATTTTTACAATAAATATAATATTTTAAAAAGATTAAAAATTTAAATACATATATATATATATATATATATATATATATATATATATATATATATATGAAACTAGTTTAAAATTTAGGATTTATTTATTATAAAGTTCAAATAATGCATATCTTTCTACAGTGAGGATTGTGTTTTAAAAAAATCACATATATATTTTTTGTCATTTTCTTAATTCAATTTGGTGGGAAAATTTTTTTAAATTGACTTATATATCTTTTTAAATAGTTGGTGTTATTATATTTTTCTTCACTCTATTTTTGCTATCATGTAGACAAGAAATAAAGATGATTTATTATTATTATTATTATTATTTGAGTTTTATCATATTTCTTAGATTGTTGAAGATAAATTTTTATTAAAATTATTTGATTTTATACTTTTAAATTGTATGGTATTTTGAATTTTTTGTAAAATGAACAGATGAAATATTATCTCAATATATTTATTGTATATACGAGTGATTGAAATATATTTTATATTCAAATAATATATTAATTATAGTAAACATAAGTTTTTTTATAAAAATCAAGTGATAAATTTGATAAACTTCAACCCGATCTAAATCTATTAAAATCCAAATTTAAATTTACATTTTCAAAATTTGATCTATTTTATTAAATAAATTGAATATAAATCTATTACAATCGGATACATTCCCGGTACTAAATGCAAGGTGCACTAAATGCACGGTGAAAGGGATATAACATATATGCTTGTCCTTTGAACTTGTATATCGTTTAATAGAAGTTGTATTTGTTACCTTTACCTATTAAGCTTTCTGAGTATAATAATATTAGTTGTAGTGTTCTTTCTTTTTAGAGTCTTACATCATATAAACTTTTGATCAGATTTCTCTTAATTGACACATGACACAGATTAAGGAGTCCCCAACAATATCTGATAAGGAAAAAGATGATCAAAATATTGTTCCAGGATGATCAATTGATCCATGAAATAGAAACACTTGTTATCTAGGGGTACTTAATTATTTGCAAGACGAGTAGACTTATTAGGGAAAGAAATAAATGTCTCCAAAAATCCTATAGTTTCTATTTTAATTTACAAAAATAAAAATATTATCGAAACACAATTATTGCCAGCCAGCTTGGTTTTCCATTTCCGAAGCAAATAGAATTTGTTCATCAATCCTGGGATCGTGCTGCTGCAACTGTTGCACTTCTGGTTGCTGATGCTGTCTAAAGCGGGGAATGCATGGAAGGCAATAAAAAATAAAAAGAGCAAGTGAGGAAGTTCCAAATGTAACCAGAAATGGTCCGATGAAGGGAGCAATTCCAATGCTTGCATGATCAGACTTTGAAGCTGAGCACTTGGAGTTGTTCAAAGAAATTTGAAGCATGTCCATGAGCGTCTCTGATATATTGACGACAGCTTGGGAAATGTCAGGAATATATGGGGAATTCTTTGGGAAAACCTGTCAGATTATTAAGATGAGTACAAAGAAATATATATATACACATGAAGTGATTTTGTATCCAATGGTGAATGAAAACTCACAAATCCAAAACCTCCAACTTTATATATCGGTCCTGAAGCAGTGAAGCCCTTGCAATGTTTAGCCATGAAAGCCTTGATGTATGGAATTTCAAGGAATGCAGCCCCTATACTTCCATTGACAAGAGCTGTAGCATATTCTTCCTCGTTTCGTATTCCTACAATATTTTCATCTTGAATTTTGAAGACATTCCTCAAATATGCCCCTACAAAGGAGTCTGCATCACACCCTACTTTTGCATTGCTCATCCGAAGTGTATCGATAGTGACAAGACTCTCATACGATATTTGTTGAAGGGTGATCAAGGACGATAAATTAGCTGTGAAAGTTTGATTAGTGACCAAGGCTAGAAAAAGCCATGCAACCATCACCATCCGAGACAAATTGCTATGCAATCCTTCGCCTGCAAAATAAATAAATAAATAAATAAAAATTCTATATGTTTGATTTAAAGTTCATGATGATTTATTCATTCAAATTATGCTTCTGATAGATACAAGTGAGGAAAGAAATGATTATACCCTTAAGTGAAAAAAGTGTAATGAAAGATGTTGAAAGCATGGTTCCAATTTGCTTCCGCCTAGAGCCTCTGAAATCTGGATTATCTTTCTTCCGTTCAATCATTGATACAACAAATCCATTATACACAGTAATGGCTGCGATGCTGATCCATAATGCTCCTGTGAATGGCTTCATAAACAACCGAGCTTTATTTATTGTCTTAGGATTCTCGTACACCACCATCTGGATACCTGGCTCGGTGAAAGGTTGAGAGAACTCTGCAAATTTGCTACGGTTGGCCAAAATGGCCGTGTCTCCGATTGCAGCATCAAAAGTCTTCCCCGGTACAAGACACCAAGTCAGTTGTAGGCTAAAAATTATTCTCGAAGTTGAGCAATACGTAGTACAAGAACAGAGAAGATACAGAAAACAATATATATATATAGTTTACCTGATTATAAACTAGATAAACTAAGGTTTCATAGAGACCATCATAGCCGATGAAATCACACGGCAAAGCATAGGGCAAACGAGCGAGAGTGGCGTTGAAGACATCAATTACGAATCCTGTAACTCTTATACTACCCCCAGGACCATCATATGAAACATTTACAAATTCTTTGTGATTATTTCCTGACGGTACTACTATTCGCAGTCTCTTTCCCCCTGCTGCTGATGCCCATCCTCGAGGAACTGACCATGGTCCTCCTGGCCAAATGATCTGTCTCAGAACTCCTATGGACTTGTTGTAATGGCTGTTTGCACCAACAGTTTTTGAGAAACCATGTTCCTCAGTCCAATACCCGAGTTCAGTACTTACCCCAACAACATTGACTATGCTGAAGATACGAGCTGCAGGATGCAACATGCCGTTTTTAAAATATATGGGACCAGTTAATCCCTCAAATTTAGAAGCTAAGATTCTAGCCAACAAATTTCTTCCACCCATTGAAGCTACAGGAGTATTACTTGTTGAATTTCTGAGCCTTTTCGCACTTGGTCTTCCCTCAGTTGCAACAACAACAGCCCACATTGCATCATAGGCCTGCAAGGAAGAAATCCCTGGCTCTGCAAATTGCTCTTCAGGAAATTGGGACCTGAACATCACCTGAAATCTTGAGCGAAAATCTGCAATTCTTTTACTTGAATTGGCAATGTAGCTTTTGACTCCCAAGGCACCTTGCATTGATGAAATGATTGAAGTATTGAATGTATCGAAAAAGTTTGCTGTGGAGTCTGTGGTGATCCAGACATACTCTTCTTCCATCATTTCCAATTTCTTCGCTTCTCTGAATATGCTTTTCGCCAATGTTGCGCTAGTATGAACAATGAACACCCGGCTCTGCCTGTTTCTAAGAGACATCAGTCTCTCAGATAAGAAAAGGGATGGAGGTTCGGGGGGTAAAGGCAATAATTCATTGATTTCTGCATCTGCTTCTTGAAGAGCGGTGAAGAGATGTGGTATGATACTTTCAGCTTTATTGTCCTCATAAATGATGTTCACTCTCCGCCATTGACAACTCTGAACGATAGCTGCTATAGCTTTCATCTGCAAAAGCTGGCTGCGAGCTGCATTAATCAGAAAAGGCCAACGTAAAGAGGCCCAAACTGGGACTTCATTTGCCAGTGAAAGGATAGGAACTCCAAATCTGTTGCCAAGCTCAGCAATAAGGACAACCTCTTGCGATGTTCCCATGCCTATAATAGCTTCGACATTTTTCTTTTTGATGAGGGTTGTAGCTGCAACACATGGATAGAATATTTGTCTTCAGAAAAATAGTACTATTATAAAAAGGGATTATCACTTAGATTTTCATCATGTTTGACGGTTCATTTAAATCAAATTCATTTTTTTTTTTTTTTTAAATTTGATTTGGTTCGGTTTGTTCATTTGACCCAATTTTAAACAATTTATATAGATTCGTTTCACAATTTACATGTCAGTTTATTCAATTTGACGGAACCTCATTAATCCTATATATATAGCTATGTAAAAGTAATTTTGAAGAACAATTAGATTAAAGGAATGAATCAATAAACTTTTGGTTTAGTGACAGTGAGCTTCTTATACTTATAAAAGATTACAGATTCAAATCTTCTTTTTAGAGTATTTGAATTTAAAAAAAGACTCGTTACCAGAAAAAAAAATCAGAATATTTTTTTATTTTTGTAGTAATGGCTAATTTAGTTTGTCATTGTAATACGATTCTTTTCCTTATTTCATAGCTACTAACTATTAACAGTAACTTTCTGATATATTACCGTTAATGTGTGCTGCAAAATCTCTATTTGTGACAAAACAAATAAATTAAAGGAATGACCGATCTCTATTTATGACGAAATAAATAAATGAAAGGAATGAAAGAGGCTGCGTTTGAAAAGGATTTTCAAAATGTGTTTTAGTTGAATAAACATTAAATTTGATTGTTTTTTTTTAGTCCAAACTCATTTTTGCAAAAAAATAGTTAATTGCGCCATACTACCAAAAACACAATAAAGCTTTTGTGAAATTAATTACCTAATTTAAAAAACTTGGGGCCAGTATTTGTGTCTCTATCATGTTTTGCTGTGTTTAATAGTTCATTTGAGTTTTGAGACAAGTAATTGCAACTCATAACGCAAATTCTAAAATGAAACAATGAATTTAAAATTCTGAGAAAAGAAAACGAAATTGATTGAGCTAAGTATTTTTTATTCTAATTTACTTTTTTTATACACTGCCGTTAAGTTCTGTGTATCTTCCTCTGCATGCATGAAAAACATAAAACAAATCAAAGCGATAACAACAAGCTAGGCAAGGCCAGTTTTATTCTTGGCTATAAAAGTTATAAACATACGTTCAACAGAGATGAATTTAGAGTTCAGAAGCACTTTTTTTTTTTTTCCCCCTAATCAAGAACGAATGATTTATTTTGTAGTTTATATATACTAAAGCTTTCTATCTTTAGTTTTAATTTATGGCGTGGGGGGGGGGGGAGATTTTGTAATTTTACATAATCATGTTAGTTAGGAAAAAAAAAAAGATATTACTAACAAATTGTTCACATGTTGTTTAATTACTGAGTCATGTCAACATCACATGTGAAACGCATGCTCAGGATTCAATCAATGGGATCGGCTAACTTAATTACAAACCAAAAATTAGTTATAATACTCGAATTGAAAAGATTAAAGTTAGGATACCAATCAACGGTCAATGTATAATTTAGTTAATAAGTCGTTAAAGAATTATTTCAACTTAAAAACTTAAGTTGAAAAGTAAAGCTTTAGAATATAATTTATATTAAATTTAATTTTACTTAGAATAAAAAGTGAAAATAATGAAATTTGAAATCGTGACTATTAGATTATCAAAACTCTGATACATACTATTTCAATATAAAAATTTTGATTATTAAACAATACTTCAAAATATAATTTATATTAGTCTCTACCTCAAGCTATCAAATATGAAAAGACACCTTGCCTTAAAAGACTGAAATGAATGCCAGCTACTTCAAGCCTGAATTCATGGACAGATGAGAACTCGAAGAGGCCATCTCTAGAATCCTATGCACATTTAAAGAGGAAAGAATGTGATGCTAACGTACCACTTTGTTGGATTAAAACGGTGCTGTCAAAGATTTCTAGCACAGCATGTTTCCACTTTTGATGTACAGAATGCCTAAACTAGAGCATTACTTAGTATTAATTACGTCTACTTTGGTAGCCATACATGCATGGTTAATTTAATTGGTTTCCCGTGTTTCAAAATTTTAGAGTTTCACAAATTTAAAGAGAGGATCATGTCGGTCTCACCAGAGGAGGCTGCTCGGATGGAATCCCCTTTAGAGTCTTTGACATATAGATTGGGCTGCTGGGTAGCATTGCTGTAGAAGTCCTGGATTGCCATCTTCATAGCCACTTTCTCTTCTTTCCCGGCACGAGTGGTGCAATCTACAATACCACCTAAACTCATGAGTTTGTTTTCCAAGGCAAAAGCTTTTAGATCATCTACTTTAGACATTCCATCTGTCAATAAAGATGATAGAAGAAAGAGGATCAAGAAGGCCACGAGATTTGCAGATGGAATCATTTTATCATGCTTAATTTCTAGACTAGGATAGATTATGGCTGAAATGTAGGAGCCCATGTGTGTGTGTTTACACACAACAAACTTGGGAGGCAAATTAATGCAGAAGGAATAGTTAAATAATAAGAGAAGTAAGCTTCTAAGAATTTTCTCAGTACTTCAACAGACTTGGATTATCACGATGGCCATATGGAAGTTGATGGCAACGCTCTATTTACTTATTTATTTATTTATAATGAATAGGATAAATGGATCGTAGATTTTATCAATGAGGTTAACAAGTATAAGCTCGAAATACAATTACAGGAACGGCAGATACGATCAACAAACCAATAACATGACTTCTATATGGTTTCAATTTAATTTGTCTGTAGTTTTGAATCTTATAATAAAGTTATGGCAACTTCGTTGCATGTCACTAATAATATTCAATTCTTTTAGACCATAACAATATTTCGTCTCATCACAAGAGAAATTTATGTCGCAGTCATAAATGGTTGGTTGAGGCAATAAATTAATTGAAATAAAATCTCTAATTCATTGAATCTGTCTAGGAATATTTTTATTTAGTATACTATATATGGTACCTTCACAGAAATTTGATGAAGATTGCTGAAATAGCATAATATATATATATATATAT
The DNA here is from genome assembly GCA_963924115.1 of Dovyalis caffra. Classification (NCBI taxonomy): domain Eukaryota; kingdom Viridiplantae; phylum Streptophyta; class Magnoliopsida; order Malpighiales; family Salicaceae; genus Dovyalis; species Dovyalis caffra. Next base: position 32,568 of record CAWUPB010000221.1, on the reverse strand, counting down.
ATATATAAAGAATGATTAGATAATCTGACCAAAATTTGTTCAACTCTATTCACAAACGAGGTTCATTTAAGACTTACATCTTGCTATTGTTGTGCTGTAAAACCCAACCAATTAAACATTTATATACATAAGATAAAAATAGCTACATTAACGAGGTGGTTGTCAAAATTTTTAATTAAAAATACTATTTTTCCTTCTTCTTTTTTTAACTATGAAAAGAGTCTCATATTTTCCTACAAATATAAAATTTTATTTTCATATAATTATTTTCAACTCGATAATTTAGAATGTCAGAACTAGTATAAAAAAAGCTGAGTTCAAAGAGTTAAGAAAAATTCAACTTAATTGTCGGCATCAAGACACCAAGTTTGTCATTAGATCCAGAATACATAGTACTCATGATTCTTGTTATACAAGTATCTGCCATCCCAGCTCGGCTAAAAGCCTGACGCACTTTCCCTCCCAACTAGTAACAACACTAACAGAACTAACGGTCTTAACCAACTGCACCACTTAACTACTCTTATTCTTATCACACACGTGAGTAGTTCCCAATCAGTGATTAATTCCCTTGCTGATCAACACCTTCTTCTGCTATGATCACATCATCTGTCATCGCCCCATCCATTGATCCATCCTGAGAAAACCTGTATCAGAATACATAAGTTCAGAGAAAGAAATTTTGAGGATAAAATTGAGCTGCAGAAAACCTAAAAGCGTTTAATCTTAGTTCAGAATGAAAAACACACACCTAATGCCAGTGACCTTGATTTTCCATTTCAGAAGAAAATAGCCAGTGTTCGTCTGCTTGGGGATCATGCTGCTGCGATTGTAGTAAGTCCCATTGCTGTTGTCGTGGTTGTTGTCTAGTTCTGAAGTTCCAATGAATGTACAAGATTTTGCGAATATAAGAAATCAAGAAAACCAAAAGGGCAATTGAAGATGTTCCTACTGTAATCAGAAAGAGACCCATGAAGCTTGTAAGCCCAAGGCTTCGATGATCATCATTAAAATTTGAATCTGAGCACTTGTACGAGGAGATCAAAGCATGTTCAAGCTTTTTTAGTTTTCCTGTTTCTGCTACTCTCACAACTGCTTGGGAAATGTCAGGAAGATATGGAGAATTCCTTGGGAAAACCTGTGGCATGATACATAGAAGGCCTGAACAATTGTAAAGTTGAACTCAATGCAGCATATACTCATGACCATGAATTTTGGGCAAATATTTGACAAAATTGAATTTTTATGCTTGCTCTAGGACAAACTTTACAGGTAAACGCTGATCATTTAATTCCAGCATGGCCTTATGGAAGGTTCATTGCAACTTTTATGCAGATATGGGGGGAAATTTCAACTAGTCTTGCTTCCTTAAAGTGCATTCAGAACTCAGAAGGATTCCTTGGGTTACTCTAGTAGGATGACATTTAGAAAAATGTGGAAGCTTCATAGGCCAAAGGATACTTACAAATCCAAAACCTCCAACTTTGTATGTCGGTCCTGAAGTTGCGAATCCCTTGCAGTTTTTGGCAAGAAGAACTTTGACATATGGAACCTCAAGAAATGCTGCAGCTATCTTTCCACTAACAAGGGCTTGAGCATAGTCATCTCCTGCATGCATTCCTACAATATTTTCTCGTTGGAAACCAATTACCGTTTCCAGATATTGCACAACAAAGGAGCTTCCATCACACCCAACTTTCGCTCCACTGTTCTTTAGTGTCTCAACATCAACTGGATTCTGATCAAGTTGTTGAATTGTAAGTAAAGATGTTAGACTTGCAGTGAAACTTTGAGTGATGACTAGTGCAACAAAAAGCCAAGCTGCCATCACCATCCGAGACCAATTGCTGTGCAATCCATCACCTAATTAACCAGAAATGAAAAAGAAAATCCTCAGGAAAGAGAATCCTGTGCACACAATAATAGCATGTTCATAAGAATATAATGAAATGAAACTAATCTCACATTCCCAAGAATTATAAACATGCCAGCAGGTTCAATTCAGTAAGAGGCCAAGATTCTGAACATGTGGTCAGCAGTTAATAGCAAAGGCATGCATGAACATGTTTCTGTGTGTGTGTCAAGTCACCAAAATGTAAAAATTTCTATCGGTGTTTTGGTTAAAAGAAGAGATTATAAGTGAAAAGGAAATGGCTATTTACCCTTTAGTGAAAATAGCGTAATGAAAGCTGATGGCAACATGGTTCCTATTTGCTTCAATATAGGTCCACTAAAATCTGGATTATGATTCTTCCGCTCAATCAACCAAACAACAAATCCATTATAGATGTTGATGGCCAGTATGCACATACACAATGATTTTGTAAATGGCTTTTTGAACAACCAAGCACTATCTGATCTCTTATGTTTGATGTGCACTAACATCTGGACCCCATAATCAGTGTATGGTTGAGAGAACTCTACATATGCGCAACGATTGGCCACAATGGCTGTGTCTGCTACTACTGCATCAAAAGTCTTCTCCAACAGAGTGTACCAGTTAGTTGTCGTGGAAGAAGTAGAACCTTCCAGATTGGCAAATACATACAGTGCATGAAAGTGGACCTTTAAAGAAGTGATCTCTTCTGCTTTGACAAAGTAATGTTATCTTTGACTATAATAGAAGGATTGAGCATTTGAAATACAACAAGCGATTAATTTAGCAAAGCTTTTAGAGGAATTCATCAATGAATTCTACTTAAATCAGGGAGATTTTTGCATATTTGATATGGTTAAGGTTGCTATAAGAACTCTTTATGTAACCGTACTTTTGAGCTATATAACCATAAGCTAGCATAAATACTATAAATGAGTTCAAATATTTTCTAGCATGGAAAGGAACAGCCTTTTTTTCTATCTAAATTTTTTCAAAAAATCAGTACCATTAACCAGAAAAAAGAAGTTAACTAGAGAATCCTCACCTGCAGATCAACTTGCTGCACCATGGAATCATAGGTGCCTAACTTATACGGAGTGAAATTATATGGCAGGCGATAGGGTAACAACTTGAGTGTGGCTTTGAAAACATCAATAGTAAAACCTGTAACATTCAGAGTGCCCCCAGGAACATCATATGTAGCATCCACAAATTCCTTATGGGTATCTCCCATTGGTACCCCTATTTGTAGCGGCTTGGAACTTGTTGGTGCAGCCCATCCTCCATGGACCGCCCAAGGACCTCCTGGCCAAAATACTTGTCCTAGAGCCCTCATTGACGTATTGTAATTATTATGCACACCAACACTGTGAGAGAAGCCCCCTTCCTCGATCCAGTACCCGAGTTCTCTATAACTTTTCCCAACAACATTAACTATGCCAAAAATATGCGCTGGGTTCAAGATGCCATCTTTAAAATAAACCTGACCAGTTAACCCCTTGAAGTTGCTTTTCAATATCATTCTTAAGAGCTCCTGCCCTGTCATTGAAACTGTGGGAGAAGTTTTCCAATTTGACATACTCTCCATTGCAAGTGCCACAGCTGACATAGCATCATAGGCCTGCAAGGCATAAATCCCTGGTTCTGGATGTGGTTCATCAGGATACTGTGAATGAAACATAATCTGAAATCTGGACTGAAAATCATGAAACTGCTCACTGGAATTGGAAAAGTAGCTCTTGACTCCCAGGACACCTTGCATTGAAGAAATTAGAGACTCATTTAGTGTATCTATGAGATTTGAAGTAGCTGTGGTGGTGATCCACACAAACCCTTTTTCCATCATCCCCAAATTCTTGGCTTCCCCAAAGATACTTGTGGCTGTTGCTAAGGAAGTATGGACAATGAAAACTCTGCATTGCCCACTTTTAAGACGCTTTAATTCTTTAGACAAAGAATTGTATGAAGTTAAAGGAGGCAGAGCCAAAATTTGGCTAATCTCAGAGTTCACATCACGAAGAGAGTTGAGAAGATATGGAATAACACTAGTAACAGCAGAACTGATGTCTTCGTAAATGATGTTCACTCTGCGCCATCGCCAACTCTGAATTATAAAAGCCACAACTTTCATTTGTGCAGACTGGCTGCGTGCCGCATTAACCATAAAAGGCCAATGAAAATGGGCCCAAAACGGAACCTCATTCGCCAAAGAAACAATAGGGACCAAAGTTTTGTTGCCAAGCTCAGCAACAAAGGCAGACTCCTGCAATGTTCCCAGGCCAACAATAGCTTGTACATGTTGCCTTCTGATAAGGGTCCTAGCTGTAATAAAGTTTGTAACTTTATTTATAAGCTACTTGATTATTTGTGCTTCCAAAAGAGTTAAGCAGGAAGTGAATCAGGAACAGCAATGTCCTTAAACCTTATTAGATCTAATTTTTAATGTTTTTTAAGACAACTTTTTTCCTACTTTTTGAACATTTGTTAGCAACCAACAAACCCATCTCCAAAACCACATTCATGATCCAATCTCACTTCAACTGTTTTGTGGTCTACTTCAATTTCAATTGCATTAATACCCATCAACACAACAACACCCACTTGCCCAATTCATTAAAACAACAGGGGAAAAAAACTTTCTAAGAGGAAAATCACTGATATATCATTAACAGTCCGAAAATCATTAATTGCTTCAAAAACCTGAAGTCCCACGAAAAAGATAAAAACTTCGATAAATATCGTAGTGAAAAACATAAATATAATGACTACCCACTTGCATTCTTGACCATTCAACAAGGAAAAAAAAAACAGAACTAATATCTTATATCAAATATTTTATTTGCTTAAATGTACCTTAAGGAGACCAGACAGCATAAGCAAGAAACTGAAGCCATCTGCTCCAACTTCCAGCTAAAATGTGCACCTTCCCACCAATATGATTAATTTTTTGAGTTAATTGCCCTACATTTTTGTAGATTTATTTATTTATTTTGATACTTTTGGTGCGTTGTGTACTGTAGAATTTGGCGGGTGTTCAATGGGAAGGAAGAAGAAAGGGGGTGTTTGATTCAGGAATTAAGACCATTCCGTTTCAAGATAAAAGTAACTTTTCGTGTCAATGAGATTAAGGGTACCTGTATTTTTCATTGTTTCCAAAAGTGGTCCTTCATTAGAAAAAAAATAATAAATCATTATCTAGCCCATACATTTTAAGTTTTTGTTTTTTTGTTTTTTTGTTTTTTTGTTTTTTGCCTAATATATGTGATGTTGCTCATTTATTATTTCCCATGTTTAGAATATAGCTTGTCTATATGCTTTGTTATAATTGTGAGATTTCCCAACTTTGATCATGAATAACGTGGTTAAGACAAAAATTTCGTAAATTTATTATTTATATTTTGATTTTTATCAATTTATTAAAAAAAATTCTATTACCGATTAACTCAGAAGAGTTTTTAAATTTTTTATTTCATTCAATCGAGTACAATTTATTAAAATTGAAAATGTATTTCAATCAATGAGTAGTCTTTTTTTTTTTTCTATTTAAGTCATTATTATAAATTTTTCTTGTATTTCGGCTAATATCATCCATTATCCCCATTCTTTTTCATATGAAGTAGTATTTTTTTATTTAATAAGTTATACTCAATTGGTAAAAATCAAAAATACAATAATAATAATAATAATAATTGACTTAAGTAATAATAAAGAGACTTTTTTATTAATTAATAAAAATACAGTTTTGCCAAAAAAAAAAAAAAAAAACAAAAAACAAAACAAAAACGCTTATAGCTCAATTTGATTGCTTTGTGGAAACGGATCCAGAGTTTCCCTAACTCCACCTCTCACAAATATGATTATAAAGACAACAAATCACTAGGAAACAGATTACAAACCAACTTTATTAAAGTTAATTATAAAACAGATTACAAACCGACACATTAAATAATCATAATTTTTCGTTAAACTGTCAGATCGACGGTCCGATGGATCACCTATTTGGCATAAGTTATAATTATTTAATGTGTATATCGATTAAATTTACAAAAAGACCCTTAATAACTTGTCGGTATGCATTCATGAATAGAAGGTTTGGAGTTCGACTCCTTAAGCCACCATGCATATTTTCCTTTTCTTCTTCCCTTATTTTCCATCTAAGTGACTGACATGTCTCCTTTGACCAATGACTTGTCATCTATATAATATGTCGGTTTAAACTGTTTGGACAATCTAATTAGAGAACTAAATTGATTTAATGTCCAGTTTATCGATTGGATTGACTGGTCTGGTCTGGTTCTGATAACTCTGATTTATTGATTTTTGTTGACTTGTATTTTTCCAAAAATTCTATTTTGTTAATTTTGAAACCATTTCCTAGAAATACATAAAATAAATTAAAATTCAAAAAAAAAAAAAAAGGTTTGGCAGTTTATAATTAAGGGTGACTTTACCAAACATTAAATATATGGTTAATTTCAAACCAAGATCCAAAATTTTCTGTTGAGGTTTCTATTAAATATTTAATGTCTCCACTAAATTTTTTAGCTCTTATGTTTGAAAGTATTGCAAAATCTAACGAATTGTTTTTTTTTTTTTTTAACGTCCATAAACCTCTAAATTCGATCAAATAGAATGTTCTTGGCATCATTTGATCAAATTAAATTTCATATTTCCATTACAAGGGGGGAAATAATTTGATTTGAACAATTTATATTTAAAAATTATTTAAAAAAGAAATAAAATATATTTAAAATTAAAACATAAATGTAAAAAGAAAATTCAAACCGTAAGAAAATTATGTCATTAGTAATAAAAAAATTATTGAATAAATAACCATTTATGTTAAATTGATGTAATCGCATTTTTTCATCTCATAAAATAGAAACATGGAATTAAAAAAAAAAAACTTAATAAATACATAGAGATAAATAATAAGAGTGTACCTATTGAAATCAATATAATCATTAAGTGCATTTACTTGTTTTTTTCCCCCTTCAAAATATGACCGATAAATTGGAACAAGAGTCAATCGCATGTGAGTATATAATTATTTTATTTATAACATTTAAATTTGTTCAGGTAAATTCTGTATCATACCCTTAGATCAATTTTGATTTTATCAAATATTGTTGGATCAAATTTTAAAAGTTTAGTAGACCAAAAAAACCTTTGTTCCATTAAATTTAGTAACGTTTGTAGATTATGAAAGGGATAATTGATTCGTGATTGAAAATTCAGGATGAGACATTGATTCAATCAAAATCTCAAAGAAAAAAACTAGACTCTTAACGTAAATTGAAATCAATCCAACTTGAAATCATTTAATAAAAAAAATTAAATAAAAAAAAGTTAAATTTTGTAGCTCTTGTTTTTGGAATTAATGCTAGCCAAGCTAACCAAGAACAAGTTCACTTTTAGGAATTTTTGAGCTATTGTTACTTAAGTGCCATTGATAGTTAGCTTTGCCTTTTTCTTAGCAAGCTCGTATTCTTGGGTTCCTGTTTTAATACCTATGTTTTAATACCTTTTCAGCATCTTTTGGGCTCTTTAATTTTCTCTAATTTGGTCTCCAAATTGATGGTATATTATGGTCTACTAGCTTATAAGAAAAAAACATACTGCCATTTTCAGCAATTGATGGAGAAAATTAAGTTCTTACCAGAAAAGGCTGCTCGGAAAGGATCCCCACGAGAGTCTTTCACAAGTAGAATGGGACCCGGCTGGCTTTTGTTAGCATAAAAATCCTGGATTGCCATCTCAATAGCGACTTTTTCTTCTTTCCCAGCACGAGAGCTGTAATCTACTATAGCTCCTAAACTCAGCTTGTTAGTTTTGCTTTTCGGTACGTTAGACGTTCCATTTGACAAAGAATATTGCATAAAGAGGAAGAATAAGAAGAAGAAGAAGAGCGGGAGATGCTTACAGGTGAGCATTTTGTCCACCTTTTCCTGGACCTAGATTCTAGTTCAAGTATATATATATATATATATATATATATATTGCGTATAGCAAGCTGCCTTTAAGACCAAAATCTCAAGCTAGAATTACTAAGGAAATCACTGGACAAAGACAAAGGAGAATCTAAAAGTGACATTTCAACATAAATAGGGAATTAATTACAATTAATGTTGACTTTTCTTCACTGACTTTGTGATCACAGGAAAATCTAGTTGAAATTCTTTAAGAAAACAACCTGATACTGAACCTAAGTTGTACTGAATTGATGCATCTATTATTCTAAGAAAATTGTTCCTGCATGTCAGGAACTATGCCAGGCAAGATGTGTCCAAGAAAACAACGGCAGGCCTATGAATTTCGCAATTTGAAAGTCCAAAATATGGGTTCTACATGCGTGTGAGACAAACAAGGAAATCATGACCAACTGGAACAGTGCCTTTTTCGGGTTGCCGTTTGAAATTGGAACCAATTATCAAGCTATTTGATTTATCTTTTTTCTTTTCTGCCACCTGAACTTTAATCGAGAAGGAAAAGTTTGTCTATCAAATAAATAAATAAATAAATTTAATTAAACTTTATTTAGTCATTAGGCTTTCTCATTCAATACTAAGCCAGCTTCATAGAAACTTGGGCGAAAAAGGCTGATATAGCAGAAAATAGAAGTGCATGAACTGAAAAGGTAAGAAGTCAGACAAAACTCGGTTGTTCATCAAGACTTGGTATGCAGTCAAATTCGATAAGTTTTATATTCTTTCCCTTGCAATATGTTTTCTAGAATGGGTGTTAAGGTAGTCAATGGTCAAAAACAAATTTTAAAATAACTCCATTAATTTTAAGATTAAAATTACCACTTTTTAGTCAAGAGGCAAAAAGGTAAATTACTTGAATAGTTAGCTGGTGGTAAATAAATACGCCATGCCATAATATTTCAATAAAATTTAATATTAATTTTTTGAAATTAAGCCAAACATAATGGTCTTCAAATTTTGTGATAGTGGTTATTAGTTGTATTAATTATTTAAAAAATAAAATTAAAAAACAAACCAGTTTTTTTTTTCAAAAAAAAAAAAAATTGAAAACAGAAACTATAAAATATAAATAATATCGAACGAACCCTAATTCTCTGCATGCAAAGTAAAAGCAAAAATTTGTAATTCATTTGTGCTAGATTCGATTCATGTGAGAATATTAATGTTGGCTTTAGAAACCATGCACCATGCAAAAGTTTTGTTCTCCAAATCTATACGAAATGTTTATGTCGTTCATGATATACCTGTGTAATCGGTTCTACAACACACGTCCTCCATTCAAACTGAAAGGACATCTAACACCGATACATAATTAGGCAGGGTTCACTCCCGATCACGAAGGGACTTCACGCCCAAGGGAACCTCATACAGTCATATAGAACCAGCCACAGAAAGACTCTCTTCCCATCTCTTCGGGCTGATCACAAAAGATAACCGTTTAATGAAGCCATGGTTTCGAAGAGTATCAATACCACCACTAGGAATGAATGCACATGCACCAATATCTACGGACATTCGCCTAAATTGAGACCCTTAACTTGCAAATAGATTGTTTCGAGCTGTTTGTGGGGATTTAATCAGAAGATACAAACCAAAATTACTAGCTATTTTTGAGCCTCGGATTAGTGGAGCCAGGGCAGAGGGCAGATTTCGTTTTGAAGAGGCTTGGGTTCTCCCGCTCACTTAGGATTGAAGCTCAAGAGTTTTCAGGTGGCATTTGGCTTTTTTGGAATGACAGTCATGTTTCGATTGATTTGCTTATAAGCACTCATCAAAGTATGCATAACAAAGTTCATTGGGGGAATGAGCAATTCCTCCTATCGGCTATTTATGCAAATCCTAAGGGTCACATACGCACTAAGCTTTGGCAGGATTTGCGGGATATTGCTGCCCAAGTGTCTGAACCATGGTTATTAGGTGGATCATTAATTTTAAGGCTATGATGTTTCGAGCAAAGAAGAAAGGTGGATGTCGTTTCAATGTGTATAACAGCTATGCTTTTTCGTCTTGTTTGAATGATTGTGGGTTTTTGCATTTGGAGTTTACAGGTCCTTTACACAAATGGAAAAAGGGGACCGATTCATGAACGCCTAGATAGGTTATCTATAACATTGATCGGCAACTAAAATTTCCTAATGCAGTAATACACCATTTACCAAGACTCAAGTTTGATCATCGACCACTTCTTTTGCAGCTTGACAGTAGAGTTGTGCCAGCCTAGAATCATAGAAAATTTAGATTCCAAGCAGCTTGGTTGACAAGTCTGGACTTCTGTGATCTAATTAAGGAAAGCTGGAACCCTACAGTACCATTCAATAGGGCAAAACAGAAGTTTGTTGAAGCTGTCCAAACATGGAACGCTGAGTCATTTGGAAACATTTTCAGAATGAAAAAATGCATTCTTGCTAGGCACTACCAGAAAAAAATGAATTAGCGACGGATTATAAAATAATATTTTTTGCAACGGTTTAGTGACGGATTAACGAGAGATACTTAGCGACGGTTAAAAATCCGTTGCTAAATAAGATGTGAAAAAAAGTATCATAATCAATGACGGATTAGTGACAAAAATTCGATCGCTAAATAAAACATTAGCGATCGAATTTAGTCCGTCGCTAGCTCTCGGAGGGGAATTTCCCCGAATGTTCCGAGAGCTAGCGACGGAAGGCCATTCTGTCTCTAATTAGCGATGGACGGCTAGTCCGTCGCTAATCAACGACGGACTAGTTCCCCCCCCAATCAGCGACGGACGCATCCATCGCTATTTTGGGGGAAAATTTCCTCCCAAAATAGTGACGGAATAGTAACGGATTCGGGCCCATCGCTACTTTCCTTATATATACCAGACCTCCCTCTTTCTTCGTCATTTGTTTCCCTCACCTACACTACACCTCCTTTTTCGACGTCGATCAAAAAACGACCACTCATGCCACTAAATTTTTTTCCAAAGCAATCAACAAAGTAAGGGATATCTTTCTCCTTTAAAATCGGATCAAATCTGTGTTCTATATACTTGATCCGTCGGGTAAAACTTTCTTTTTCTAACTTTTATATTTTTTTTAAGTTAGATAAATGTTATATATTTTTAGTTAAATTTTGTTATTTATTAGTTTATTAATTATTTGAATGTTGTTAATTACCTTATTATGTTAATTTGTATGTAGTACTTTAAATTTGTTAGTTGTTATTTTATTTTTATAAGCTGTTAGATTTACTTTGTTAAGTTTTAGTTTATTGTTATTTTAATTGTTAGGTTAATTTGTATGTTAACGTAAAGCTTAAAAATATAAAATTTTTTTAATTTTTAGTTGTCGGATTAAAATTTAATTATTTAATCTTAAATTGTTAGTATGATTAATTGAATTAATTATATATTTATTTGTTTTTAGTGTTATAGGTAAATTTGCTTAGTTGTTTGTTTAAATTTAATTTTGAAATTATATTCTTTTTGACGTAGTTTAGTAAATTTGAATGTAAATTTTATATGTAATTTTATTAATTTAATTATTAAAATTAAAATAATATAACATGTATAATGATTTGATCGGTTTGAAAAACAATTGAAAAAATATAATTAAAAAATTAAAATAAACATTAAAAATTTTATAAATATTTAATTAATTAATAGAATTAAATAAATCTTTTATTTGAACATTTTTAAAAATTATTTAGGTGATAATGTAAATTAACGTTTTATTGGTTCATAAAGTATAAAATTTTATGTATTTTAAGTGAAAATGATAATGTAATTACTTAAATAACTTTAAAAATGTTAAATTATATAAATATTTAGATAATTAATAGAATTAAATAAATATTTTAGTTGAATGTTTTCATAAATTATTTAGTTCATAATGTAATTTAACGTATTTCGATTAAAAAAGTATAAAATTTCATGTATTTTAAGTGAAAATGATAATGTAATTACCTTAAATTACTTAAGGTAGTTTAAATTAGGTTAATTGTTTTGTTTAGGTTAGGTTAACGTTATTATATATTGAACCTAAGGTTGAAAATGTTAAAAAATTACACAAAAAGTAATTGAATATTCGAAATTCAGTATTTATTAAAAAATGTAATCATTTTTTATATAATTATTTAAATAAGAAGTAAATTTTGAAAACAAAATTCATAACTAATTAGAGATAATTATATAACTAATATATGTGTTTAATATTTGTTTAAAATAATTCGAAATGATGATAAGCAATTATTGGCAATGGTTTTGTTATTTTTGTAGTAATTTAAAAAATGAAACTCGGTCAACAATGGATGAATTTTAGCTTAGTTAATGGATTGTTAAATGATGAATTTGTCGAGGTGTAGAGCAATTTTTAACTTTTGCTATTAAGCAATCCCGAATGTATGGACAAAACCAAAATTAGGTGTCCTTGTAATTTTAGTAAGTGTCAAAACCGAAATTATGAAGAGATTGACATGGTCAAATATCATTTGTGCCGTCAAGGTTTTGTGCTAGGATATTATAATTGGATGCATTATGGTGAATTTGAAGCCTACATAACATCCGAAAATTCTAGGAGTTAGCATGTTTCGGAAAATTTTTATATAGGCGAAGGTAGTTCTAGTGAGCCCCAAAACCCATATCAAAGTATGGTAAATAGATGCAGTTGGTCCATCCCTTAATCCGTCCAACATTTTTATGATATGTTGAATGCATCACGTAGAGAGATTTAGCCTGGTTGTGGTGAGCATTCACAATTGTGAACGAGTTACTCGAATGTTTAACCTAAAAGCCGAATATCATTTTCTAGAAAAGTGTTTCGATTAGTTATGTGAGTCGATGAAGGAGTTGATGCCGGTTGATAACTCGTATAACAAATAACTTTTATGAAATAAAGATGGTGAAGGGGATGGGTTTACCGGTGGAAAAAATTCATTATTGTCATAACGGGTGCATGATTTATTAGAAGGAAGAAAATGAATTAGATAAATGCAAATTTTATCAACATCCTCGATATCGAAGTTTTCATCGAGGATCGAGGAGAGAAAAACTTATTCAAAATAAGAAAATATACTACTTTCCTTTAACTTTGCTTATGTAATGATTGTATGCATCAAATGCAATAGTCGAGCACATGACGTGGCATGTTGAACATGGGGGAGATGATGTAGCAGTAATGTGTCATCCTTCTTATTCAATTGCATGAAAAAGTTTCAATCGGATTAATCTTTCTTTGCAACTGAAATAAGGAACGTTTGCTTAAGAGTGTGCACCGATGGATTTCAACCATTTGGCTAATCCGATGCACAATATTCCTCGTAGCTCGGTCATTATGACTCCATACAATTTACCACCATAGATGTCTATGAAGAAGGAATATATGTTCTTAACGAGTGATTGTTTTGGATCCAACAAATCTAAAACATAAGTTGGACGTTTACTTACGAGCTTTCATATCCGAGCTTATCTAGTTATGAGAGGTAGGTATAGTGACCTATGGTGTGTACCATAAGCGAGTTTTTTATTGAGAGCTACAGTTATGTAGACTATCGGTGACTTTCCCGCATATTCAATGCTATTTGATTGGAGTACCGCAATAGAAACAAGCTTGTCCTTACCGTATGAAAAATTTAAATGCTTTCTCCCTTCCAAATGGAAGAAAGACCTCCCGGTTTGAAAACCATCAAAAGTTTATTCCTCATAATCATCTATATATAAGAAACAAGAAAGCATTCATCACCAATAAAATTGTTAAATCGGGTCCTCCTCCAATCGATTAATCTTTCTAGTCAAGCGATGGGGGTTGTTAAAGGTGATAGAAGATGGTGTAGATGATTGTCGCTACTCGACGTCGGACGAGACTCCCATAAAAAAAATCTCGATGATATCACTAGTTTCGCATCTTTATTTTATTTATAAGACTATTTGCGAGTTTGGAGTCGCCACCTAGTATCGAAGGAACTAGGAACCTAAAATTGGCACTCGGTTCGTAGATTCTATGGTAAGGAGTCGGTTACGCTTATGGGAAGATAATTAATCACCCAAAAGTGCCCTTTCCTAAGAAAGGTACCACATGTAGCTTAGTCCTAAATTATCTCCTAAAGTATTTTATTTTTGCCAAATTATTTTTCAGTTTTTGAGACTCCAATTTTTCAAGTCAAATTAAGTTTTTTATTTTTGAGCGTGGCATCGTATTGAAACGATCGTCGGACCCCATTCATCGAGAGACACGTCGGTTCAAACATCGGATCCACCTTTTTGAGTTTCGACACAACCGGTGTGCCGGAGAACACTTGTTTATTAGGAAAAAAAACTTTTTTTTTGACTAACAACGATCCCTATCGGATAGAAGACTTTGTTAAAAAGTTTTATGATTTTTTTTTGTTATTTTTCTTTCTTTTATTTTATTATTATAATATTTATTTATTTATTTCTTTTTAAGAGGGGTTATCATCGATCCCTAAAACTTAGGAGACTTGACAATCTTCTACTTATTACTTACCGAACCTAATTAATAAACAAATAAATTAAAGCTACATGAATTAAATAAAAGAAATCAAATACCGAAATTTAAATTAGTAACAGTGCATACATAAAATAAATTCCAGATTAAAAATTACATTAATTAAAATAATAAAAACAATTCAATAGCTAACTTTAATACGAAATAACAAAATCCCTAGAAAAAAATTCACTTTTTTTTCTTTTTTTTTTTTTTTGTTTTGGTCTGTCCAGCCCGAATTTCTCTTCTTTTTTTTTTATTTACGGATCGGACCGAAATTTCAGTCCAAATTCATTAACTCCGTGGGTTGGGCCACCTAACCCACAACATTTAAAACCAAAAAAAAAAAAAACCCAAAAACCAAACCCAAAACCCATTTCAAGCATAACTTAAGATCAAAACTCCTTTTTCTTTTTTTTTTCAATTTCCCTTTTCTCCTCTCTCTTTCCCGTTTCTCTTTCTTCTTCTTCTTCCCTTCTCTCTACCCGATCGCCATGGATGAACCAGGTTCGTCCCCCTTTTTTTTTTCGTTTTCTTCTCTTCCTCCTTTCCCGCACCCCTCTCTTCTTTCTTTTCCTTCCCTTTCTCCTTTCTCTCCCTTTCCCGTCTCTCTTTTTTTTTTGCAACATGTTAGCTGCTCGCCATGGACAAACCAGTGGAGGTTCGTCCATGGCAGCTTGATTTTCCCTTTTCTTTCTTTCTTCTCCCCTTTCTTTCCTTCTTTCCTCGCTCAAACAAAAACCCCCAAATCAATTTCTAAAAATTTTCCCCAATTCGACCGAACCCTAATTTTTCAATTCTTCAAATTTTCATGCGATATTGCTTTGATTAGAGTGAAATCAAGTTAATTCGACCCTTTAGGACTCAATTTTATCAAAACCCCCAAATCTATTCTTCAAATTTTTACAATTTCGAAAAAATCCCAAATTTAAATCGGACTTAAATTGAAACAAAAAAACGAAATTAAAGAGAAATTAGAGGGATTACCTAAAAGAATTGGTTGGAATGGATGAGGACCGCCTTCGATTCGAGTAAATTTAATTTTCTTTTTTTTTTTGGATTTTCTCTCTTTTTTTCTTTACTCGTCGATTTGCCTCTTTTTTTTTTCAATCGCTAACTCTCTCCTAATTTTGCAGTCTTCACTCTTAATTTTCTTGGATATCGTACTAAAGAAAAAAATCCCCCTCCCCCGTCTTTTTTTTTTTCTTTTCTTTTTTTTTGCCGTCGCCCTCGTATGTATATATATATGTGAATGTGGCTTGGTTGGTTCCCCCACTATGATGGTGGGGGATTTTCTCGTGAGTTTTCCGGAGTGGGCGTGTCCGACCATTTTTTTGGTCCTAAGGGATGGCTATGGCAGTGGCTGGTAAGGGGAAGGTAGTGCGCTTGCCGCAATTTGCAGCATGGTGAGGTTGCAGGAATCGGGGGATTGCCCCGGAGATTGCTAGATATGGGGAAGTTGTCCGGAGGGACCGTGGGAGTTGTGTGGCCGAAGCAGCTGAGGCCGCTTGGAGGCACTCGTGGAGGTTGTATGGTGATGCAGCTCGCTGGAATATGCAAGTAGTAGGGTGGCCAGCGGTGTAGAGGGTGCCGAAATTGTTGACTCGAGAGGAGTCAGGCACTGCAAGTTGAAATTTTTTATTTTGTTTTGTATTTTTGTATTTTATTTTATTTTTTGTAATTTGGTTCTGAATTATAAATAAATAAATAAAAGAAAAAATTATATATATATATATATATATATATATGTATGTATGTATGTATTTTTTGTCTTGATTTTATACAAAGCAAGCCTAAATTTAAATAATGAAAATAAAATAAAGAACACAAAAATAATACACAAAAGGTAAAATTTTAGGGTATGACAAGTTGCTCCCTCTTTGCAATGCTTACGATGCAAACATTAACCGAAACATAAATTTCAAGTTGAGTTTGTTTAGTGAGCTTGCAAAGAAGAAAATATGAGAAAAATAAATTAAAATCTACTAAAATGACTTAGTTAGAGACGGAATGTCATGTAGAAATGCAATGAATTATGAAAACAGAGTGCAATGACCTTGTTGTTAAGTGGCGACCTACTCGAAAATTAAACATGCGATATTATCAAATGGTAATCCGCCTTGAAAATTAAACGTGCAACACAAACGAATTAACCATGCGAAGACTCGAAAGCTTAAAATATGCAAAACACGACCAACTTGGAGGGCGGTCAATCCCGAAAAATAAATATGCGTTACATGGTCAATTTAGAGGGCGACCAACCCCGAAAAATTAAATATGCATAACACAACCGAATTGGAGGGTGGCCACCTCGAAAAAGTAAATATGCGTTACATGGTCAACTTGGAGGGCGACCAACCCCGAAAACTTAAATATGCATAACATAGTCAAATCGGAGGGCGGCCAACTCGAAAAATTAAATATGCATTACATGGTCAACTTGGAGGGCGACCAACCCCGAAAAATTAAATATGCAAGTATACAACCAAATTGGAGGGCGGCCGACTCGAAAAATTAAATATGCATTACATGGTCAACTTGAGGGCGACCAACCCCGAAAACTTAAATATGCAATATACAACCAAATTGGAGGGCGGCCAGCCCCGAAAAATTAAATATGCATTACATGGTCAACTTGGAGGGCGACCAACCCCGAAAACTTAAATATGCATAACACGACCAAATCGGAGGGCGGCCAACTCGAAAAATTAAATATGCATTACATGGTCAACTTGGAGGGCGACCAACCCCGAAAAATTAAATATACAAGTACACGACCAAATTGGAGGACTGCCAACCCCGAAAAATTAAATATGCATTACATGGTCAACTCGGAGGGCGACCAACCCCGAAAAATTAAATATGCAAGTACACGAACCAAATCGGAGGGCGGCTAGCCCAAAAAAATTAAATATGCATTACATGGTCAACTTGGAGGCGACCAACCCCGGAAATTTAAATATGCAAGACACAACCAAATTGGAGGGCGCTAGCCCCGAAAAATTAAATATGCATTACATGATCAACTTGGAGGGCGACCAACCCCGAAAAATTAAATATTCATTACATGATCAACTCGGAGGGTGACCAATCCCGAAAATTTAAATATGCAAGTACACAACCAAATCGGAGGGCGACCAACTCGAAAAATTAAATATGCATTACATGGTCAACTTGGAGGGCGACCAACCTTGAAAAATTAAATATGCATTACATGGTCAACTCGGAGGGCAACCAACCCCGAAAATTTAAATATGCAAGTACATGGTCAACTTAGAGGGCGACCAACCCCGAAAAATTAAATATGCAAGAATTGCCGGGCGCTTTACTCGTCGTGATGACTTGAGTTAACGGACCTTACCCGAAGTGGAACCGGTCATTGGATGTCGGGTTATACGCTCGGGGGTGGTCCGTTATGAGACGACCATGCCCGAGAGGATTTGAGAGAAACTTTGAATTTTCATGTCCTTGGTAATTCGTTACCTAGGATTTATCTCAATTTTTCTTCTTTTTCTTTAGTGGCGCGAGTACCCGAAACAAAACTTAATATAATGATTAGTTGGGGTACCCGTAAAAGCCATAGGCCGCTCCGACTCAAATCCCCATTTCAACTTTTCTTTGTCGGCTATTCGGGTTTTCGGTGCTTGTTAGTCATCCGTCATCCGAGTCTTATGACCTTGCCCCCCGACCGAGTCTTGCCTTTCTTATGAACTTGGTCTCATCCACTTGTTCGGCTACCCATAAGACGAGCCGATCATTTCTATTGTATCGATGATTGTGGTTATTCCCGCATGATCGACTCGTCGAGTGATTTCTCACATTGGATAATGTTGTATTGGGTTCATTTCTTCTCTTTGGTGTCTTTCTTGATAACTTGAGATACCATGTAACTCTCGAAGTGTTTAACAACTTTGCATTTCATGAACTACTTCTTTCGTGGAGAAAGCTATGTAGATCTTATTCAGTGGATTTTGATTCTAAGGTTCAAACAAAAACCCACCGACTCTCATAGACTTGTCATGCAAACGTTACGAGTATGGCTAGTATGTGGCTTTTGCATTTATGTTTGGACGTGACATTGAAACAATGATCAAATTATGGGTTTGATGGTAGAAAATATTGCTTGCCCCCAAGTATTGTCCTTTGGCACCAACCATGATTTGGCAAAGCTTATGTCTCGATTTTGACTATCCATTTTCAATAAAATTCAATTATAGGTGCTCGAGAATCTGCTACTTATATGATTGGTAAATCATCTCAAGTTAGAAGGGACTTTTACTAGTACGTAATGCAGCTAAGACGTGGTTTCCTAAAAAGATGGTCAAATAGGCTCAAACGGTGTTTCAAGGTTCTATTGACATCGGACCACTTTTTTTTTTTTGAGTTAAATGTGATTAGAGGCATGTTCGATTGTGATTACGTCCTCTTAACTCATGCTTCTCTCTCTCTTTTTCTCGGGGATTGGTATTTGTAAGGCAAATCACTCTCTTCTTTCATGGTATGAATCGTGGTGGTTTGGTTCTTTCTTTTCTTTTTCGTGTCAGTACATTTTAGAAAGATCATGATTTCCTTTCTCTCACATTCCAAATTTTGGTAGTGACTTCCTCTTTTTTTTTTTTTTTTTTTTTTTAGCATTGAGTTTTTTTATGAAGACAAGTAATTTGGGTGACATGCCTCTTAAGTCATTGTTCCGAACCATCGATTTGCCCCCAATGTGAGGGGTGATCCGAGCTCGGGTTTCATGAAAGGAATAAAAGCTCAAAATTGGTCTTTCAAATGGTAAATTTTGAATTTGAGTATGATAAACTTCCAACGAAGGCCTTTCCTCATTCAATCAATAATAGTACCTAACCCGACAAGTTTCATTTTCATTAGCCCCTTTTTATTAGAATAATATTTAGATAGAACCCGCAAATTAAAACACGTGCTACATCATGGTCATGGGTGGTGCCACGGAGCAATTCGGATGTGGCCAAATGAACAAGATTTAGGTTCAATTGTGATTTGGTTTCATGTTTGTTTATTTCTTCCCTTTTTACACGTAACTTTTACATGACGAGTCCGTAGTTGCCGACAAGACATATTTGTTCCTCTTCATCGAGCTTGTCACTTCATTCGTCCGTTATCGTAGACAAAAGTAGTGTCGAGCGATTATCCCCGAACTAAAATCTTGGTTGCTTAGTCTAGTCAAGAATAATTTTCATCACATGCAAAATGGTTCGACCAACTTCAAAGGCACATAGAAACCACAAGTTCCCTTCGCATTCATCGCACCCTTTTTTTTTTTTTTCGAGGTCGCATTTAGTCGGCTATCTATTAAATAGAATACCGCCTAAACATCTTAATTAACTTATATGCCATTCATAAACAATATTAATAGAGATCATGAGAGGATATGAGGTTTTTTTTTTTTTTTTGGTGAGGTCGTAGGTCGAAGACATACTGAGACAAAAGAAAATAAAATGCAAAGCACATGTTTGGCTCCGAATTTTATTCTTTATTTCGTAAAGAAGAAAATGTCATTTCTCAAGCATAGTATTTCTTTACCGCATCGTAGTTTACAGGTTTGACTATATCATCCCCATCCATACTAGTCAAAAGAAGTGCACCTCCCGAGAATACCTTCCTTACTACATACGGCCTTCATAGTTGGGTGACCACTTGCTTCGTTCTCTCCGTGTATTGATAGGACTTTTCGAAGCACCAAATCTCCCTCACAAAATTCTCTTGGTCGAACCTTTTTGTTGTATGCATTGGCCACTCTCTTCCGATACATTCGTGCATGACAAATAGCCGTCAACCTCTTTTCACCGATCATGTTCAACTTGTTCGTATCTAATTCGAGCCCATTCTGCTTCTTCCAACTCGTGTTTCCATGAGTATCCTGAGAGAAGGGATTTCTACTTCCAAAGGCGTCACCGCCTCCATCCCGTAAACCAAGGAATATGGGGTGGCTCCCGTAGACGTTCTTACAAGTAGTACGATATGCATGCGAGCATATGCGAGCATTTCATGCCGCCTCTATATGTAACCACCATTTTCCGCACGATCTTCTTGATATTCTTGTTTGCAGCCTTCGACCGCCCCATTCATCTTAGGCCGATATGGTGTTGAGTTCAAGTGCTTAATTTTCCATCGTTTCGTACAATTCTCGCTATCATCTTTCCATTGAAATTCCGAGCATTGTCAGTAACTAAAGTGCTTGGCAAGCCGTATCGACAAACCAAGTTTTTCTCTATGAACCGCCGGACCACTTTCCGAGTGACATGAGCGTAAGAAGCAGCCTTCGACCCATTTAGTGAAATAGTCAATTGCCACCAAGATGAAACGATGACCATTGCTTGCTTTTGGATTAACAGGGCCAATGACATCTAATCCCCACATGGCAAAAGGCCAAGGGGACACCATATTGTTCAAGTGGAGCAGGAGGAGCATTGATCCGATCTCCGTAAACTTGACATTTATGACATTTGTGGACATACTCTATACAATCCCTTTCCATCGTTAACCAAAAATATCCACATCGTTGCATTTGACGAGTCATAGTGTGGCCATTTGTACGGGTTGCACGTATTCCTTCACGGACCTCCTTAATCATCTTCTTAGCCTCTGCAGCATTTAAACATCGAAGAAGTGTTCCGTCAAAACTTCGTTTGTACAAAACCTCACCATCCAAGTAAAAATCCATGGATAATCTTCTCAAAGCCTTCGATCTATCTTGGAGATGCCTCGAGGGATACTCTCGATTCTTTATGAACATCCGGATGTCATGGTACCATGGCTTGCCATCCGTTTCTTCTTCAATAAGACAACAAGAAGTTGGTGAATTTCTGGTTTCAATACAAATGGGCCGTATCCCGACCCCCATATCAAGTCGAGTCATCGAAGCTAGTGTTGCTAATGCATCAAGCAAACCGATTTTTATCTCTCCCTAAATGAGCAAACTCAATTTCATCAAACTCTTCGGCTAGTTTGGTCGATAAGCCCGATAAGGTTTCAACTTCTCATCTTTGGTTTGCCATTCTCCTTTGACTTGGTAAATTATCGCATCGAGTCGCCGTATACTTTAAGATTTGTGATCCCTCCGTCTATAACCGCCTCTAAACCATGTATGCAAGCTTCATACTCGCCTATGTTGTTGGTGCAACTAAACCGAAGTCGGATGGCTATCTGATATCGCTTACTATCCGGAGAGACTAGTATCGCTCCTATACCATTGCTCGATACATTCACTCGCCCCATCGAAATACATAGTCCATTTTTCAACATCGGACTCCACCGCTTCAATTTCGTATGCCATGATGTTCTCATCAAGAAAATCAAAGTTCAATGGTTCATAATCATCAACCGCATTGTCCGCCAAATGGTCTCGCGATTGCGCTCCCTTTCACCGACTTTCTCGGTCATGTATACGATATCATATTCTCGCCAATAAAACTTGCCATCTTGCAATTCCGCTCGACAAATATGGCTTCTCGAAGATATACTCGAGGGATCCGTTTTCGATATCAACCATGTCGTATAATACAACATATACCGTCTAAGCCGTCTGGTGCTCCATATTAGGCCACAACATAACTTTTCTAAGGGATCGTATCGAGACTCACAATCGTTGAATTTCTTACTCAAAAAGTAAATGGCTTCGCTCCTTTCTTCCAAGCATCATTATGTTGCCCCGTAACACAACCCATCGCCGACTCGCTGATCGTCGATACGTAATCAAAGGTCGACTGTGCACAGGTGGGACAAGAAGAGGAGGACTTTGTAGATACTCTTTGATCTTGTCAAAGGCCGACCGGCATGCATCGTCCCAAATTCTCGGATTGTTCTTTCTCAAAAGCCGAAAGATGGGTTCACATGTAACCGTGAGCCGTGAGATGAATCGAGCTATGTAGTTCAAGCGGCCTAGAAAACCTCTGACTTTCCTCTCACTATCGGGTGCCGGCATTGCCCGGATGGCTTTAGCTTTGTCGGATCCACCTCTATCCCTCTATTGCTCACCACAAATCCCGCGAGTTTTCCCGATTTAACCCCAAATGTGCACTTGGCCGGATTCAACTTCAACCGGTACTTTCTCAACCGCTCAAACAGACTTTCTCAACGTCCGTATATGATCCCCTTCGAGCTTTGTCTTAGCGATCATGTCGTCCACGTACACCTCTATTTCCTTATGCATCATGTCATGAAAAAGGGTAACCATAGCCCGTTGATAAGTTGCTCCGCATTTTTCAAACCAAATGGCATGACTTTGTAACAAAAGTGTTCCCTACGGGGTGATAAAAGCAGCTTTCTCCATGTCCTCCTCTCGCCATTTTGATCCGATTGTATCCCGAGAAACCATCCATGAAGGAGTAAGTGGAGTTCTTTGCAGCATTGTCTACAAGCATGTCAACGTGGGGCAATGGGAAATCATCTTTGGGACTAGCCTTGTTTAAGTTTCGAAAATCAACACACATCCCGATCTTCCCATTTTTCTTGTCGACTACCACGATGTTTGACACCCAAGTTGGATATTTAATCACCCGAAGGAATCCAACTTCAAATTGCTTGATGACTTCTTCTTTGACCTTCATAAGAACATCCGGCCTCATTCTCCTCAACTTTTGTTTTACCGGTTTATGATCAAGGAATATAGGGATTTTATGTACCACTATACCAAGCATCTAAACCATGCATATCCTCATACGACCATGCAAACACATCCATGTACTCCCGTAGTAAGGCAATCAAACCCTCTCTTTCTTGTTCCGATATCATGGTTCCGATCTCAGCTCTTTTTACTATCCTCGCTGCCCACGTTTATGTTTTCTAGCTCTTCTTGATGAGGTTTTATGGCCCGTTCGTATAACTCGACTAGCTTAGTAAATTCATCCACATCCTTGTCCTCAAATTCTTCTTCATCCATGGCAATCAAATTCTCCTCAAATTTAGGCCAAACATGTTCGATGCAATTATTTTGGAATTTTAGAAGATGCTCATTTTCTATATCCCCGAAAATTAGAAAATGTGAAAATAAAAGGAATGGAAAAGAAAAAGAAAAAGAAAAATGGCACAGTTGTTTAAGAGAGTTCATGATCTCATATTAATATCATAGATAAATGCTCCACACAAGTCTTTCTTGGCATCTCGAGCTAGAATACCAAAAGATTAAGATGTTCAAAATGAAAAGAAGCAAGAAATTACTCAATAGTATAGGTAGGCGTAATCTCCTCTTCCTTCCAATTATCGAGCCCCTCACCCGACGCTCCTTCCTTGATCAGCAGGTCAATAGGCAGCATTTCCTCTCGAGTGTTGACGATTAGTCGTGGCAAAGATCACGTACCGAGGAACAACCACTATCGATTCGAGATTACCGACTTCTTCATTCCTCGACTCCCCTCCGTGTGATTGATGGACAAATCCACCACCGTTGCCCCCAAGTTCACTACTTCATGATTCCGATTGATGACACAAGCAGGTAGGGGAAAGTAACTCGAATGTGAGGAATCATAATCCTTTCTTCATTAGGCTCTCGACCTTTGATTCTAGCCAATCGTTTTTCTTTCTTTTGCTCAATAACCCTCGTATAATCCTTCCTAGTAGGTTCGAATCCCAAACCAAAACGGTAATCCGAATTGGCTTGCGTCAACACATTCATAGCTCCCAACATTCCGACATTGCAATCACAAGCTCCATGGGAGTCCATATTTCATCAAGTATTTTGTCGCCATCATCGTAGCCACGTACACTTCGGCCTTCTTCGAAAGGTATTCTCCGACACTCGCTCCGCATCGACGATTTCAAATGCATGTAGATTACCATCTCGACTTCCTTCACTCTCAATATAAGGCACCGACACATTTTTGAGCAGAGGTAGTGCCTCTTCTCGCCATCACTGTGACTAGCTTGCCATTAGCCACATATTTCAATCTTTGGTGCAGTTGATGAAGTCACAGACCTCAACCGAGTGAATCCGTGGTCTTCCTGAAGCATGCTATAGGATGGCCGAATATCGATGACCCGTAAAGTAACTAGGAACCGATTGAGCCCGATATCCAAGTTGATATCGATGTCTCCTATCACCCGTCTCGGAGATCCATCATAAGCTCTAGCCATCATGCTACTAGGACGCATATGAGATGCATCAACCGGTAATCGATCCAAAACCAACTTGGGTAAAACATTCAAAGCAGTACCCATTATCGATCGTAACTTTGGCAATCACATGTTCTTTGCATTTGACCGTGATGTGTAGCGGCTTGTTATGGCCTCGTGCCTTCGGGACCCGGCTCATCATCTGGAGAAAGACAAATAGTTGGTAGCTCGAATTCTACCCACCAGATTTTCCATGGCATCAGCAGTGACCTTTCGAGGGACATATGCTTCATTTAAAACTCTTTGCAACACTTTTCGATGCGATTCGAACTCATGATTAATGACAAGCAGGGAGATCTTGGCGTGTGTTTTCCTTAGTTGATCCACCACGCTATAGTCACCGTTTTTCATCACCTCGAGAAATTCAATTGCCTCTTCATCATCTACGAGCTTGTTTAATTCTCCAACCTTCGTGAGGTCTCGCTACTTCCTTGCCTTTTGCCTTTCCGGATGCTTCCAACTCTTCGTGTGTATAACAACGTCCACTCCTAGTAAGGCCCGTTACATCACTACCCGTTGACATATTCATGATCTGGATAGTTATGATTAACTCGTATTGTAAGGTGGGCTAAACGGATCTTCGAGCATCGTCAGAATCATCCTCTGAGGCCCATTGCTCGTTGGTCGGTAGCGGCACAAATCATCATAATTGGTTCCCCGTGGTGAAACCATGCCTACAACCGCTCTCTATGTGCCTCCTCTACTCGCAGTCCCTAGCATCATCATAGTCTCTACCTCCTTATGAAACTCTTCACATTTATCGATATCATGCCCTTTCACCCGATGATACCGACAATACCGGTCCCAATCATCTCCGATTTGACAGCTTAACCGGCTTTCTAAGGCAATCACTTGGGATAGCATCGTGTATAACCAGATCCATAGATATCTTCACCTTCTTCTCCTCTTGATCGAACTTCTTCCCTTCCAAAGTGTTATCATACCGACATTACTCCCCCGCAAAGATGACTTGGGAGTGGATTAGTATTGATATTCTGGAGGGCTTGAATCATCAAAACTTATCCATTTATGTTTGATAAGCTCCCTCACTTTTCTCTTAAAAGCCAAACAATCCTCGATGGAGTGCCCATCGATACCATTATGGTATTCACATTGTTCATTGCTTTTGTACTACGAGGGAAATGGAGGTCGCACAGTCTCGCAGAATAGGGACTACTTGCCCTATATTAACCAATCGTTGAAACAACTCTTTTAGAGAGAAGGCAGGGGTGGTAAAGGTTCATAGTCTTCTCTATTGTAGTTGTAATTACTATTGGGCCGATTGCGTGGTATTTGGTGGAAATTCGAAGGACCACGAGGTGGTCTTACCGAACGTGGAAATTGGTTGTTTTGGTAAGTGGGTATAGTGGGATGATATTGGGGTGGCAAATTTGATCGGTAAGGCGGGTAGTTTTGACTTGGTGTTGGTGGTCTTATTTGGGTGGAGGGAAAGGTGGCGGCTATGGTATGTGTTGGATATCGTGGTTGGGGGTAAGGCGATGGTCGTGTTTGGTAATGACTTTGATCGGTGTATTGTCTCGAGTTGTTCCAATAGCTCGAGGGTCTGTAGGTTGCCACTTGATTGACTTCCCCTTCCCTTCTCTGGTTCCCATGCTTACCTTCTTTCTCGCTCCCCGCAGATCTTTCCAACCTTCGATGGCTAGCTCTACTCTTTCCGCAATGACCACTATATCCGTGAAGTTTGTTGAAGCATTTCCAATCAAATACTCAAAGTAGGGTGCTTTGAAAGTATTCGAGAATATGGAGATTAATTCGAGCTCGGTAGTGGCGGGTGAATCCGAGCGGCCACTTCACGCCACCTTTGTGCATACTCCTCGACCGTCTCTTTAGCCCCCTTTTCCATACCTTGTAAGTCTAACCGGTCTCGAGCTACCTCCATGTTAAACTTGTATTGCTTAAGGAAAGCATCCGCCAAATCTTTCCACCTTCTAATCTTAGATCCTTCCAAATTTCATATACCAACTTGCGTCGACCCACCTAAACTCTCATGGAAGAAGTGTATTAGCAATTTTTCATCATGTACAACCTCTCGCCATTTTGCTACAAAGAACCCTCAAGCTGGGTCGCGGGACATCGAGTTCCAGATGTACTTGGCAAAATCCGGACCTTGAATTTTCTTGGAATTACCACGTCGGTACTAGGCACATTTCGAAGCCTCGACCGGGTCATAGATGTCTCCTCCCTCAACAGCCTCTCGACTTTCTTCTAGAGCCATTAACTTGTCTATACTTGGACCTTCAACTCGCCTTATAATCATGAGCTTCCTCCCTTATAGGATCCATCGTAGTAGGGGTGGCCTTTGTGGCACTCGTGGATCCGCCGCATATGCTCCAAGAAGCATGTGAAGTTTCAGCATAGAAAACATCTTGGTTGGTCGCATGTGTGTCGGATGGCCCAACTTGACTGTGCAATGGAATCGTAGGTGATATCTCAGTGTCGTGTTTGTTTCCGATTCAAGATACCTCCCCTACTTACCGCCTCTTGAAATAAGATTCTCAATCGCGCCATTTCCTCCTTCAGAATTCAACATCTTGCCGACGCAACCGCTCTTGTCTTGCCCTTTCTTCGTTCTCCATTTGGCGGCCCCGAACCTAGTGTCGTGGACGCGTGGAGGGATCGAGCTTTGGTGGAGCGGCCTATGTTTCACGATCCCGAAAACAACTAAAAGAATATATGTACGATGAATATACAAGTATGTACATGCATGATTTGAACTCGGGTTAGATACCTTTTTGTGTTCGCCGCACATTAAATCATGACAGAGTTTGTATTAAAGACGGCCGCATCAAAGCTCGCATTCGCCGAAGGCAACAGAGACCCCACGTATACTTTGGGCGACTTAGGAGATATATCTCCCCCTTATTTTGATTGCAAAGATACACACTCGCCTGATCTCGTGATATGATGACACGCGTGAAAGGCCATGCTCAAGAAAACCGAAAATATCAACTTCTAATGGATTCTTAATCGCGACATAAAGATAGTTTTCACTACAAAACAAAAGGTCACAAAAGTAATGTTATTACGTAGGGTATTTTCAATACATTGAAATTCGAACTTCTAAGCACGTCCTAAACGTGACTTAGAGCCATTTTCCAAAAAGGAAATTACAAACATGAAAATCCCTATTACAAAACCTATTCTAGATTCGACCATAGCTCGAAACCCTCGTAGGCGATCATGCCATTCACAAGCCTTCGGAGTTGCTCAAAAAAGAGCCGAACTTGCTCGTCTCCTGATGTATGCCATCGCCTAAATCCTCTATGGTGTGTCGCATGTGTAGGCATAATTCTTAGCATTCCGGGCTTGCAAGTGGTATTCCATGGTCCTACTTCCCCATTCAGCCTACTTCCCTCCTCGTGACATCTCTTTCCCTTTCAACAACCATTTTCTCATCACGAAGATTAGTTAACTCATCCATCGTAGAAACCGTGAGTTTGGTTGCATTCTCATGTTTTTCATCGAGCGATCGATGATCCTTCTTTATCCGTCTTACTAACCCCTTTGATCGTTAAAGTTGATCACGAAGCTCCTTGTTTTCTTTTTCTAAAGCACTCATCGCGTGGTCTTTCAAGTCAAGAGTTTCTTCCAACTTTCTTTTCTTTTCGAGTTAGTTCGGTCACTCGAGTATTCGTGACTTCATTAAATACTTCATGTCGGGCATTCATCTCTCGGCGGATGTCCTCCATCGTCTCACTCCTCGCCGAGAGGGACCCTCGAATGGTGGCACACGATATCCTTTTCCCCTAGTGCTTTGCCATTTAGGATACCTCGGCGTGGTTCTTCCGTCTACTCTTCTTTCAGAGTGACTATCCCTCTATTTCTCCACGCAAACCTTTGCTTTTTCCAAAAGTTTCCTCGAGACTTTCAAATCTTCATAACACTCACCCAAATCCATGGTTCTCGTATAAACCGTTCAAAACCCAACCGTCTCGAGAACATATTCGGGCAATAACTGATACAACAACGTGCTCCGATTAACGCATACCCAAGGATAATCTCCACAATAAGCCAAGTAAGACCGTAAAAAGCATATCGTGCCCTCCAAAGGAAATTCCGACTTCTCTAAACTCCGTAACATACCCGTCCATACCGTTTTTCCCAACTCATCGAGGGGGTGTCTAGCAAAGTTCTCTAGTTTGGAATGTAAGTGCCATGGCGTGCGAAAGATACCCGAGGCCTTACCAGCTCACTACGTGGCTAACCGTCCAAACAAACAAGAAGTGGGACACAAGCAACTCAAATGTCCCTCCCCTTTCCTTCGATAAAAATTCAAAGATGAGAGTGTTTCGCTAGGATTGCAGCAGTAGGGTTGATTTTGAGGGATACTACACTTTTGAACACATTTACCGCTTCGAAGTCGATCATACCTTCAACTCGACGGTAATAGTACTCAACCTATATATGCCCAATGCCGCATTCGAGTCCGAGGCTATTGTCCTTGTCATGTAGGTGTTTTGTGAATTCCGTTTGGAGGAGATTCCAAAACCATCCATGCGTTCGACTCCTCTCGCGTCCTTTTCTTATCAAGCAATGGTCGAGTTTATTCCAGCTAACCATGTGAAGTGTGCTAGAGCTTGTTCGAGAGGGCCGTAGAAATAGACTCGCCTTTGATTCAAGAAATGCTAGCAAAGCCTCATACTCTTCTAGTGTGGGCGACATATCCACACTCCCAAAAGTGAAACAAATGGTATTCCGGATCCCAATGCCCTATCATGGCTCGGAAGCACGAGATCCGAACCTTGATCTTAAACAACTCGAGCTATATCACCATACATCTTTTGAAGTCAAACCTATCTGTAGAAGTAAGCATTTCCCAAAGAACTAAGTAGTGGTCCCATATTGGGTAGCTTGTCTGAGAGTTTTGCTTTCTCAGCAGCTTCGACACAAAGCTCGAGGGCAAACAATCTCCCTCATCAATTCGGGCCCGCTCCGATCCGACCCTAAAATCCTCAATGTCATTTCGGTTTCTTCGTCATGATTTAACGTGAAGGACCACCCGCAAGAATCGAGGGTTAGTATTTACATCATTGGAAAATGATTCGTGTCTTAATCGTGTCAACCTTAGTGGATAGGATCTAGCTCGTGTACAGCTTGGCGAAGTTCGGTCTAATCCTCGAATCTTTTCAAGCTCCCGAACCGTCTAAATTACCAGCTGGGGTAATCCAACCTCCGACCTTATGTGTTAGGAGGTAGGGGAAGGTTATTCCACCATTTCCTATACATAAGGCGAGTTCCAACTCAAACAAGAGTCCGAAGAGCATCGCAGACTTTCGTCATACTTGCCTCCAAATCTCTCTATCTAAATCATAACGTGGTTTAGCTCTGGTCCGCAGCTTTTGTAGGTTTCATTCGTGGCGTGTGTGCAACAAGCTCAAAAAAAACATATAACCCAGCTCAAAATGCATTAAGTATGTATAAAATTAAAAGGAAATAAATTACAAAAATTTAAAGACAATAAAATAATACAAGAAAATAAATGACTTGAAAAATAAAGGAGACATAAAGAAATAAACAAGCAAAAGTAAATAAAGAAAATAAATTTGCAAGGACTAAACTTATGGCCCGACATATCTCCCCAATGGAGTCGCCATTCCGTCGCTACCCGACGTCGGACGAGACTCCCATAAAAAAAATCATCGATGATATCACTAGTTTCGCATCTTTATTTTATTTATAAGACTATTTGCAGAGTTTGGAGTCGCCACCTAGTATCAAGGAACTAGGAACCTAAAATTGGCACTCGGTTCGTAGATTCTATGGTAAGGAGCTCAGTTACGCTTATGGAAAGATAATTAATCACCCAAAAGTGCCCTTTCCTAAGAAAGGTACCACATGTAGCTTAGTCCTAAATTATCTCCTAAAGTATTTTATTTTTGCCAAATTATTTTTCAGCTTTTGAGACTCCAATTTTTCAAGTCAAATTAAGTTTTTTATTTTCGAGCGTGGCATCGTATTGAAACGATCGTCTGACCCCATTCATCGAGAGACACGCTCGGCTCAAACATCGGATCCACCTTTTCGAGTCTCGACACAACCGGTGTGCCGAGAACACTTGTTTATTAGAAAAAAAACTTTTTTTTTGACTAACAACATATCCCTATCGATAGGAGACTTTGTTAAAAAGTTTTATGATTTTGTTTTGTTATTTTTCTTTCTTTTATTTTATTATTGTATTTTTTATTTATTTATTTCTTTTTAAGAAGGGTTATCATCGATCCCTAAAACTTAGGAGACTTGACAATCTTCTACTTATTACTTACCGAACCTAATTAATAAACAAATAAATTAAAGCTACATGAATTAAATAAAAGAAATCAAATACCGAAATTTAAATTAGTAACGTACATACATAAAATAAATTCCGCATTAAAAATTACATTAATTAAAATAATAAAAACAATTCAATAGCTAACTTTAATACGAAATAACAAAATCCCTAGAAAAAAATTCACTTTTTTTTTTTTTTTTTTTGTTCATTTGGTCTCCACTCGAATTTCTCTTCTTTTTTTTTTTAT
The DNA here is from genome assembly GCA_963924115.1 of Dovyalis caffra. Classification (NCBI taxonomy): domain Eukaryota; kingdom Viridiplantae; phylum Streptophyta; class Magnoliopsida; order Malpighiales; family Salicaceae; genus Dovyalis; species Dovyalis caffra. The sequence goes on along the minus strand of CAWUPB010000221.1, from coordinate 1,568 downwards.
TTCATGGACCGGACCGAAATTTCGACCCAAATTCATTAACCCGTGGGTTGGGCCACCTAACCCACAACATTTAAAACCAAAAAAAAAAAAACCCAAAAACCAAACCCAAAACCCATTTCAAAGATAACTTAAGATCAAAACCCCTTTTTCTTTTTTTTTTTTCAATTTCCCTTTTCTCCTCTCTCTTTCCCGTTTCTCTTTCTTCTTCTTCTTCCCTTCTCTCTACCCGATCGCCATGGACGAACGAGGTTCGTCCCCTTTTTTTTTCGTTTTCTTCTCTTCCTCCTTTCCCGTACCCCTCTCTTCTTTCTTTTCCTTCCCTTTCTCCTTTCTCTCCCTTTCCCGTCTCTCTTTTTTTTTTGCAACATGTTGCTGCTGCCATGGACGAACCAATGGAGGTTCGTCCATGGCAGCTTGATTTTCCCTTTTCTTTCTTTCTTCTCCCCTTTCTTTCCTTCTTTCCTCGCTCAAACAAAAACCCCCAAATCAATTTCTAAAAATTTTCCCCAATTCCGACCGAACCCTAATTTTTCAATTCTTCAAATTTTCATGCGATATTGCTTTGATTAGAGTGAAATCAAGTTAATTCGACCCTTTAGGACTCAATTTTATCAAAACCCCCAAATCTATTCTTCAAATTTTTACAATTTTGAAAAAATCCCAAATTTAAATCAAACTTAAATTGAAACAAAAAAAAACGAAATTAAAGAGAAATTAGAGGGATTACCTAAAAGAATTGGTTGGAATGGATGAGGACTCGCGTTCGATTCGGTAAATTTAATTTCCTTTTTTATTTCGGATTTTCTCTCTTTTTTTCTTTACCGTCGATTTGCCTTTTTTTTTTTCAATCGCTAACTCTCTCCTAATTTTGCAGTGCTTCACTTTTAATTTTCTTAGATATCAAACTAAAGAAAAAAAATCCCCCTCCCTCGTCTTTTTTTTTCTTTTTTCTTCTTTTGTCGTCGCCCTCGTATGTATATATATATGTGAATGTGGCTTGGTTGGTTCCCCCATTATGATGGTGGGGGATTTTCTCGTAGTTTTCCGGAGCGGGCGTGTCCGACCATTTTTTTGGTCCTAAGTGGATGGCTATGGCAGTGGCCGGTAAGGGGAAGGTAGTGCGCTTGCCGCAATTTGCAGCATGGCGAGGTTACAGTGAATTGGGAGATTGCCCCGGAGATTGCTAGATATGGGGGAAGTTGTCCGGAGGGACCGTGGGAGTTGTGTGGCCGAAGCAGCCGAGGCCGCTGGAGGCACCGTGGAGGTTGTATGGTGATGCAACTCGCTAGAATATGCAGCAGTAGGGTGGCCGGTGCAGTGAGGGTGCCGAAATTGTTGACTCGAGAGGAGTCAGGCAACTGCAAGTTGAAAATTTTTTGTTTTGTTTTGTATTTTTGTATTTTATTTTATTTTTTGTAATTTGGTTCTGAATTATAAATAAATAAATAAAAGAAAAATTATATATATATATATGTATTTTTTGTCTTGATTTTATACAAAGCAAGCCTAAATTTAAATAATGAAAATAAAATAAAGAACACAAAAATAATACACAAAAGGTAAAATTT
>CAWUPB010000220.1:0-88680 GCA_963924115.1 Dovyalis caffra | reverse complement strand
TCTTATTTCATGAGGTATACAGTGAAATACATACAAGATAATTTATATACTATTAGTAATACAATGGAAGAAATTGCAAAGTTTAGTTACAATACTATCAAAAAATTTTCGACACCCCAACCTCAAAATTACGAGTCAAAAGAAATTTTGCTACATTTGTGTCACACGTGAGCCTTTTTGGAGGTCCTGGTAGCATCCCGACTACTTTGACTCATTCTTGTCATAACATGAAAACAACAATGGGGTGAGCTGAAGCTCATTATGTATGGTGATACATGTGATATGCAATGTAATTTTGTTTCTCATTCTACCCATCCATTTTTATCCAGGTACCTTAGGTATTAGCAAGACCGTGCATTCCATCTCTCGATGATCGTGTTAACACCTACTTGCTCTATTACTCTCTCTTAGTGATCCCATTATCTCCTACTAATCATAACGGAATTACCCCTCATTATAGCACATGGTTAGCAAAATTATTCCTCGCTTAACGATGTTAGTAATAAAGCATACACATGGTTTCATGCTGTTACCCATTCCATTCGGTTCGGTTACCAAACCACATTGTCTCATGACTCAATGATTTTTCTTGATTTCATATCACCTCCGAATGCATATGGTATTATGTTTAACACATTCAACTAATTATTCTTTCAACATTTTCTTTTCAAACCATTCCCGTGTTTGACACACACTCGGGATTTCATAGGTGTTCCATGTACCATTCAAAGTATTCAAAACAAGAATGCGAATTTCATTCATTGGTAGTATACATTGCATAAATCTACTTCTTACTTTTGAGTTTTCCCTTCTCCTGTACCTTGCAAGTCTAAGCTTGGATTTTCGATGTATTACTTAGTTTACAAGACCGATTAATCCTAAGGATGTATGTATAACATACTTAAGCAAAAATCATGTTTAATCCAAACCTTTAATCTTAGTGGTCGAAGTTGACTCATAATGGGTCTAGGTCCCTTTTTGGTTTTTCCTTGGGTCACCACTCCTTCAATATTTTAGTTTATGTTTTTTTTAAATGTACTTTAACCCTTAGTTATAAAGTCAAAAGGTGAGAACCTAAATCCCTAAAATTTATGGGTCTAGGCCGAATGTGTCCTTAAGTGAGCGAGGAATTTTTTTCCATTTCTAGGTCAATTCCTTTTTATAATAACTTACCAAATCATACTTAAAAGTTACCAAGGAAATATAAACCTTAAGTTTCACAAAGGAAACCAAATTTAGCCATCAAGTATCCAATTTACCTAATGAAATCCAAAACCCTATTTTTCCTTTTTAGTTGGACCGATTGAGTTTTAAGGTAGCCATGGATTGCCTTTTATATCTACTGAATTCATTTCCATCCTAAACAATTAATCCATAACTAATTTGGTTATCATGATATTCTAGACCCTTAATTACCCAACAAAGATCCATTCTTGTCCAATTTTTCTCACTTGGTCGAAAGGTTTTAACCTAGGGAAACTTTAGAAGTGTATTTCTTTTCTTTTCCAAGCTAAGCTTACCAAACCTAGTTTAACTTCAATCCATTCGGTCCATACCCTTTTTCTTTATTTTTCCTTTCCAAACAATCCACACATTTAAACACATCAAACAAGCTTTACATCACAACAAAAACACATAAATCCATCACAATTTGGCAAGTCGTAACACCAACACAAACAACCATAGCAAACCATTGAAAATTATTACAAACCGATGAAATAAACACTAAAAAACATAACTTAAAAAATTAATCAAGCAAAAATGGAACCTACTTACTTTTCTTGAATTTCCTAAAGGTTGGTTATGCTTTCCCTTTCTTTCTTTTCCTTTTCTCTTCCTCTCTTTCCTTACCGTTTTTCTCTCCTTTTTGGGTAGCTACGGGATACCTAAAATTTCTTACCACTTTCACTCATTCTATATATATATATATACATGCTTAAAGTCTTAGTATAATTAAGTGTACAAATGGCTGAATTTAATTTTAGAGAGTGGAAAGCTATTGGTGAGTCAAGAGAGAGAGTGACGGGTTCGAGGGGTTTAGGGTGAACCGGCTTTAATTCATTAAATAGGAGGGGTTTAGGTGTCCTAATTAATTGGTTAGAGTAACTAAAAACCCTCACTAATCTAGTTCAAGTAACTAAACACATTTCTTTCCATTAAATTTCAGAAATCCCTCTCCTTAAACTCGGACTTTTCTTCCCCCAAAATATTCCAACGGTGATGCTTTAAGACCAACCTATATAAAATGGCCATAACTCTTTATGTATAAATATGAAAATCACAAAATGTTCTAGAGAGGTAGTAGACAATAGATGAACAACGTTTTTTCTTTGCGTTTTATCCGGAAATCACTCTAAGATCCCTAAATAAATCACACAAAATTCGGATAAAATATAGTCATCGGCACGCTAATTTGCATATTTGATTTATTAAATAATTAAACCATTAATCTCAAGCAAAATAACTTTAATTTAACATAAATCACATATTTCAAGCATTAATTTCTCAATGGTGTAATGAGAATTATACTTACACTTAATACATGCATATATATAAATATTCTAATAAGTGTCGCTTTGCGGTTAAGGATTTTTATGGGGGTTACATAAACTATAATCTCATGGTAATTTACTAAAAATATTTAACTTAATTCAATCAAAATTAGAGTTTAGTTACTCATAATGGGTTACAAAAGGAGAGTTTCTATGAATGGTGGTTGTTGGGAAGTTGGTCCTCCTAAAATAATAACCTAGCACACTATTTATAGCAAAAACTAAGGTTGAATCACATACATGTTAGCCCGATATGGCCACACAATCTAATACATAAATTTACACGAGTTTGGTGCTTAGTATTACATGGTTTAAAGCCTTGAAAAATCAATATTACATGGTTCACTAACTAGGGCACACGACTATATGCCTTTGTTCATCATTCTATGTTGATTCTCTTACGCCCATGTAGACTTTTGCTTCAAGCCTTGTTGAATCTCTTCTTTCCCATGTAAAGCTATTTTACCTTGAAGACACGAGTATGTGACTTTACACTACAAACCATGTATAATTTCTTTTGCCTATGTGGTCTTCTTCTTTTCTTGGGTTATGCTAGGTCGGGATACACACACAGCTATGTAGGATTTCTTCCTTCGACCATGTGGAATGCTTCTACCCGTGTGACTTTTATTATTGAGCAATTCCCATAGTTTCTTCCTTTAAGTCACACAACCAGTAGCTTATTTCTTTGTTATTTCATATAGCTGTATGACTCTTTTAAGCCTCTTTGGTGACTTCTCTTTTCTTTTTTAGTTCATCATTTTTCATACACTAACCTAAAACTATTATCTTATTCTTAAATAACATAATATAATACAATAAATTCTAAAAAGTTTAATATAATAAAGCATAAAATCATGCTAATTGTGCACTCATCAAAAAGGGAGAGAAAGAAAGAGAAAGATAGGGAGAGAGAAGGGAGAGAGGAGGGAAAGAGAGATATGGAGAGAGTGGTAGAGAGTTTGAGAGATAGAGAGAGGGAGTGGGAGAGGAAGAGAGAGAGGTTGAGAGTGAGAGAGTGAGGGAGGGAGAGAGAGAGGAGGGAGAGAGGGATTGGGAGAGGGAGAAGGATAGAAAGAGAAATGAATATAGAGAGAGGGGAGAGAGTGAGGGGAGAGAAGGAGAGGGAGAGGGGGAGAGAGGGGAGATGGAGAGGGAGAGGGATGGGGAGAAGGAGAGATACCTATGGGGAGAAAGTAGGAGAGGGAGAGGAAGAGAGACAAGGAGAGAGGGGTGAAGAAGAGGGAGAGAGAAGAGAAAAGGAGGAAGGGAGAGAGGGAGAGAGAGTGAGAGAGAGGGAGAGAGGGATGGAGATAGAGGGAGATAGAGAGAGAGAGGGAGAGAGCAAAAGGGAAGAAGATAGATAGAAGGAGAGAAATATAGAGGGTGAAAGAAAGGTTGAGAATAAGAGGAAGAGTGGGAGGAAGAGAGAGAGGGAGGGGGAGAGAGAGAAGAGGAAGAGATAAAGAGAGAGAGAATGGAGAGGGAGACATGAAGAGAGAGAGAGGGAGAGAGCGAGAAGGAGATTAGAAGGGGGAGAGAGATAAGGAGGGGGAGGGGGAGAGGGGGAGAGATAGAGGGAGAGAGTGAAGAGAGGAAGAGATGGAGAGGAAGTGAGATAGGAAGAAAGGGAATGAGAGAGAGGGAGGAAGAAGGAAAGGAAAGGAGAGAGAGAGGAAGGGAGGGGGAGCAAGAGGTAGAAAAAGAAAGAGAGAGGAAAAGAGAGGGAGAGGGAGATAGAGAAGGATAGGGAAAGAGGTAAGGAGAAAGAGAGAGGGGAAAAGGGGAGAGAGAGAGAGAGGGACATAGAGGGATAGAGAGAGCAAAAAAGGGAGAGGGCGAGGCAAAGGGGGAGAAGTAGAGAGAGGGGGAAAAGGAGAGGGAGGGGAGAGAAGGAGAGAGGGAGGGGATAGAGAGAGAAGGAGGGAGAGAGAGAAAGAAAGGGAGAGGGAAAGGGAAAGAGAGATGGAGCGATAAAGAGATAGAAGGAGAGGGAGAGAGAAAGGAAAAGATAAGGAGAGAGAGGGGGAGAGGCAGAGAGAGAAAAAAATAGTGGGAATGAGAGAGATATAAGGGGAAAAGGGAGTGGGAAGGGGAGAGAGGGAGGAGGAAGAGAGAAAGGGAGAGAGATAGAGAGGGGAGAGGGAGTGAGAGAGAGTGGAAGAGAGAGATCGAAAAAGGAAGAGAGAGATAAAGAGAGAAAGAGAGAGCGGGACCAAGAGAAAGAAGGAAAGAGGGAAAAAGAGTGTGAGAGGAAGAGAGGGAAAAAGGGGAGAGAGAAGTAGAGAGCAAGAGGGAGAGAGAGGAAGAGAGTGAGAGGGAGTAAAGAGAGAGGGGAGAGAGAGAGGAGGAGAAAGGGTGAGGGAAGGACAAAGAGGGATAGAAAGAGGAAGAGAAGGAGAGGGCAAGGAGTAAATATATATATATATATATATATATATATATATATATAGAGAGAGAGAGAGAGAGAGAGAGAGAAAGGGAATGAAAGAGAGAAGGGAAGTAAAGGGAGATAAAAGGAGAGAGGGAGGGTGATAGAGAGGGAGGAAGGGATTAAAAGGGTGAGAGAAAGGGAAAGGAAAAGAGAGGGAGAGAGAGATAGAGGGGTAGAGAAAATGAGAGAGAGAGATAGAGAGGGAGAGGAGGGGGAGAGGGTTAGAGAGAGTGACAAAAAAGGAATGATAGAGGGTAAAGAGGGAGAGAGAGGGAGAGAGAGTGAGAGAGGGAGGAGAAGGGAAAGAGATAGGGCGGAAAGGAAAGAGAGAGAGAGAGGGAGAGGGAGAGCGGGAGAGACGAAGAAACGAGAAAAAAAAAGAGGAAGAGGGAGAAAGAATGAGGGAGAGAGAGGGGGATTAAGGGAGAGAGGGAGAGAAATGGATAGAGAAAGAGGGAGAGAGTGAGAGTGAAAGAGAAGGAGATGGAGAGAGAGAGAGGGAGGGAGAAAGAGAAGGAGAGAGACAAAAGAAGAGAGGGGAAAAGAGGCATAGCAAGAGAAAGGGAGAGAGAGATGAAGAAAGAGGGAGAAAGAGGGAGAAAAAGAGTAAGGGAGAGAGCTAAAAAGAGAGAGAGAGAGAGAGAAAGAAGGAAAGAGAGGGATAGAGAGAGAAAAGAGAGAGAGAAAGAGACAGAGAGGGAGGAGGAGAAAGAAGGAGGAAGAGAGGAGGAGATATTGTGAGAGAGTAGGGAGAGGGAGAGATAGAGAGGGAGAGAGAGGGGAAGAGAGAGCGAATGAAAGAAAGGAGAGAGAGATAGAGGTAAAGAGAGGTAAAGAAAGAAAGAGAGGTAAAGAGAGAGAGGGAGAGATAGGCGAGAGAGGGAAGAGAGAGAGAGAGAAGGATGGAGTGAGAGGGAATGAGAGAGAGGGAGAAGGATGGAGTGAGAAAAAGAGAGAGGAAAAGAGAGAGATAAAGGGAGAGAGAGATGGAGGGAGAAAGAGGAAGAAGGGGAGAGAGAGAATGAGAGATAGGGAGAGATAGTAATAGAGGGATAGTGAGAGAGAGGGAATATGAGAGAGAGAGGGAAAGAAAGAGGGAGGGAGAAAGGAAAGGAGAGAGTGAGAGAAGGAGTGAGAAGAGGAGAGGGAAAGGAAAGAGAGAGAGAGAGAGCCAAAGAGAGGGAGAGAGAGAGGGAGAGAGAGAGTATGAGAGAGGAAAAGGGAGCTAGAGTGAGGAAGGGAGAGAGAGGAAGAGAAAGCGAGAGCAAGAGAGAGAGTGAAAGAGGGAGAGAGGATAAGTGAGGGAGAGAGTCGAGAGATAGTGAGGGAGAGAGAAGGAGGAGAGAGGGAAAGAGGAAAAGATAGGGAAGGAAATTGGGAGACATGGAGAGGGAGGGAAGGAGAGAAGAGAGAGAGAGAGAGAGCGAGAGAAAGAGAGAGGGAGAGAAAAAGGGAGAGATAAAGAAAGGAAAAGGTGAGAGAGAGATAGAGTGTAAGGAGGGAGAGGGAGGAAGAGAGGTAGAGAGAGGGATAGGGATGGAGAGAGAGGGAGAGGGAGGGAGATAGAGGGAGAGAGAGAGAAAGAGAGAGGGGGAGTGAAAGGGAGTGGGAGAGAGAGGAGAGGGATACCGGGAGAAAGAGGAAGATAAAGATAGAGTGATGGAGAGAAAGAGCGAGGGAGAGAGGGGGAGGGGTGAAGGATCATCGTCATATAGAGGTGTAGAATAAAACAAAAATTTCCTCTATATAAAGGGCCTAAGATCATGTTGTTGAATCAACTAACCATATATTCATAAATTAAAGTGATGAATAGAGAATTATCTCTTGTAGCACGGATCTAAATTCTTTAATAGAGAAAGGAGTTGTCTAAGCGTCCGACCTATTTGATGAGCCACAAGTCAAGAACCCAAAAAGAAGCACTCAAAATTAGTAGAATACTAGCTCCACCTTTTCTTATTTATGTAGTGTTTCCTATAAAAATCTAATCCAAGTAATTTTGCGACAACCTTAAAAGAAGAGGAAAAGTGGCATGTATTAGGGTGTTACGAGAAAACAATTTTCTCCTTTTTATTTTCTTTATGTCGCGTACCCCTAAAGAAATTTTCTCTCTTGGCCAAATGCTCTCTCCCTTAAAATTCCTTAGTTGTCATATCTCTCTCCTCCTATTTATAGGGGAGAGTTTCCTTGTCCTCTTAGGTCAAGGATGAAAGGCGACTTATCCTCAATAGGACTTATGGTTATTGTTTCCTAATCCTCTAAGGATTATGAGTTATTTTACATGTGGACTTTTGATCTTTATCTTTAAAACATTCATCCTTATCCAATAAGATTCATGTTTATCCTCCCACCAAAATATCTTCGAGCTTTTAATTAAACCTATTGGCCCAAAACTATTTTAGCCTAATTAATTAATTTAGACAATCTAAATAAATAAACTTAGATAATTTAGGTGGCACACATTAGGAAATAATTTTTCAAAATACCCTTTAACCTAAATTAGAAAACTCATTTTCATTTTAGGTTATTTACTTCCAAATTAGGAAACTGATTTCTAAAATAGAAAACTTTCCATTTTGTGAAACATCCAAAGTAGGAAATTTTCATTTTAGGAAACCTTTTCCATTTTAGGAAACTTTCAAAATTGAAAACTTTTTCTAATATATTTGCTTCTTTTTAATCATGTGAATACTTAAATTTATGTAATAGGCTCCTAGATATGTTGGTAATGTATCAAAAATAAAAGACACCTCTTTTATCTCTTGATACCTAAGTCAAGATTGGCTTCTAGTATGGCATCATGACTACTCAATTCTCTAAAAAATTAACTAATCAATTATAACCTTTCATGAGTATGCATGGTTACCATACAATTCAGTCCTTATGTCAACTTATCACAACGTGAACTCGAATATGGTTATAAGTTTTATTCGATTCGATCACATAAGTTTTCTTCGATTCTCAAATATCTTAGCTTTTAGAGTAAACTAACTATGCTTTATTGATGTACTCCTACTATGTCATAGATTTCTTGAGCATACATTCATCTAAGTGTAATGTCATAACTCCTTTAGCATACAAGAAATGACATATCCTATCTTAGTCATCCTTGACCCTCCATTAGATTCATAGTGCACCCAACAAATCGCCCACATTCAACCCTTTACTAGGTCCATCAAAACGAGTGTCAAAGTGCATAAATCCTCTAATGAGATAATTATGATGGCTTCAAGTCTAAGGACCATTTTTACCTATCTTGTATGAGATTCCCATAGATTAAACCAAATGGATTCTCATGGCGAGTCAAGTCCGATGATATGTTCTCTAACATAAATCACTTAAGTGCTTGCTTTGACATCACCATATCAATAGGTGTGAGATCTCCTATTGCTATTATATAGCATAAGCATAACACTCACAAGTCTAATCGAATCTAGCCAATGTCCATTCTTGATAATGATATGACTTGAGACATTTAATGATTTCATTTATGTGCATTAGTGTTTGTCTCATATAGTTCAATTAATCACTAATACAAATGCATATCATATAAACTTCTATCTAATTATATTCAATCAATAAATGTAAATGACAAGAATTAATAGAAAGAATTTTTTTTATTATAAATAATATAGATAATGCAATAATACAATAACTCAAACTCATCCAAACATTATTGGATCTTTGGCACCTACACTAACAATCATCCACTTGCACTAGAGCTAACTAGCCATGTCCCTTAATCTCGACAATCGAATAAGGGTTTCATGTTTTAGTTATGAAAAAAGATTAGTCAAAGGATCGGGTATGTTGTCATTAGTGTGGACCTTTTCTATCCTTATGTCACTATGATCGATAATCTCTCTAATCAAATGGTAGCATTACAATACATGCTTAGACTCGTTGATAAGACCTTGGTTCCTTAGCTTGTGCTATAACTATTTTTATGGTCGTAATATATTCGGTATCGATTATTGAGTCGACCATTATTTGTTACTTGAAACTTTTTCAACTAACAAATCCATAAAAATTTATGAATCCAAACAGACTTCCTTAGTTGCTTTTGTGGTCGCAATATATTCGACCTCGATTATGAAGTTTACCACTATTTATTGTTTTGAACTTTCCCAACTAACGACTCTACCCTAAAAAATGAATCTTGACTCGTGACTTAAAGTTATCATGGTCGGTTTGAAAACTAGCATATGTGAATTATTTCAATACTAGTTCATCTCTTTCATAAACTAGGAAAGCATCCTTAGTTCTTCGTAAGTACTTTAAAATGCTCTTCATAGTAATCCATTATTTTTAAAACAGATCGGCTTGATATCTACTACATATACTCGAAGCATATGAGACTTCAAACTACATATATAACATGACATACATGATAGATCATATGGCTAACATGTAGGGAATGCGACTCATCCTTTCTCTTTCGTTTTGTGTATTAGGACACTCAACCTTGGAAAGTTCTATCCCATATAACATTGGAATACGTTCTCCCTTGGATTCTTCCATTCTAAATCTATTTAGTATTTTGTCAATGTATGTGCTTTGGGAGAGTCCTAACATTCTTCGTGATTTATCTTTATAGATCTTAATTCTTAGAATTTAAGTTGCATCTCCTATGTCTTTTATAAAGAATTTTTTGGATAACCAATCTTTTACGGATTGCAACATGATAGTGTTATTGCTAATAAGTAGTATGTGTCTATATTAGCATAACAAAAATGATTGAGCTCCTACTAACCTTCTTATATACACAAGGTTCATCTTTATTTTATGAAAAGTCAAACTCTTTGATTGTTTCATCAAAACATTGATTCCAACTCCTCGATGCTTGTTTAAATCCATAAATAAATCTTTGTAATTTATAAATCTTATTTGCATGTCATTTGGTAACAAAACTATCGGGTTGTGTTGTAACACCCCTAACCTAGGACCTAAAAGATTGAGACTATTACCGCCATTAACCCATATTCGAAGTGCAATAAATGTAAGTTAGCAAGGCACTATGACTTAACCTCGGTATTTAGTGTGAAGTTTAAGCCTTAACAATCTCATATTTGTCGGGTAGGTCTTATACTTTAATTAAAAAGGCTTTATAAATTTTTCGTATTTAACCATTTGTTAATATCCCTTAAACTATACTTGTGGCTATTTATTATTTTAAATTATTTTCTTACTAATTATTACAACTTTGTTTAGGTATAATTCATTATTACTATTATTATATCGTTGATTATTTTTCTTATTTATTATTCTTTTTGATCTATGAGTGTTTGATCAATTTACTTAAATGTCCTAAGATAAGATTCATAATTAAATAATTATAAATATCAATTTTTATGCGGTTTGAATATGCGATTCTCGTTTATATGATCAAGTCGACAATGTCACGAGTAGGTTTTGTTTAGATCATTTGTTTTAAGTCATTTTGTATTTATGTTATATATTGGTGTGTCTATATTCAAAATATATAAACCATTATTTACATCAACATTTTCATATAAAATATCATCTTTATAAGAGGAACAACCTTAAATAAAAACAAAAAACCATCTTAGTCTAAAGAAGAAATGAAAATGATATTTTTAGTTATACTAGGAATATAATAACGAGTTTCGAGTCTAAGCACAAGCTCGGATGGTAATGCTAACTCATAGATGCCTACCGCTAATGGTACAACTCTAATGGTACAACTCTTGAACCATTAACCATGCATACGTCAACCTCACCAAAAGTAGTCTTTCTAACTTCTTTTAGTCCTTTTAAATTTGTACAAATATGTGCACCACATCTAGTGTCAAACACCCATGATGTTGGACTAAAAGTAGAAAAGTTCACTTTAATAATATAAATATTTGAGTTGCTTTTAGAACTCTTCTTTTGCACCTCTTCATGGTACTCCTTATCGTCTATCACAAAAAGTATTTTTCTATGTTGGAAGGCATTCCTCTAATTCATTTTCTAGTCAAGGAATTTTATGCCATTTAAGGCATTACTTTCATTAATCATCGATCTCATCGATGTATTATCGATCATATTGTGTAATAACCTTGAAATGATAGAAAAATGTATGGTTTGGTTAATTAGATTGCATAAAATAAAACAAATCATAAATTAAATATGTAAAATATATGTTCACTCTCACTATGTTCTTCAAGTTTTATATCCTTTACAAGAAAACTTTTCAATTCGTTTTCTTAGTAGGTTAAGATCCCATCCTCTAATATGTATTAACCTTGAGTTATCTTAACAAGTCATACATAAAAGACTAGGTAGGTAACTCTTTACTAATTACATCTAATATAATTCATAATCTAATTAGCATGAGAACTCTTGGTCATATCACATCTTGTGAGAATGTCAATCTTTGCCTACAAGTTTATTGACCTTGAGTTATCTCAATAAATCCAACAACTTATTTTAAGTTAGACCTAATGTTCGGGGACATTATATGGCCCATGATTTATTTCTCTCGAGGAAGAAGTGACCTTGAGTTATCTCAACAAGCCAACAACGACCAAGAGAGTTCCCTCCTCATAACGTCTGGAAGGTAATAAACTTCATATTTTATTTGAAGGATTTAATTTGATTGGTCTCATCCTAGCATGCATAATATTAATTAAATCATATTAGCCTAACATGCATACTAACATTAGTCACATAATATACATACATCTCATGAATGACTCAAGGATAGGTAAATGGTAATAGATCTTTAATACTAGCTCCCTCGAGCCACAAGGAGACTAGTGGGTCAAATAACTAGGTGAAAAATTATTATAAATTCTTTAGAAATGTCTTCGTCTCTTGGCATCTTCTCATTGCATATATTCTAATTTCTATCTTCTACTTTTATATTTAATTGAATAAGAAACCTTGAGTTACATTCGAGGAGAGTAAGATGAGAAAAGAAATATAATTGAATAATAGAGAAGGTAGGACACACATGTCCTATTTATCCAAAACTTTCAAGTATCCATTCAAAAAATTAGGTCGACTCATCCATATCATTTACCAATGCTTTAATCACATCAATACATAGCATACTAATGAAACATATTTCATTTAGACCTTAGGCCCGATTTAGGCCCATGGGCTTTTGAGCCTTGAGGGCCCGGGGGCTTCGATGCCCTATCCCTTAGCCTCGGCGCACTCATGTGCGCTTGCTCATGGCCGTAGCCAAGCATGCGAGCACCTAGCCGGTGGCCTCACACACACTAGTTGAAATAATTAAAAATAGGAAGATAATATTAAATAAATATGGTTAAAATTGAGAAATAATTGAAAAAAGTTAATTCGTTATGCAAAATTAACTTTTATATTTTAGAAATAAAATAATTGAAAATAGTTAATTCATTATGCAAAATTAAATTTTATATTTTAGAAATAAAATAATTGAAAATAGTAAACCTAATTTATATATTTTAGAAATAAAATAATTGAAAATAGTCAATTGATTTTGCAAAACTAAATATACAAGTTTATAATTTATACATTTTTAAATCTATTAGAAAATTAAAAAATAGATCATTTAAAAAGAATTAAAAAATAAAAAAATAATATTAAATTAATTATGGTTTTGCAAAACTAAAGATAAGGGTTTATAATTTATATATTTTTAAATCTATTTGGAAAATTAATAAATAGATAATTCAAAAAAATAAAAATAGGAAAATAATATTCAATTAATTATGGTTAAAATGAGAAATAATTTAAAAATAGTTAATTGGTTATGCAAAACTAATTTATAAATATATTTTAAAAATAAAATAATTGAAAATAGTTATTGGTTTTGCAAAATTAATGATACAAGTTTATAATTTATATATTTTTAAATCTATTTTCAAATTTAATAAATAGATCAATTAAAAATATTTAAAAATAGGAAAAAAATATTAAATTAATTAGTGTTTTGCAAAACTAAAGATAAGGGATTATAATTTATATGTTTTTAAATCTATTTGAAAATTTAATAAATAGATAATTAAAAATATAATTAAAATTTTGAAAATAATATTAAATTTAATAAATAGATAAATGGGAAAATAATATTGAAATAATTATGGTTAGAAAATGAGAAAAAAATTTAAAATAGTTAATTAAATTTAAAAATAATTAAAAAATAGGAAAATAATATTAACTTAATTACGATTTTGCAAACCTAAAGTTAAAGGTTTATAATTTATATGTTTTTAAATCTATTTGAAAATTTAATAAATAGATAATTTAAAAAATAATTAAAATTTTGAAAATAATATTAAATTTAATAAATAGATAAATGGGAAAATAATATTGAAATAATTATGGTTAGAAAATGAGAAAAAATTGAAAATAGTTAATTAAATTAAAAAATAGGAAAATAAGATTAACTTAATTACGATTTTGCAAAGCTGAAGTTAAGGGTTTATAATTTAGATATTTTTAAATCTATTTGAAAATTAACAAATAGATAATTTAAAACATAGGAAAATAATATTAAATTTAATAAATAGATAAATTTGAAAATAATATTTAATTAGCTATGATTAAAAATAGTTATTGGTTTTGTAAAACTAAAGTTACAATTTATATATTTTTAAATCTACTTGCAAATTTAATGAACGGATAATTTAAAAAAAAATTAAAATATAGAGAAATAATATTAAAATAATTACATTTAAACAATGAGAAAAGAACGATTGAAAAATATATATTTTAGAAATAAAATAATTGAAATAACTTAAAATAAATTGATAAATATTTCAATATTTGTATTAATGGTCCATTCCGTGATGAACTAACCTTCCATGAGGGTAAACTTATTGATATTTGATGGACTCACTAGAAGTAGACATGATAATGGTTCGGTTCGAACCGTAAATCGAACTAAAATCAAACCATTAAAAAATCTAATCGAAATCGTTAAAATCGTAGCCTTGATAAAAGCTGGACCGTAACCAACTACCTACGGGTTGGTGATGGTTTAAGGTATCATGAAATCTAAACCGACGGTTCTAAGCCGATGGTTAACCGTAGAACCGACGGTTTCACATTTTTGCTAATAAATTTGGATTGAGTCAAAAAAAAAATTAAATAAAAAAACCAATTTTATATGGGATGGACGAGTAGCTATTGGACTGAAAAATGAAAAAAAAAATTAAGCCTAATAATTTTTAATTTTTGGACTTAATATATATATATATGTAAATTGAGTATGTGACAAACGGTCACATTTTTGTGACCGTTTGTCACAACTCAACGATCACAAAAAAGTGATCGTTTATAAAACGGTCACAAACATTTGCGACCGTTTTCTATTTTTTTTTCTTTTCTTTTCTATAAATACGCTCTCACTCTCACTTTTTTTTATTCTTCTCACAACTCAATCTCTCATTCTCTCTCAATCTCTTAAACTCTTAAGTCTAGAATTCTCAATACTATCCTATAATATTTTTTATACTCCAAATACTTCTTAAATTTTTACATTTCTATTGTTTTATACTACAAAAAATGACAAGTTCAAGTTCACATATGCCATCACAACAAAGTAATACTGCCAATCAAAATCGAGCAAGGGAGCAACAACAACAATCAAATTTTACACTCAAATTATCCGACATCTTCAAAATTCATTTCTCAAAAGTTTCGTTAGAAAAAGGCGTTTTACTCGTGATTTGCAACTACTGCAACAAGCAATACACATTCAAATAGAGAGGTGGTTATGGAACATTCAAAACCCACTTGGAGAAAAAGCATCCATCTATACTTGGTAATGATAGACATCGGACACAAATATCCGGGTTTGCTTCTCAATCTTCCTCTTTATTTCGGTATACTCGATAAAAAAAAATAAAGAAGAAATGGCTAAAATGATATGTGTTGATCATTTATCTTTTATTTTTGGTCAAAAATGGGTTTTAGTGATTATTGTTATAACGATTTGAATCCTCGCTTTCAAACAAGTCGAAAGACATTCTTTAAAAAAAAACGGTTATAAAATTATATAGAGATAAAAAAAGAGAATTAAGCTGTATTATATGTAAATTTGAATGATCATGTTTCTATATATTCGATATATGGTACGATCAATGGTAAACTCACTCTTTTATGGGTGTAACTTGTCATTGGATTGATAATGAATAGCACATGCAAAAACGTCTTCTTGTATATAGAGTTTTTGATGATAAACATACCGTCCAAAATAAATATAAAATACTAAAAAGGATTTTAGGTGAATAGGTTTTACCTTTAAGAATTTTTTCAATTTCTTTTGATAATGCTAGTTCTAATGATACTTCGGTAGAGTCTTTAAGAGAACTTTATCAACCCCATCTTGGAGGTAAGTTTTTCCATATTAGATGTGTATGTCATGTTTTAAATTTATGTGTGCAATCTGGTTTGGAATATCTTAAAGATATTGTTAGGCCAATTAAAGCTCTTACTAAATATTTATGGATGCATCCCCAAAAGATGAAATCATGGGGAAAGTTTTGCAAAGAAAGAAACAAAAAACCAAGACGATTTTCAAAAGATGTTCCAACTTGTTGGAATTCAACTTATGACTTACTTAGGCGAGTCATTTGAATATCGAGATTTATTATTCTCATTTTTTTCAAAAAATATTGATTCTATTTTTATTTGTTAAAATGATTTTGATATTTGCGAACCACTTTTGGAAATTTTAAGTGTTTTTAACAATGCAACATACACTTTTAGTGTCGTTTATCAACCAACTTCACATTTATTTATGATTGAAGCAATTAATATTGTTGAAGCTTTTGATTATGTAGAACAAGATATGCCAACTTTACTTGTTCAAATAATGAAACAAAAATGATTAAGTTATTATAAAATAATTCCACCTATTTATCTTGTTGCTTTAGTATTTGATCTTAAATTTAAAATGGAAGGTCTTTCTGCTGTTTTGAATACTTACTATGAGTATTTGCAATTATTTGATAAAAATGTAGAAATAGAAAGCTGCTTCTCTTATCAAACGGAGTTAAAGATTTATATATTGAAATGTCTTTAACTGTAGGTGATCAACATGCTAGTTCCTCTTTACCACCTGTGCCACAATCATCATCAAGTAGCCAACGTGTTAGAGTAGGTTATCTTATGGCCATGGAAAGGAAAAAAAGGCCAAGAGGATCATCGGGCTCCACTTTCGAGCTTGATATTTATCTAACAAGCTGTGTTTGAGTTTGATGATAGCAATGCGGGTGTAGATTTTGAAGTAATTGATTGGTGGAAAAGACATGCGGGCACCTTTCTAGTCCCGTCCATAATAGCTAGACAAATACTTGTTGTTCCAGCTTCAACAACGGTCGTTGAAAGAGCATTTAGCTCCGGAGGTAATATTTTGGATGATAGGCGATCACAATTGGCTCCCAAGTCACTTGAAGCCCAAGTATGCATGGATGATTGGATAAGAGCTGACAAGAGAACACAAGAACAAAAACAATATGATTTCAATGAAGAAAGTATGGATCTAACACCCGACGCCACAATAACGAAACTTCGAAGCCGAAACTTCAGATCAAGAAAGTAACTCGGTGCAACTATATAGAACATATATGTAATTTGTAAACGGATAATTTGAAATGTAAAAGAGAACTACGTAAGCTTTGATTCCTCTAAACCCTAAGAGGATACGTAGGTAGCTTAATTTTTGTAGTGTTTACAAAAATTAAGTTCAAGCCCTTCTTTATTTATTTTTTTCCTTTGATTTATTGTGTGAAATACATTATAATGTAAAAAATATTATAGTATTTATACATTATGCAAAAAAGAAGTTCTTTCGTTTCAATGTTAATGTTGAGAAAAAATGTTTGATTTTTTATATTTTTTCATTTAATAAAAAAATTGTTGAACCGTCGGTTTCAAACGATTTGGAACGCGTCGGTTTTACGATTTCAAACCGAAATCGGAACCGTCCATAGAAGGTTTGGTTAAGGTTTCACCTTTTGGTGAAACCTTAACCAACGGTTCGAGAGCCGTTACCATGACTAACTAGAAGTAATTTTTTTCATAACATTAGGACAAAAATTGAGCGAAATATTGATCGACTTATGTGGGCAATATGTATAACTAGAGTGACAGAGACATAAATTTTTAATAAGGAGCCAAAAGTTATAATAAAATTTCTAAAACATAATTAAATATATAAAATTATTTATGCTATAATTATTATTATTATTATTATTATTATTATTATTATTTTTTAATCAAGGAGATTTTACTAATGCTAAATATTCGTAAAAGTTACAAAGAGAAATAATAAAAAAAAATACTAAAAGACAAAAATATATGGCATCTTGAATTCTTTTACATTTTCTTTTTCTTTAGCATTGTGAATTGTGTTTAGAAATGTCAATAAACCAAGTATAAAATGAGTATTCGTTTTATTTGACTCAATAAAACCTATTAAGTTTTTTTAATGAATATTGAAGTGGATAAAGATAAAAAAAAAAAAAAACCATACTTATTAACATGTATTAACTCTTGTGTTTTGTTGTGCGGCTAAAATCATCCTTTAGCCGGTTTTCACAAGTCAAATTCATTTTTTCATTTTGGTCAAAGGTATGAAATTTATAAAATAGTTTAGTACTTAATTAAAAATATATTTGTAAAAATGAATTGCATCTTGATAAATAAGCATCAATTTCTTGAAAATTTTGTTACTAATTGAACATATTAAGAGTTAAAATACTACACTCAAATTTAAAAAAAAAAATTAAGAAAATAAACTCATCGGTTATGGCTTCTAACATCAAAATATTTAAGAATTTTTTTTTCACAATGTATGTAACCAAAGGATTAAAAAAAAAATCATTCCAATTATGAAGTCTGGCCTTGATAAATGTCATACTTGAAAATACACGTTCTGTAAAAGTTTTTGAAGCATACAAGTTGAACTAATCTATTAACAAGAGTATAAATAATTTACTTTTTTTATTGCATAAATAAATGATATAATTCTGAAATAATTGACACGTTCTTAAGTTTAAAATATTATGGAATATTATATTTGAAATGCTCTAATTAATTTCTCAAATGTAAATATTTTTGTTCGATAAAATCCATGTAAAAAAAATTATTTGCGAGGCTTGCAAATATCATCAACTTTAAATAATGAGAATCTATTATTTAGATGTAATTGCTAAAAAGTAATATAAAATTATTTTTAATGTTTCATCTAACGAGTTTAAGTTTTTAAATTAAAATGATGTTTTAACATGGTATTAGAGATTTCATAACTAAACGATCGCGAGTTCAAATCTCATCATCCTTATTTTTCTTCTAATTAAGTATAAGATAATAGTAAGTCCGTATAAGTCTCAAAGAACTTTCACTCGAAGATGTGTATCAAAAAGTAATATAAAACCATTTATAGAGTCTCACCTAATAATTAAAATTTTTGAGTTAAAATATTTCTTTGATAGTAATTAAGAGTTAAGCATAAGAAATTCTATCATATATTCTTTCAACCTACCATTCATTTTTTTAAGTCGAGAATCAATAGTAGCAATGAAAACTTTAACTCAAAAACTATGCTAAATTGTAATTGGATCTATTTAAATTGGCTTTTAACTAAGGGATTGAAAAACATTACATGAAGGTGTTGAATTATCTTGATGCCTTTCCTAGAGACTACATGCCCTAAAACAATACCTTGTTAGTGCCTAATGCTACCAATGGCATAAGAGCTTAGAATTGACTTGTCATTCTTTCAATGGAAAGAACATAAAACTTAAAAATTCCAAGTATCTGCGATTTATATCCTAGGAAGAGAACCAAGTTCATATACATTAAAATTTCAAGTTTATATAGGATAAGTAATGAGTCTAGTTAAATAATAATTTTTCTAGATGTTCATAGGACACAACTTATAGATCCAATCCATAAATAATTGGGTTTGTAATTAACTTCATTTAAAAAAAACAATTAAAAATCAATTTGATGTGTATTTTGAGACAAAAAAAGAAAAGGAAAAGAGAAAAAAGAATTTACCCTTCAAAAACACCAATTTAGGGGTACTTAGTACTCCTTAATAATTACCGACAATTTAATTAACCCTCTAAAAAAATAAATGGTAATATCCCCCTCCAATCATTACTGATAATTTAATTAGTTTCTCTATATTTCAACTAACATTTAATCATTCAATTTATGAACACATCAAACATCCTAAAAAATTAATTCTTACACCCATAAAAATTACCCTTGTAATAATTACTTATGTAATAATTTACTCCTATTTTTTAAATCTCATACCGGACACCTTCTATGTATGAACTTATAGTCGTTTATGTTTTTTCTTTCCTCACTAAAGGTCTTTGTCATGACTCCCAAAGTGGACCATGATTGGTGCAAAAATTGAGAGTGTCATGCGACTCACCTCAACTCAAGCAAGTTTTGAATATCTAATCCATAATTATCAAACCTATAGTAATCAAAGTATTTATTCAATTCATAAAATCACAACCTAATCGGTTAATGCTTTTTGATTCCAACACAAACTATTATTCCATAATATTGATGCAAATCTTGCAACGTAATTAGTCAATATTTTCTAAATTTAGCACAAACCATAGTTCCATAAATTTATACTTTTTAAAAATAGTATCCATTGTCAATATTCTAATAGAACTCTCATACCATTTACGGTATCGCAACTTAATTAGTCAATATTTCATAATTCCAGCTCAAACTATAATTCCATAATACCTATATACATCCGAGCATAATAATCATAATCAACATAACACAACTCCCATAAATATAATTACGGAGCTTCTATAATGTACAACAATATCAAAATACAAGTTTAAAATATTACGAGTAAATGAGTTGTATGATCAATGTGTCGACTTTAAAATAAATAACTTTGGAGAAGTCAACAAGCTATCTCACGAGCTTTGCAAAAATAAAATAATGGGATGTGAGCAAATTAACATATCGGTGAGTAAATATTATATAACATAAGTAAGGGAGGAAAGCAAACAAATGGATGAAAATTCAAAATCTACTCAAGATGTAATGTACATTTCTCAAAATTAAATATATATTTTAAATATCAAATGGCATCTCATATTTATCCTTATGATTCTCTATCTTAGCTCTCATTGATATTCTTTTTTTCAAGTATTTTTGTTTCTTGATAAATGTCGCTTTTAGAAAAAAAAATATTTTAATGCTTATTTAGCTAAAGCTACTTCTATTTTTCCTTTTAATAGAGTTTTTTTTGGCTCGAAGTCTTTAACCGGACAATTGCAAAGAATAGGAGTGCTTACTTCTATCGAGTGCATTTCTATGTTCATTGAAGAATATGGAAAGTTCAAAAGATTTATGTAATTTTTGTGTTTTTGATTTAATCCTCTATGGTTATTTGGAATTATCATATAATTTTTCATCCGAATCATTTGGTATTTGTCAACAATATGGATCGAGCAAGGTGATAAGGTCAACATTAAATATGTTGGAACTCATGCTTTGAAAAGGGATTTGGTTCGATAATTCAAGAATGGACTCTATTTTTTATTAAAAATTATTGCCTATGAGTATCATCTATAGTATGTGTTGGATATATGATACCGTAGATATGGAAAACATACTATAGGTGGAATAATCAAAGAAAGGATGAGTGCTCTTTCAAGATACTATCTAAAAAAAATTTTAAGATGGAGTTTGGCAAGTAAGTTGCCTTTTTTATCTTTTAAACTTTTATATTATTTCACAAAGTTATGATGGTCATTTTATATCCGAAGCTTTACCTAACATATTTTTTATGTTTTCGGGATGCATTAAATCTTATAAGTGGCGATTATAGTGTCAATAGAAATGGTCTTTCACCATTCTAGCTTAATGGATTTGAATCATTTTTTATATGTCATTTCATTTCCTTTGTGTTAAGGGTCCATATACCTAGTTCAATTCGATGGTCGTGTTAGTCATACTATAGCCAATAGCATAGAAACGCATGTGCGGGAGCACTCAAAAAACAATATATTCGGATATCCTGAAGAGATGTTATTTTTTTAACTCACACACCCAAGGCTCCTAGCAGGGATGTCATTCTTTATGTCATCATATAGTGAGAATCTATTAGGGAATACATTCTTTAACTAAAAAATATTAACTGAAATTTTTAGCTTATCCAAACTAGTTTGAGACACGAAGCTACGAAATTTTGAGTTTGACAAGAGTGAACGTCAACACATTTAGTTTCAAAAGTTTTGAACTAGATAAATATTCAAGTTCTTCACTAAATAATATGCATATTCGGTTAGCCGACTAGCATCATTTCCATATGTTGGTTAGACTATTTATTATTATTATTTACAATGAGGCCTTTTATGGGTAAAATAAATTTTACAATATCTTCCGGTGGCATCTGCTTTGCTTATTGGAGGTTTAACAATAACATTTTTCATGATTCAACAAGGTATTTTTGTTCTTGAGGCTTGGTTTGTAACAAACATTATTTTTTAGTAATTTTTTTTATTCTTTTCAAATCTAATGTTTCTTAAGAAGAGTTAACATTAGTGAGATGAAATGCACAACAAATAAGTCTATTAATTCGAAAGCTACCATGCACTTTCTTAAGTTTAAGCCCACATCTTATTCCTTCTTTTCCAAACGGGAATGGGCTTATGGTGTCTTTCTAAGTTTAAGAGAAGACATTAGTATGGATTTTACTGATCATCTTTACACTTGTTTTAAAGCAAGTAGGAATTCATACCTTTTGAGATGATAATGAACTTACTAAAAGAGAAAACAACTCCTCGTAAATCCCGAAAGCAATTCAACCATCCAAAATTTATATAGGGGTCTTCTCCTAAGGCTATGCTTCCTCCAAATGGTGTTTTAATGAACTAGTAAAGATTTTTGAATGCAAAAATAAAATTAGTAGTTTATCCTAGTCGAGTAAGTTTGTGTTATTGAAGGTATTACTTTCATCAATAATTGATCATATCGATGTGTTACCGGTCATACTTGTGTAATTTGATAGGATAGAATAACATAAAGATTGATTAATTAAATTACATAAATAAAACAAAGCATAAATCAAAAAAGTAAAATCTATGTTTGTTCCTATAATTTTCTTCAAGTTCTATAACTTTCAATATAGGACCTGAGAAAACTTTTCAATTCGTTTTCCTTGGTGGGTTAAGATCCCATCCTCTAACATGCATTAACCTTGAGTTATCTTAACAAGTCATACATGATGGATTGGGTAGGTAATTCCTTACAAATTGCATGTAATGTAATTCCTAATCTAACTCCTTGTCATCTCACATCTTATGTGAATACTAATCTTTGCCTACAAATTTATTGAACCTTGATTTATCTCAACAAACCCAACAACTTATGTCAAGTTGGACCTAAATATTCGAGGATATCGCATGGCTCATGATTTGATTCTCTCGAGAAAGAACTGACATTTAGTTATCTCAATAAGCCAACAACGATCAAGAGAGTTCTTTTCTCATAACATTGGAAGACAATTAAGTTGATAGTTAATTTGAAGGACTTAATATGGTAGGTCTCATCCTAGCATGCATAGTAGTCATCAATCACATTAGTCATATCATGTATAATAAACAAATATATACATCTTATGCATAACTCAAGGATCGATGAATAATAATGGATCTCAACTACTAACCTCTTTAAGCCACAAGGAGACTAGTGGGTAAAATATCTAGGTGAAAAATTATTACAAATGTTTCAAAATTGTCTTCACTTTTTAGCTTCTTCTCCTTGCATCTATTATAATACCTTATCTTCTACTTTTACATTTATTTAGATAAAAAATCTTGAGTTACATTCAAAAAGAGTAACATAAGAAGAGAAATACATTAGAATGATAGAGAAAGCGGGACACGCAAGCCTTATTTATCCAAAAATTATAAACATACATTCTTATAAACTAGGTCGACTCATCCATATCATTCACCTATGCTTCAATCACATTAATACATGGCATACTAATGAAACATATTTCATTTTTAATCATAATTATAAATCTATGTTTTGATAATTTTATAAAAATATCAAAACCTTTCTAAAGTTTAATTTTAAGATTTATCGGGTCTTAGGCCCACTTTAGGCCTATGGGCTACCACTCCCAAGCTAGCCGAGTACCTAGCACTAGCTTGGCACCGGCCCAAGCATGCTAGGCTTGGTGCTAGCCACTAGCTAGTGCCCAACACTAACCTTGGTCGGCTGATTGGCCGGTGCCTCGCGCTAGTCTAGCTACCCACAAGCTAGTGCCCCAAACTAGCTTAGTGCCAATTTAGCCTAGCATACTTGTATGCACGGCCTAGGCATGCCTTGCCCTTGTACGAGCCCGAGTGCACACTTGACATGCATGAGGTATATCTTTTCCGGCCATGGGCTTGACACATGCCCAACACACGATTAACCTACTTAGTAGGCTCGGCGTGCATAAGGCATGCACGATATGTCATATGCCTTCCTCGTGATTGGCCTTGGCTAGAGGGCTAGAGGGCCTAGTGTGCATGAGTCATGCTTGCCTTATCGCATGCCTAGTATGTGACCGGTTCCGCTTCTTGGTTGCGTATGTGAGCGCTAACATGCAATGTTGGCCTTACGCGTCACACTTTTCTAAGCTTAAAAATTCAGTTCTAAAACATATATAAAATACCAAAAGATTAGATTTATAATCGAAATTCATAATTCAAACGAGTTAATCATAATTAAAAAAATATACAATTAAAGATTCAATAGAGGCATCACCACCAATTGAAGCATCATGTATCCTACGTAGGTGTGGAATAAAATAAAAATTTTCCTCCATCTAAGACTCTAAAGATTAAGCCGTTGAATCAACTAATCATACATGCATGAATTAAAGCACGACTTAAATCTCTCATAGTGTAGATATTTAACCTTTATAGAAAAAAAGTTGTCCAAGTGTCCAGCTATAATTGATAATTCATACATTCTAAGCACCCACACAAGAACAACTTAGAAGTAGTAGATGAAGGATCATGCATCTTATGGAGGTATAGAATAAGCGAAAATTTTGCTCCATCTAAAGGGCCTAAGATCATGTCGTTGAATTAACTAACTATATATACATGAATTAAAGCAATGAATAAAGAATTGCCTCTTGTAGCATAGATTTAAATTCTTTAGCAGAAAAGTCATCCAAGTATCCATCCTCTATTGATGATCCACGTAGTCTAAGCATCCATAAAGAAGCACTCAAAATTGGTAGAGTGCTACCTCCACCTTTTCCGATTTATGTAGTGTTTCTTATAGAAATCTAACCGGCCAAGTTTACAATAATCCAAAGAGAAAAGAAAGGAGGTGGTGTGCTAGGGTTAGGGAGAAAATAATTTTCTCCTTATTTTATTTTAGCCATGTGTCCCTTTTAATTTTCTTATTGTGCCGAATTTTCTCTTCCCTTATAACTTCTCTTTATGTCGTACCTCTCCTCCTATTTATAAGGGGAGATTTTTCTTATCCTCTAAGGACAAGGAGAGGGGCGACAAATAAGTCCTAATTGGACTTATAGTTGTTACTTTCTAATCTTTCAAGGATTATGAGTTATTTTACATCTGCGTTTTTTATCTTTATCTTCAAAACATTCATCCTTATCCAATAAAGTTGGTGTTTATCCTCCCACCAAAATATCTTAAGGCTTTTAATTAAACCTATTAGGCCAAAACCATTCTGGTCCAATTAATTTATTTGGATTATTCAAATAAATAATCTTAGATAATTTTAGATGACCCATATTAGGAAATAATTTTTCAATATATCCTTAAACCTAAATTAGGAAACTCATTTTCATTTTAGGTTATTTACATCCAATTTATAACTAACTTCTAAATTAGGAAACTGATTTCTAAAATGGGAAAATTTCCATTTTAGGAAACTTTCCATTTTAGAAACCTTTTCCAAAATAGAAAACTTTTAGAATTGGAAACTTTTTTCAATATCTTTGCTTCTCTTTAATCATGTGAATTCTTAAACTTATGCATGTGACTTAATAGGCTCTTAGACATGTTGGCAATGTATTAAGAATAAAAGACTCCTCTTTTAACGCTTGATACATAAATCAAGATTGGCCTCTAGCAAGGCATTATCACTACCCAATTCTCTAAGAGGATTACTTAATCCATTATTACCTTTCATGAGCATGTTTACCATACAATTCAGTCCTCATGTCAACTTATTATAGTGTGATCTCAAACTTGATTATAAGTCTTGTTCAATTATGATCACACAAAATTTCTTCGATTCCTAAATATCTTAAGTCTTAGAGTAAACCAACTATGCTTTATTGGTGTGCTCCTACAATGGCCACGAATTTCTCAAGCGGACATTTATCGAAGTATAATATGATAACTCTTTTAGCATACAAGAAATGACATGTCCTATCTTAGTTATATACCTACCTCCATTAGATTCCTAGTGCTCCTAATGAATCACCCATGTGTAACCCTTTACTAGGTCCATTGAAACGAGTGTTAAAGTATATAAATCCTCTAATGAGATAACTATAATGACTTCAAGTCTAAGGATCAATTGTAGCCATCTCTATGAGATTCTCATAGACTAAACCAAATGGGTTCTCATGGTGAGTTAAGTCTAGTGATATGTTCTCTAATATAAATCACCTAAGTGTTTGCTTTGGCATCACCATGCCAATATGTGTGAGATCGCTCACTACTATCATATAGCATAAGCATAGCACTCACAAGTCTATCCGCATGTAGCCAACGTCTTTTCTTAACAATGTTATGACTTGGGATGTTTTAATTATATCATTTATATATATTAGTATTTATCTCATATCTTTCAATTAATCACTATTGCAAATGCATATCATAAGGACTTCTAATTCTACTCGAATTAACAAACATAAAGCATAAGAAATGATAGAACGACTTCTTTATTATCATTAAAATAAATGATGCAATAATACAATAATTCAAGCCTATCCAAACATGGTTGGATCTTAGGGATCTAGACTAACAATCTCCTACTTGCGCTAGAGCCAACCGGCCAAGTCCCTTAAGCTTGATGATCGAGTGAGGGTCTCATGTTTCAGTTGTCATAAAGGCTTAGTTAAGGGGTTAGCTATGTTATCGTTAGTGTGGATTTTTTCTATCTTTATGTTGCCATGACTAATAATCTCTCTAATCGGATGGTAGCATCGTAATACATACTCGGACCATTGATGAGACCTTAGTTCCTTAACTTATGCTATAGCTCCATTGTTATTGTAGTACAATACTATTGGATCAATAATGCTAGGAACCACTTATAGTCTAGATAAAAATTTATGAATCTAAACAACCTCTTTAGCTGGTTTTATGGCTACAATATATTCGGCTTCGACTGTTAAGTCGGCCATTATTTCTTGCTTGGAACTTTTTCAACTAACGACTCCACCATTCAATTGAAAAATGAATATCGATTGTGACTTAAAGTTGTCATGGTCGGATTGAAAAGTAGCATCTGTGAATCTTTCACTACTAGTTCATCTCCTCCACGGACTAGGAAAACATATGTAGTTCTTCGTAAGTACTTTAGAATGCTCTTCACGACAATTTAGTATTTTTCACCTCGATCGGCTTGATATCTACTACATATACTTAAAGCATATGAGACATCAAACCATATGCATCCATGGCATATATGATAGATCCTAGGTCGACGAGTAAGGAATGCGACTCATCCTTTTTCCTTTATTTTGTTTGTTAGGACAATTAGCCTTAGAAAGTTTTATGCCATGTGACATTGGAATAAGTCCTCTCTTGATTCTTCCATACTAAACCTCTCTAGTATTTTGTCATTGTACGTGCTTTAGGAGAGAGATAACATTCTTCGTGATCTATCTCATAGATCTTGATTCCTATAATGTAAGCTACCTCTCCCATGTCTTTCATAGAAAAATTCTTAGATAACCAATCTTTCACAGATTGCAACATGGTGATATTATTGCAATAAGTAGTATATCATCTACATATAGCACAAAAAAAAAAAAAATGATCTCCCACTAACCTTCTTATATACACAAGGTTCATCTTCATTTTTTGAAAAATCAAACTCTTTGATTGTTTCATCAAAATGTTGATTCCAACTACTAGATGCTTGCTTAAGTCCATAAATGGACCTTTGCAATTTGTAAATCTTATTTGCATGTTCTTTAGTGACAAAACCATCTGGTCGTGTCATGTATACATTCTTATTCATTTTTTCATTAAGGAAAGAAGTTTTGACATCCATTTGTCATATCTCATAATCGTGATATATGACAATTGCAAGCATAATCCGAATGGATTTAACCATTGCTATTGGTGAAAAAGTTTCATCATAATCAACACCTTATTTTTAATGATACCCTTTTGCCACCGGTCCGGCTTTGTATTTGTGTACATATCCATCTAAAATAGAAAACTTCTAGAATTAGAAACTTTTTCTAATATCTTACCTTCTTTTTAACCATGTGAATGCTTAAACTTATGCATGTGACTCGGTAAGCTCTTAGATAAATAGGCAATGTATCAAGAATAAAAGACTCTTTTTTTATCTCTTGATACATAAATCAAGATTGACTTCTAGCAAGGCATCATGACTATCTAATTCTCCGGGAGGATTAATTAATCCATTATTACCTTTCACAAGCATGATTACCATACAATTCAATCCTCATGTCTATTAATCACGAGTGTGATCTTAAACTTGGTTATAAGTCTTGTTCGATTATGATAACATAAGTTCTTTTCGATTCCCAAATATCATAACTCTTAGAGTAAACTAACTATGCTTTATTGGTGTACTCCTACCGTGGCCATAGATTTCTCGAGCGGACATTCATTGAAGTGCAATGTGATAGCTCCTTTAGCATACAAGGAATGACATGTCCTATCTCAGTCATACACCTACCTCTATTAGATTCCTAGTGTACCCAATGAATAGCCCATGTGTAACCCTTTACCGGGTCCATCAAAACGAGTGTGAAAGCGCATAAATCCTCTAATGAGATAACCATGATGACTTCAAATCTAATGACCAATTGTACCCATCTCATATGAGATTCACATAGATTAAACCAAATGGGCCCTCATGGAAAATCAAGTCCGAGTGATATGTTCTTTAACATAAATCACCTAAGTGCTTGCTTTGGCATCACCATGCCAATAGGTGTGGGCTCTCCCACAACTATCATATAACATGAGTATAGCACTCATAAGTTTATCCACATATAATCAATGTCTATTCTTGACAATGATATGACTTGGGACATTTTAAAGATATCATTTATATGCATTAGTGTTTATCTCATATCTTTGGATCAAATGATATCATTTATATGCATTAGTATTTATCTCACATCTTTCGATCAATCACTATCACAAATACAAATCATAAGGACTTCTATCTAGTTCTACTAAATTAACAAACATAAAGTATAAGAATTAATAGAAGGACTTCTTTATTATTATTAAAAAAAATGATGAAATAATACAATAACTTAAGCCCATCAAAATATGGTTAGATGTTGAGCACTTACACTAACGAGTCTCCCATTTGCGATAGAGCCAACCAACCATATCCCTTAAGTTCAATAATCGAGTGAGGGTCTCATATTTTAGTCTGTGATAAAGGATTAGTCAAGAGGTCGGCTATGTTTTCATCGGTGTGGACTTTTTCTATCCTTATGTCACCATGATCGATAATCTCATGGTTGGATATTGGGCACCTACGAGTAACAATCTTCCACTTGTGCTAGAGCCAACCAGCCATGTCCCTTAAGCTCGATGATTAAGTGAGGGTCTCATGTTTCAGTTGTGACTTAAAGTCATCATGGTTAGATTCAAAACTAGCATCTATGATTTCACTACTAGCTCATCTCTCCATAAACTGGAAAACATCCTTAGTTCTTCGTAATTACTTTAAAATGCTCTTCTTAGCAATCTAGTGTTTTTTACTTGGATCGACTTGATATATACTACATATACTTAAAAAGCATATGAGACATCAAACCATGTAGATAATATGAAATACATAATAGATCCTATGGCCGACACGTAGGGAATGCGACTCATCCTTTTCCTTTTGTTTTGTGTGTTAGGAAACTCAACCTTGAAAAGTTTTATGGCAAATGACATTAGAATAAGTCATCTCTTGGATTCTTCCAAACTAAACCTTTTTAGTATTTTGTCAATGTATGTTCTTTGGGAGAGAGCTAACATTGTTTGTGATCTATCTCTATAGATTTTGATTCCTAGAATGTAAGCTACTCTTCCATGTCTTTCATGAAAAAATTCTTATATAACCAATCTTTCACAGATTGCACCATGGTGGTATTGTTGCCAATAAGTAGTATATCATCTACATATCGCACAATAAAAATAATCGATAAGGTTCATCTTTGTTTTGAAAAAAATCAAACTCTTTGATCATTTCATCAAAACGTTGATTCTAACTCTTATATGTTTGCTTAAGTCCATAAATGGACATTTGCAATTTGCAAATCTTATTTGCATGTCCTTTAGTGATAAAACCATCGAGTTGTGTCATGTACACATCCTTATTCAATTTTCTATTAAGGAAAGCAGTTTTGACATCCATTTGTCATATCTCATAATTGTGATATGTGGCAATTGCAAGTATAATCCAAATGGACTTAACCATTGCTACTTGGTGAAAAAGTTTCGTCATAATCAACATCCTGTTTTTGATGATATCCTTTTGCCACCAGTCTAACTTTGTACTTGTATACATATCCATCTATGTCATTCTTTCTTGTAAAGATCCATTTACCTAATAGGTTTAACACCTTCGAGGGATCAACCAAAGTCCATACTTAGTTAGTGAATATGGATTCCATTTTGAATTTCATGGCCTCACGTCATTTTTTGAAGTCAATGTCTAACATTGCTTCTTCGTAGGTATTAGGTTTATCATCTAATATGACGGACACATCTCCATGTGTTGAGACTAGAAGGCTATATCTTTCCGGCTTTTGATGAATCCTTTTAGACCTAAGAAGTTCTTGTGTATCGATTTGTGGGATGGTTACGGTGCTTTGTAACTTTTATATTTGGGGTTGCTCTAGTGGAGTGTCACTTTGTGAGTCTTCTCGAACCTTATAGAGTTTAACCTTCCTCTCATTAGTTCTAACATCTATAAATTCCTTCCCAAGGAATACAACATACCTAGCTACGAACACTTTTTGTTCTTGTATTTAGTAAAAGTAATATCCATGTTTTTCTTTTGGATATCCCACAAATTTATATTTCACTAATTTAGGCTCAAGCTTATCTTCATTTAAATGTTTGATATATGCTTTACGACCTTAAATCTTAAGAGAAGACAATTTGCTTTCTTTACTTTCCATATCTCATATGGAGTTTGATCAACAAACTTTATGAGAATCATGTTCAAAATAAATGTCATAGTAATGAGTGTATATTCCCA
Organism: Dovyalis caffra; assembly: GCA_963924115.1. Lineage (NCBI taxonomy): Eukaryota > Viridiplantae > Streptophyta > Magnoliopsida > Malpighiales > Salicaceae > Dovyalis > Dovyalis caffra. The sequence continues at coordinate 58,236 of CAWUPB010000220.1, read as the reverse complement.
AAATGAAATTGGGATATCGGTTTGACTCATCATGGATTGAACAATGTCTAACGAGTGTCCTATTCCTCCTTTTGGACACACCATTCATTTGTGCTCGTTCTAGGTGGAGTCCATTGTGAGAGAGTCATATTCTCTTTTAAATGATTTAAAAATTCAATGCTTAATTCTCCAACTCGATCTAATCGAAGTGTCTTAATACTTTTGCTTGTATGTTTCTCAACTTCAAACCTAAATTCTTTGAACTTTTCAAATGCTTTAGATTTGTGTCATATGAGATACAATTAACCCAAGCACAATCTATTATTGGTAAAGGTTATGAAATAATCATACCCTCCTTTAGCTTGGGTGGAGATGGGCCTATATACATCACTATGTATAAGGCATAACAAAATAGCGAGCTTTTTCACCTTATAAAGCTCGATCCAATCAAGGTTACCACAAATCAACCATCCAATCAAGGTTGAATCTTGAGCACTTCCACTAATAGCTTTTTGATTTTATCCTTATAAAGCTTGATCCTTATCTAATAAGGTTCATGTTTATCCTCCCACTAAAATATCTTGAAAGCTTTTAAATTAAGCCTATTAGCCCAAACTCTCTTGGCCTAATTAATTACCAATTAACTTGGATCATCAAAATAAATTGGATTAGATATTTTAGGAAGCCTACATCGAAAGAAAATTTCCAAGTTACCCTTAAACCTAAATTAGGAAACTAATTTCCTTTTTCGTAACTTACTTCCAAATTTAGAACTTACTTCCAAATTAGAAAACTGATTTCTAAAATAGGAAAATTTTCATTTTATGAAAATTTTTTCCAAAACAAGAAACTCTTCATTTTCGAAAACTTTCAAAACCGAAAACCTTTCCCAAAATCTTTGCTTCTCTTTTATTATGTAAATGCTTCAACTTATGCATGTGACTCAATAGACTCCTAGATATGCTTGAAAGACATCTCTTTTATCTCTTAATACATAAATTAAGATTAGCCTCTAGCAAGGCATCATAACTACCCAATTCTCTAGGAGGATTAATTAATTCGTAATTACTTTTCATGAGCATGGTTACCATACAATTCAATCCTCATGTCAATTTATCACATGTGATCTTGAACTTGGTTTTTAGTCTATTTGATTATGATTACACAAGTTTTCTTTGATTCCTAAATATCTTAGCTCTAGAGTAAACAAATTATGCTTTATTGGCTTTTTTCTATTATGGTCATAGATTTCTTGAGCAAATATTTATCAAAGTGCAATGTGATAACTCTTTTAGCATACAAGGAATGACATGTCCTATCTTAATCATCCACCTACCTCCATTAGATTCCTAATGCACCTAACAAATTATTCACATACGGATATTGACTAAGCCCATCGAAACGAATGTCAAAGTATATAAATCCTCTAATGAGATAATTATGATGACTTCAAGTCAAAGGATCAAACTATACCCACCTTGTATAAGATTTCCATAAACTAAACCAAATGGGTTCTCATGGCGAGTTAAGTCCAATGATATACTCTCTAACATTAATCACCTAAGCGCTTCCTTTTGGCATCATCATGTCAAAAAGTGTGAGATCTCCTACTGCTATCTTATAACATAAGCATAAGACTCACAAGTATTACTGTATATAATCAATATCTATTCTTGAAAATGCTATGACTTAGGACATTTAATGATATTATTTAAGTGCATTAACGTTTGTCTCATATCTTTCGATCAATTACTAAAGCAATGCCTATCATATGGACTTCTATCTATAAATAAAAATAAAAATAATTAATAGAAAGACTTCTTTTATTAATAAAATAAAGAATATGATATTATAACCTATTAAAAAAATATTGGATCTTGGGCACCAACACTAATAAGAGAAAGCAAGAGGAGAGAGAAAGAGAGTAGGAGGAAGGAAAGGAGAGAGTTAGAGGTAGGTACGAGAAGAAGGAAAGCGAGGAGGGAGAGAGAGAAGGGGGAATGGGGAAGAGAGAGGGAGAGAGGGAGAGAGAGAGAGGGAATGAGAGAGGAAGAGAGAAGAAGAGAGAGGGTGAGAGAGAGAAAGCAAGGGAGAGAGGATGAGGGAGAGACAAAAAAGGTAGGAGAGAGGAAAGAGAGGAAGAGAGATATATAGAGGAGAGAGAGAGGGAAAGAGGGAGAGAGAAAGAGAAAGAGAAAGAGAGATAGTGAGAGAGAGGAAGAGAGAGAGAAAAATAGGGAGGGAGGGAGAGAGAGTGGGAGAGAGGGAGGAAGGGTGTGAGAGTGAAGGATCGAAGGGGATAAAGAGGAAAGGAGAAAGAGAGAGGGAGAGAGGTAGAGAGAAAGAGGGAGGGGAAGGGAGAGAAGGTAGGAGAGAGAGAGAGTGAGAAAACTAGAGAGGGAGATAGGGAGGGAGATGGAGAGAGAGAGAGAAAGAGGGAGATAAAGTGAGAGAGAGGGAGAGGTAGAAAGGAGAGAGAGGAAGAGAAAGAAGGAGAGAGGGAGAGATGGAGGGAGTGATAAAAAGTGAGAAAGGGAGGGAAAGAGGGGTAGAGAGGGAGGGAGAGATAGCGAGTGAGAGGAAGAGAGAGAGAAGGAGAAAGAGAGAGGGAGAGAGAAAGTATGAGAGTGGGGGAAATCAAGAGAGAAAGGGGGAGAGAGGGAAAGAGGGGGAGAGAGATACAAAAAGAGGGTGAGGAAGAGAGAAAGAGGAGGAGAGAGGAGAGTGGGAGAGATATAGACAAAAAGAGGGGGAGAGCGAGGGAGAGAGGGAAGGAGAGTCGGATGTAGAGAGGCGGAGGGAGGGAGAGACAGAGGAGAGAGAAAGAGAGGAGAGAGAGGGAGAGAGGGAAGAGAGGGAGAGGGAGAGACAAAAAGAGAGAGGGAGAGAGAGAGATCAAAAAAGGGTGGAGAAACCAAGAAAGGGGGGAGAGAAATAGAAAGAGGGAGAGAGGAAGAGAGGGAGATTGGAAAAACAGAAAGAAAGAATGAGAGATTAGGAGAGAGAAGGAAAAGGAGGAAAAGTGAGAGAAAGGGATAGAGGTAGAGGGAGATGAAGAGGGGGAGAGAGATGGAGAGAGAGATGGAGTGAGGAAGGGAGAAAGAGGAAGAGAGAGAGAAGGAGAGGGAGAGGGAGAGGTAAAGGGTGTGAGGAAGGGAAGAAGACGGGGAGAGAGAGAGGGAAAGAGAGAAAGAGAGGGGGAAGAGAGGGAGAGGGAGAAAGAGGGAGAAAGTGAAGGAAAGCCATGGAGGGAGGGAGGGAGGGAAAGGGAGAGGGAGGGAGAGAGAGAGGGGGAGAGAAAAATGGAGAGAGTGAGAGAAAAAAGAGAGGGAGAGGGAGAGGGAGAGAGGGAAAGAGAGGGAGAGGGAGAGGAAGAGGGGGAGAAAGGGGAGAGGGAGAGGGAGAGGGAGGGAGATAGAAAGATAGGAAGAGATAAAGGATAGAGAGAGAAGGAGATAGAGAGGGAGGGGGAGAGAAAGTTAGAGATCCAAAGAGAGAATAGGGAGAGAGTGAGTGAGGGCAAGGGAGAAGGAGTGATAGAGGGAGAAAAAGAGAGTGGGAGAGAGAGGGAGAGGGTGAGAGAGGGAAAGAGGGAGAAATGAAAAGGAAAAGATGGAGAGAGAAGGAGAGAGGGAAAGAGAGAAGGAGCGATGAGGAGGATGAAAGGGGGAAATGGAGAGAGAGAGGGGAGAGAAAGGGAAAAAGTGGAGGAGAGAAATGGGGATGGAGAGAGAAAAGGAAAGAGATAGAGAGAAGGAGAGGGTTGGAGGGAGAAAGAGGGCGAGAGAGGGGTAAAGAGAAGGGGAGTGAGGGAGTGAGAGGGGTATAGAGAAGGGGAGAGAGGGAAAGAGAGGGGGAGAGGGTGAGAGAGAAAATGAGAGGGAAAAAGAGAGGGAAAGAGAGATAGAGGTAGAGGGAAAGGAGAGGGAGGGAAAGGGGGAGGAAGGGAAATGGAAAGGGAGGGAGAGAGGGAGAGAGAGAGAGAGAGAGAGGGAGAGAGGGAGAGAGAAAAAGAGAGAGAGAGAGGAAAAAGAGAGGGAGAAGGAGGTATGGTAGGAGAGAGAGGGAAAGGGAGAGGGAGAGGGAAGGGAGAGAGAGGAAAAGAGAGGGTGAAAGAAAATTTTTAAAGAGAGTGAGAGAGAGAGAGGGAGGGTGAGAGAGAGGGTAAGAGAGAAGGAGAGGGAGGGATGAATGGAGGGAGAGAGAGAGATAGATAAAGGAGGATAGAGGGAGAGAGCATGAGAGAGAGAAGAAGAGATAGAGAAGTTGGGAGAGAAGGAGAGGAAGGGGGAGAGAGGAGGGAGAGAGGGAGAGGAGAGTGGGAGGGAGAGGGAGAGAGAGTGGGAGGGAGAGGGAGTCATAGAGGGAGAGAAAAGGTGACAAATTAGGAGAAAAGGGGGGAGAGAGGTAAAGTGAGAGGGGTAGAGACAGACGGAGGGTGAGAGAGAGTGAGGAGCAATAGAAGAAGAGAGAGAGTGGAAAGAGAAAGAAAGAGTGAGAGAGACGTAGGAAAGAGGAGTGAGAGAGGGGGAAAGATAGAGAGATAGTGAAATAAGAGTGAGAGAGAGGGAGAGAGATAAAGAGAGGGAGAGGGTTAGAAGGAGAGGGAGGGGAGAGAAGAGGAGAGGGAAGGAGAGAGAGATAGAGAGTAGGGGAAGGAGAGAGAGGCAGAGGGGGATGGAGGGAAAGAGAGAGAGAGGGAGGGAGATTGAGAGATGGAGAGGGAAGAGAGGGGGAGAGATAGAGGAAAAGAGGGAGGAGATAGGGAGAGAGAGAGGGAGAGGGGGAGAGAAAGAGATGGATAAGGAGAGTGAAAGGGGGGAGAGAGAGGTAAAAAGAGAGAGAAAGGAGAGATAGGGATCGAGTGACGAGAGAGAGAGGGGAGAGAGGTAAGAGGTAGGGTAGGAGAGAGAGGGAGAGGGAGATAAAGGGAGTGAGGGAAGGTGAGAGAGAAAGGAGAGATAAGGATAGATTAAGAGAGAGAGGAGGGAGAGAGGGAGGAAAAGGTAAGGTAGGAGGCATACGGGGAGAGGGAGAGGAAGATACATGGAGTGAGGGAAGGTGAGAGAGGGGGAGAGAGAGGGAGAGGGAGAGGGAAAGAGAGGGGAGAGAGAGATGTAGAGATATGGGAGGGAGAAGAAGGGAGGGAGCAAGAGAGAGATGTAGACAGAGGGGAGGGTGAGGGAGGGAGAGGAGGTAGAGAAGGATAGGGGAGATAGCATGAGAGATAGAGTAAGAGATAGAGAGGGAGACACAGGAAAAGAGGGAGAGATTAAGGGGAAGGGAGAGAGGGAAAGGGAGAGAAAGAAACATAGAGGGAAAGAGAGAGAGTGAGAGAGAGGAGGAGAGAGGGAGAGGGGTAAAGAGAGGGATAAAGAAAGCGAGAGAGAGGGACATGAAGAGAATGAGAGAGGAAGAGAGGGAAACGAGAAAGTGAGAGAGAGGGAGAGGGGTAGAGAGAAGGAGAGAGAGGTAGCGAGGGAGAGAGGGGGAGAGAGATAAAAGGAGGAAGAGAGAGAAAAAGAGAAAGAGTGGAGAGAGAGACAAAGAGATAAGGAGAAGGAGAGATATGGAAAGAGAGAGATAGGGAGAAAGAGAGTATAGGAAAGAGAGAGGGTAGAGAGAGGGAGAGAGAGGAAAATGAAGGAGGAGATAGGGAGAGAGAGGAAGGGAGAGTGGGAGAGAGAAAGCTAGATAGAGGAAGAGAGGGAAAACAAGAAGAATAGAAGGGTAGAGAGAGAAAAGGAGAAAATAGAAGAGTGAAGGGAAGAGAGAGAGGTAGAAGAGGGGGAGAGAGAGTAAGAGAGGAAGAGAGGGAGAGGGATAGAGAGAAAGAGAAGGGAAAGATGATGAGGGATAGGGAGGGAGGGAGGGAAAGAGAGAGATAAAGAAGAGGGAGAGGGCGAGGGAGAAGGAGGGGAAGGAAGAGGGAGAGAGACAGAAGGATGGAGGGAGAGAGCATGAGAGAGAAAAGAGAAGGAGAGGGAGAGGGAGAAGGAAAGGGAGAGAGATAGAGAAGGAGTGGAAGGAAGAGGAAGAGAGAGAAAGAAGAGAGAGGGAGACATAGAGGGAGAGAACGAGTGATAGATTAGGAGATGGAGGGTGTAGAGAGGAAGAGAAAAGGGGGAGAGAGAAAGGTATAATGAGAGGGGGAGAGAGAAGGTGAGAGAGGGAGACATAGAGGGAGAGAACGAGTGATAGATTGGGAGAGAGAGAAAGGTATAGAGAGAGGAAGAGAGAGGGTGGGAGTGAGCAAGAGTGGGAGAAGGAGAGAGAGAGAGGGAAAGAAGGAGAGCCAAAAAAGGAGAAAAAGAGAGAGGAAAGGAGAGAGGGGAGAGAGAGGTAGGGAGAAGGAGCAAGAAAGGGGGAGAGATGGAGAGAGATAGAAAGGAGAGAGAAAGAGAGGGAGGGAGAGGGAGAGGGAGTGGGGAGAGAAAGGCGAGTAGTGGGAGAGGGCTAGAGGGAGAGAGAAATAGAGGTAGAGGGAAAAGGGGAGGGAGAGAAATAGAAGAGAGGAGAGAGAGCGAGATAGAGAGATAGAGAGGGAGAGGGGAGAGAGAGAGAGTTAGAGAGGGAGAGGGGTAGAGGGAGGAGAGAGAAAAAAGAGGGAGTGAGAGAGAGAAAGAGGAAAGAGAGAGGGAGAAGAAGGTATGGTAGGAGAGAGAGACGGAGAGGGAGAGGGAGAGAGAGAAAGGGAAAGAGAGGGTGAGAGAAAAAATTATAAAAAGACTAGAGAGAGAGAGAGAGAGAGAGAGAGAGAGAGAGGGAGGGTGAGATAGACGGTAACAGAGAAGGAGAGGGTCGGATGAATGGAGGGAGAGAGGGATAGACAAAGAAGGATAGATAGAGAGAGCATGAGAGAGAGAAGGAGAGATGGAGAGGGTGGGAGAGAGAGAATGAGAGATGGAGAGGGTGGGAGAGAAGGAGAGGGAGAGGGAGAGAGGAGGGATAGAGGGAGATAGAGAGTGGGAGTGAGAAAGAGAGAGAGAAATAGAGAGAGGGAGTCATAAAGGGAGAGAAAAGGTGACAACTTAGGAGAAAAGGGTGAGAGAGAGGGAGAGAAAAGGGGGAGAGAGAGGCATAGTGAGAGGGGTAGAGAGAGAGAGAGGGTGAAAGAGAGTAAGAGAGGGAAAGAAAGAAAGAGAGAGGGAAAGAGAAAGAGAGACCGAGAGAGATGTAAGGAGAAGAGAGATAGAGAGATAAGAGTGAGAGAGGAAGAGGGAGTGAAGGAGAGAGTGGGTGGTAGAGAGAGAGGGAAAGAGATAAAGAGAGGGAGAGGGTTAGAAGAAGAGAGCGAAGGAGAGAAAAGGGGAGAGAGGAGCAAAGAGGTAGAGAGAGAGAGAGAGGTAGTAGGGGAAGGAGAGAGAGGTAGTAGGGGAAGGAGAGAGAGGTAGATGGGGATGAAGGGAAAGAGAAAGAGAGGGAGGGAGATTGAGAAATGGAGAGGAGAAAGGGAGGAGATAGAGGAAAAGAAGGAGGAGATAGGGAGAGAGAGAGGGAGAAAGAGAAAGAGAGTGATAAAGAGAGTGAAAAGAGGAGAGAGAGGCAAAAAGGGAGAGAAATGAGAGATAGGGACCGAGCGAGAGAGAGAGAGAGGAGGGAGAGAGGTAAGAGGTAGGGTAAGAGGGATAGAGGTAGATAGAGGGAGTGAGGAAAGGTAAGAGAGAAAAGAGAGATAGGGGTATAGTAAAAGAGAGCGAGGAGGGAGAGAGGGAGAAGGCGATAGGGTAAGAGGGATACAAGGAGAGGGAGAGGGAGATACATGGAGTGAAGGAAGGTGAGAGAGGGAGAGAGAGAGGGAGAGGGAGAGGGAGAGGGGAAGGAAGGGGGAGAAAGATATAGAGAGAGAGGAGAGAGAAAGAAAGAGAGGGAAAAAGAGAGTTATAGATGGAGGGGAGGGTAAGGGAGGGAGAGAAGGGTTGGGGGAGAGAGCATGAGAGATACGATAAGAGACAAAGAGGGAGATAGGTGGAAAGAGAGAAAGAGAGGTAGAGGGAGAGGGAGACGAAGAGAGGGAGAGAGAGGGAGAGAGGGAAACTATGAAAGAGAGAGAGGGAAACTATGAGGGAGAGAGAGGGAGAAGGAGAGATTGAAGGAGAGGGAAAGAGGGAGAGATTAAGGGGAAGGGAGAGAAGGAAACATAAAGGGGGAGAGAGAGAGTGAGAGAGAGGGGGAGAGGAAGAGAGGGATAAAGAGAGGGAGAGGAAGAGAATGAGAGAGGGAGAGAGGGAAATAGAGTGGGAGGGAGTGGGAGAAGGAGAGGGATAGAGGTAGAGAGAGAGTGAAAGGGAGAGGAAGAGAGGGAAAAGGAGAGAGATGGAGACATAGAGGGAGAGAACGAATGATAGATTAGGAGATGGAGGGTAGAGAGAGGAATAGAAAAAGGGAGAGAGAAAGGTACAATGAGAGGGGGAGAGAGAAGATGAGAGAGAGGGAGTCATAAAGGGAGAGAATGAGTGATAGATTAGGAGAGAGAGGGAGAGAGAGAGAAACGTATAGAGAGAGGAAGAGAGAGGGTGGGAGTGAGCAAGAGAGAGAGAAGGAGAGAGAGAAAGGGAAAGAGAAGAGAGAGGAAGAGGGAAAAAAGGAGAGCAAAATAAGGAGAAAAAAAGAGAGGGAAGGAGAGAGGGAGAGAGAGGTAGGGAGAAGGAACAAGAAAGAGGTGAGAGATGAAGAGAGAGAGGAGAGAGGGAGGGAGAGGGAGGGAGGGGAGACAGGTGAATGGGACAAGGAAAGGGAGAGGGAGAAGGAGAGGGAGAGAGGTAGAGTGGAAGGGAAAGGAAAAAGAGGGAGTGGATGGGAGAGGAAGAGAGAGGGAGACATAGAGAGAGAACGAGTGATAGATTGGGAGAGGGAGGGTAGAGAGAGGGAGAGAAAATGGAGGAGAAGGTGAGAGAGAGGGAGACATAGAGGGAGAGAATGAGTGATAGATTGGGAGAGAGAGAGAGGGAGAGAGAGAAAGGTATAGAGAGATGAAGAGAGAGGGTGGGAGTGAGCGAGAGAGGGAGAAAGAGAGAGAGAGAGGGAGAGGGAAAGAGGGAGAGCCAAAAAGAGAAAAAAGGAGAGGTAAGGAGAGAGGGAGAGAGAGAGGTAGGGAGAAGACGTAAGAAATGAGGGAGAGATAGAGAGAGGAGATAGAGAAGGGAGAGAGAAGGAGAGCGAGGGAGAGGGAGAGGGAGTGGGGGAGAGAAAGGAAGGTAGAAGGAGAGGGCTAGAGGGAGAGAGAGGTAGGGAGAAGATGCAAGAAAGGAGGGAGAGATAGAGAGAGAGGAGATAGAGAAGGGAGAGAGAAGGAGAGCGAGGGAGAGGGAGAGGGAGAGGGAGTGAGGGAGAGAAAGGAAGGTAGAAGGAGAGGGCTAGAGGGAGAGAGAGGGAGAGGGCTAGAGGGAGAGAGAAATAGAGGTAGAGAGGAAGGGGGAGGGAGGGAAATGGAGAGGAAGTGAAATTGAGAGGGAGGGAGAGAGGGAGATCGAGAGATAAAGAGGAGGAGAGAGAGAAAGGGTAGAGAGGGAGAGGGGGAGAGGAAGGAGAGAGCAAAAGAGAGAGGGGGTGAGAGAGAGAGAGAGGAAAAAGAATGGCGGAGAGATAGAGAGATAAGAGTGAGAGAGAGGGAGAGAGAGAGGAAAAGGGAGTGAAGGAGAGAATGGGTGGTAAAGAGAGAGGGAAAGTGTAACGCCCCCGCCCTGATCATATTTCTACTACCCAAGTAGAGTACTCGGACGAAGCACGTTACGCCGACATACCCTAAACTCTAAGTAGTTCTCTTATGATATTCTTAGAACTTTAACAATACATTACATATATAACTCCTTAAGATAAAATTTACACAACATAATTAAATACATTAATAAAACATTACGAGCAATAGTCAATTTCTCACGAACTCCATACCCCAAATTTACGGACAAAATAAAAACTAATATATGGTGCCTCACATGAGCCGGTTAGGAGGAGTCGACCGCATCCATACCAACTTGTCCTTTTTCTATCACGACAAAAAAAAATAACAATAGGTCGACCGAAGCTCGGTAAGTAGGTGATGCACGTGATATGCAATGTTGTTTTGACTTCCCACCATACTCATAAATTTTAATCTCGGGTACCTTGGGTATTAGCTAGTCTACTCTATTTAGCATCTAGGTGGTCCGCAGATCACCTTCTACTACAATAGAATTACCCTCGTTGTAACTACTATTAGCGGGAATCCATCGTCTAACAAAGTGCAAGCACAAAGCTTGGTTTCATCTAGATGATCCTCGGATCATCTTCTCGTTACAACAAAATTATCCCTCGTTGTAACTGCTATTAGCGGGAATCCATCGTCTTATAGTGCGTGCACACGACCTAGAGTACTTGGACTACTAATACTCATTTATTCTAGTTAGGTTATCAAACCTAGATGTATAAACCATTTCTTAATCAATTGACTTGTCTTAAACCACCCACTATGCACATGATGCATGTGATGATATATTTAATCACATTCAACCAAATTCGGGTACCAACCCTTCATTCTCATACCATACTCATGGTCCAACCCACACTTGGAATTTACCCATTGCTCACATACCAATCATGATACCCATAGCGGGAACACAACCTCCGCTCATTAATATTGTTCATTAGTTTCATTAATATTTAAAAGAAGGTCCAAGTCTATTTACTTTAATCCAAGCCCATTAACTTTATCCTAGGTCCATTGACTTTATTTAATTCTATTTTATTTAGTCCAAGCTCATTTAGTTTATTCCAAACCTATTAATTTTGTCCAAGTCTAATTTTTTTTTTTTTGTTTTAGGGTTTATTACTCGGGCAACTCCTAATCGAGTAAATAATTTTTCAATTTAAGAATATAATTAAATCTTAACCATTTTATTTTAGATACTAGATATATTTATTTATAACATATCCAAAAATTAGGTCTAAATACCAAGTACACAATTAATTACAAATTTTTCAAACTTAGGGAGCAATTTGCCTAGTAGTAGTTTATCTAGAGCTATCCATACTAAATCGGGTATAACTCTTTGTACACGAATCCAATGACCAAGAAATTTTAAAGGGCGTTATTTGAAACATAGATGAAAAATGCTTACTCTTTAAGTTTCACCCATAAATGGACCTAAAATCCTTGAACATGCACTCCAAAATTCGGACAGAATTTACTCCTTATCAACACTAATTTATTAGTTCATTCCAAGCCAACTTTAAACATGTTTTAGTTCACTTAAATTTAGTCCAAGTCTAATCCAACCCATCACCACATACTTGGAAATTTTTGAAAACATCATAAATCATCACAACAAGGCATCCATACATAGATTTATCCCAAACATCAAGCATATAACTATTGAAAATTATTACAACCCATGAAATAAACACTAGCAAAATAACTTTAAAAAAATAATTTAAGACATTAATCAGCCAAAAAATGAAACCTACTTACCTCTTTTAGGTTTGATTAGAATTTCCTTAGCTCTTTTTCTTTCCTTTTTCCCTTTCTCTTTCTCTTTCTTTCTTTCTCTCTTTTTGCTGTTTTTCTCTCTTCAATTTGGCTTCTCTTTTAATTCTGGATGGCTACGGTTTTTGGCCTAAAAATGGTAGCCATTTAACCCTCTCTTTCCCTTATATACCCATCTTTTATCCTCTCATTTATTTACATCATAAGTGTTAAAATTTAACTAGGCCAAATGTAAAGTGGAGGAAGCTTGGAAGGCAAAGTGGCATGTTTTGGAAGTCAAAGGTGATGATTTGGCTTCCAAGCATTTAATTCAAGTGCTTAGGTGGCTAAAGAAAAATTAGGATAAATAAACACATTAATAAGCTTGGTTCATGTAATTAGACATAATTTATTTCATAAAAAATTCGGAAATTTCCATTTTTAAAATTTAAAATTTCTTTTTTCTCAAAATTTCAGCAGTTGTTACCTCCTAACCTATCTATACTAAAATATGCATAACTCTTTCTATATGTATCCAAATATTATTTATATTTTATAGAGAGATATTAAACATATAGAAAAAAAAACTTTTATTCTTTAAGTTTTGCTCAAAAATCAATCTAACGAAGATCAAATAAATCTCACAAGATTCAGGCGATTCTTCTCCCAAAATTCCAGCAGAATGCATTTCGAAACAACCCTCACTATAATTGGTATAACTCTTAATGTATAGGTCCAAATATTATAAACTTTTATACAGACATATTCAACACATAGATGAACAACTTTCATTCTTTAAGGTTGACCCACAAATTACCCTAAAGTCCTCAAATAATTCAAATAAAACTCGAGCAGTAATATAGTCCTTAAAACACTAATTTTGCATATTTGATTTCTTTAATAATTAAACCATTAATCTTAAGCAAAATAACTTTAATTTAACATAAATCACATATTTCAAGCATTAATTTCTCATGATGAAATGAGAATTATGCTTACTCTTAATATACATATATATAGAATTATTCTAATACACGTCGCATTACGGATAAGGGTTTTTACGAGGGTTACGAAAGAGATAAAGAGAGAGGGTTAGAAGGAGAGAGAGAGGGAGAGAGAAGGGAGAGAGAGGGAGAGAGAAAGAGAGAGAGGATAAGGGAGAGAGGGAGAAGGAGGTAGGGTAAGAGGGATATAGGGAGAGGGAGTGGGAGATACATGGAGTGAGGGAAGGTGAAAGAGGGAGAGAGAAAGGGAGAGGGAGAGGGAGATGTAGAGAGAGGGGAGGGAGAATGAGGGAGGGGAAAGAGAGAGATGTAGAAAGAAGGGAGGGTGAGGGAAGGAGAGGAGAAAGAGAAGGATAAGGGGAGTGAGCATGAGAGATAGAGTAAGAGACAGAGATGGAGACAGAGGGAAAGAGAGAAGAGAGGTAGAGGGAGAGGGAGACCGAGAGAGGGAGAGAGAGGGAGAAGGAGAGATTGAAGGAGAGGGAAAGAGGGAGAGATTAAGGGGAAGCGAGAGAGGGAAAAGGAGAGAAGGAAACATAGAGGGAGAGGGAGAGAGAGTGAGAGAGAGAGGCAGATAGAGAGAGGGAGAGAGAAAGGGAGAGAGAGAGGGCAAGGAAGAGAATGAGAGAGGAAGAGAGGGAAATAGAGAGTGGGAGAGAGGAAGAGAGGTAGAGAGAAAGAGAGAGAGGTAGTGAGGGAGAGAGGAGGAGAGAGATAAAAGGAGGAAGAGAGAGAGAGAGAAAGAAAAAGTGGAGAGAGAGACCGAGAGATAAGGAAGAGGAGAGATATGGAAATAGAGAGATAGAGAGAAAGAGAGTATAGGAAAGAGAGAGGGTAGAGAGAGAGGGAGAGAGTGAGATGGAGAGAGAGGAAAATGAGGAGGGAGAGAGGAAAGAGAGAAAGAGGGAGAGTGAGAGAGAGAGAGGGAGGGAGTGAGAGAGAGGGAGATAGGAAAGAGGAGGGAGAGAGAGAGGAAGGGAGTGAGGGAGAGTGAGAGAGAGAAAGCTAGATAGAGGAAGAGAGGGAAAGCAAGAAGAATAGAAGGGTAGAGAGAGAAAGGGAGAGAATAAAATAGTGAAGGGAAGAGAGAAAGAGGGAGAGTGAGATAGTGAGAGAGAGAGAGGGAGGGAGTGGGAGAGAGCGGGAGATATGAAAAAGGAGGGAGACAGAGGGAGATAGGAAAGAGGAAGAGTGGGAGAGAGAAAGCTAGATAGAGGAAGAGAGGGAAAGTAAGAAGGATAGAAGGGTAGAGAGAGAATGGGATAGAATAGAAGAGTGAAAGGAAGAGAGAGAGGTAGAGGAGGGAGAGAGAGAGAGAGTAAGAGAGGAAGAGGGATAGAGAGAAAAGAAGGGGAATGATGGAAAGGGAGAGGGAGGGAGGGAGGGAAAAAAGAGATGAAGAAGAGGGAGAGGGCGAGGGAGAGAGACAAAAGGAGGGAGAGGGAGATGTAGGGGAGACAATGAATGGGAGAAGGAGGGGGAGAAGGAGGGGGAGAAGGAGGTAGAGAGAGAGAGTGGAGGGGAGAGAAAGAAAGAGAAAGGGAGTGAGAGGGAGACATAGTGGGAGAGAATGAGTGATAGATTAGGAGAGGGAAGGTAGAGAGAGGTTGAGAAAAGGGAGAGAGACAAAAGTATAATGAGAGGGGGAGAGAGAAGGTGAGAGAGAGGGAGACATAGAGGGAGAGAACGAGTGATAGATTGGGAGAGAAGGGGAGAGAGAAAGGTATAGAGAGGAAAAGAGAGGGTGGGAGTGAGCAAGAGAGGGAGAAGGAGAGAGAGAGAGGGAAAGAGAAGTAAGAGGGAGAGGGAAAGAGGGAGAGCCAAAAAAAGGAGAAAAAGAAGGATAGGGAAGGAGAGAGGGAGAGAGAGGTAGTGAGAAAGAGCAAGAAAGGGGGAGCGATGGAGAGAGAGAGAGGAGAGAGAGAAAAGAGAGAGAAGGAGAGGGAGTGAGGGAGAGAAAGGGAGAGAGAAGGGTTGAGAGAAAGGGGGAGAGAGGGGGAGAGAGAGAGAGAGAGGGAGAGAGAAACAGAGGGGGAGAGAGAGAGTGGGAGGGAAAGATAGAAGAATAGTGAGATAGAGGTAGAGAGAAAGGGAGAGAGAAGGAGAGGGGAGGGAGGGAAAGGGAGGGAGAACGAGAAAAGGAGATAGAAAGATAGAGAGGGAGAGAGAGAGGGAGGACAGAGAGGAGAGAGGAGTGAGAGAGGAAGAAGGGGAGAGAAAGAGGGCGGGGGAGAGAAGAAGGTAAAAAGAGGGAGAGTGAGGAGAGAGAAAAGGAGAGAGAGAGGGAGGGAACGAGAGAGAGAGGAGAGAGAGAGGGAGAAGGAGGTATGGTAGGAGGGAGAGAGGGAGAGGGAGAGGAGAAAGAGGGAAGGAGAGGGGAGAGAGAATTATTGAAAGAGTGGGGAGGAGAGAGAGAAGGTGAGAGTGAGGGTAAGAGAGAAAGAGAGGGAGGGATAAATAAAGGGGGAGAGGGATAGAGAAGGATAGAGGTAGAGAGCACAAGAGAGAGAAGGAGAAAGGGAGATGGAGAGAGAAGTGGAGAGGGAGAGGGAGAGGGAGAAGAAGAAGGGAGAGGAAGAAGGAGAGTGAGAGGGAGAGAGGAAGAGGGAGAGGGAGAGGGAGAGATAGAACGAGGGA
Organism: Dovyalis caffra; assembly: GCA_963924115.1. NCBI lineage: Eukaryota > Viridiplantae > Streptophyta > Magnoliopsida > Malpighiales > Salicaceae > Dovyalis > Dovyalis caffra. The sequence goes on along the minus strand of CAWUPB010000220.1, from coordinate 43,176 downwards.
TAAAAAGAGAGAGATAAGGAGAGAGGGAGAGGGAAGGAGAGAGAGAGACAAAGAGAGTAAGAGAGTATGAGTAGGGGAGAGGGGGAGTGAAAGGGAGAGAGAGGAGGACATAGAGGGAGAGAAAGGGAGACATATTGGGAGAGAGAGGGGAGATGGGGATAGAGGGAAAGACGAGGGGAGACAGAGAGGTACGGATAAAGGGAGAGAGAAAGAGAGAAGAGGAGAGAGAGGTATAAAGAGGGAGAGAGAATGAGAGAAAGGGTAGAGAGAGGTACAAAGAGAGGAAGAGAGAAGGAGAAAGAAGGGAAAGAAAGGTACAGAGAGAGAGAGAAAGGGAGAGAGAGGGAAAGAGAAAGAGAGAGGGAGAGGGAAAGAGGGAGAGCTAGAAAGGGAGAGAGCGAATGAGAGAATGGAAGAGAGGGATAGGAAGAGGGTAAAGGGGAGAGAGATGAAAAGAGAAAGAGAGAGAGGGAGAGGGAGAGCAAGAGAGAGGGAAGGAGAGGGATATAGAGAATTATGGAAAGAGTGGGAGAAAGAGAGAGGGAAGGTGAGTGGGAGGGATAAATAGAGGGGAAGAGGGATAGAAAGAGAAAGACAGAGGGAGAAAGCATGAGAGAGAGAAGGAGAAAGGGAGAGGGAGGGATAAATAGAGGGGGAGAGGGATAGAGAGAGAAGGATAGAGGGAGAGAGCATGAGAGAGAGAAGTATAATAGGAGAGGGAGAGATAGAGAGAGAGGAGGAGAGGGAGAGGGAGAGGGAGAAGAAGAGGGGGAGAGGAAGAAAGAGAGTAGGAGGGAGAGTGAGAGAGAGACTAGGGGATAAAGAAAGAGAGATAGATAGGAAGAGAGGGAGAGGGAAAAAGAGAGAGACAAAGAGAAGGAGAAAGAGTGAGTGGGAGAGAGGGGAAGAGAGAGGGAGAGAGAGGAAGACATAGAAGGAGAGAAGGGGAGACAGATTGGAAGAGAGAGAGGGAGGAGGAGAGTGAGAGAGGTACAGAGAGAGGGAAAGTGAAAGAGAGAAGAGGAGAGAGAGGTATAAAGAGGGATAGAGAAGGAGAGAAAGGGGGAGAGAGGGATAAAAAAGGGAGAGGAAGAAAGGGAGTGGGAGGGAGAGGGGGAGAGAGAGGGAGATAGGGGAAGAGAGGGAGGGAGAGTGAGAAAGAGAATAGGGGATAAAGAAAGAGAGAGAGATAGGGAGAGAGGGAGAGGGAAGGAGAGAGAGACAAAGAGAGGAGGAGAGAGTGAGTGGGAGCAAGGGAGAGAGGAGGAGAGAGGGAAAGAGAGGAGGACATAGAGGGAGAGAAAGAGAGATAGATAAAGAGAAAGAGGGAGATAGCGAGAGGAGGGGAGAGAGAGAGTGAAAGGGGGACGAGAGAGGCTAAAAGGAGAGGAGGAGAGGAAGTAGAGAGAGAAAGAGATCTAAGGATAGAGCCACAGAGAGAGAGACGAGGGAGAGTGGGAGAAAGAGGTAGAGTATAAGGGATAGAGGGAGAGGGAGAGAGAGGGAAGGAGAGGAAGAGAGAAAGAAATATAGAGAGAGTGTGGGGGAGAAAGAGATGGAGGGTTAAAGAGAGGAAAAAGGAGGGATGAAGGGAGGGAGAGGGAGGGATGAAGGGAGAGAGAGAGGGATATAGAGAGTAGGAGAGGGAGAAAGAGGGAGGGAGAGAGAGGGAAAGAGGGAGAGAGAGGGAGAGAGAGAGGGATATAGAGAGTAGGAGAGGGAGAAAGAGGAAGGAAAAGGAAGGAAAGGGAAAAGAGAGGGAGGAAGAAGGGGAGTGGGACGGAGGGAAGGAGAGTGGGATAGAGAGAGAAGGAGGGAGGGAGAGAGGGGAGAGAGAGATAGAGAGGGAGGAGAGAGAGGGAGAGGGAGGGAGGAAGGGAGGGATAGGGTGAGAGCGTGTGTGAAAGAGAGAAAGATGGGGAGTGAGAGGGAGGGAGGGAGGGAGAGGGAGGAGGAGAGAGAGAGGGAGAGAGCGAGAGAGTGTGAGAGGAGAAGGAGGAAAGAATGATATGGAGAGGGAGAGAGACATAGAGGTGGAGAGGGAGTGGATGGAGAGAGAGATAGAGATAGGGAGACAGAAAAGGAGAGAGGGAGAGCTAGAGAGAGGGAGATGGAGAGGGAGAGGGGAGAGAGAGGAAGAGAGAGGTAGAGAGAGGGAGTGGGGGAGAGAGAGAAGGAAAGGTATATAGAGAAAGAGAGAGGGAGAGAAAAGTGAGGGAGGGAAAGACTAAGACAGAGAGGGGGAGAAAGGGGGAGGGAACGGGAGAAAGAGAGGGAGAGAGGTAATGGAAGGGAGTGAATGAAAAAGAAAGGGAGAGGAAGGGAAGAGAGAGAGAGACAAGAAGAGAGTGGGAGGGAAGGAGGGATAGAAAGAGTGAGGGAGAGATGGAAAGGGAGAGAAAGGGAGAGAGAGAGAGGAAAGGGAGGGAGAGAGAGTGACTTAGATAGGGAGAGAAAGAGACACGAAAGAGAGAGGGAGGCCGAGAGAGAGAGAGAGGTAGAGGGGAGAGGGAAAGGAAGAGAGGTAGTGAGGGAGGGAGAGAGGTAGTGAGGGAGGGAGAGGGAGGGAGAGAGTAAGGGAGGGAGAGAGTGAGGGAGGAAGAGACGAGCGGGAGAAAGGGAAAGGGAAATGGATTGTATGGGATAAAGAGAGATGAAATGAGAGAATGAGTGAGGGATAGAGAGTGGGAGAGAGAGAAAGAGAGTGAGATTTAGAAAGAGAGATGTAGGGAGAGAGAGTGATAGAGAGACAAAGAGAGTGAGGGAGGAAGGGAGAAAGGGAGAGAGCGAAATGGAAAGGGAGAGAGAGAGACATAGAGGGAGGAGGGCAAAGGGAGAGAGATAGAGAGTGAGAGGGAGAGGGAGAAAGGGAGGGAGAGGGAGGGAGGGAGAGGGAGAGAGAGGTAGAGAAAAAGAGAATGGGAGGGAGAGAGAGATAAAGAGGGAATGAGGAGGGAGAGAGAGATGGAAAGGAGGAGAGGGAGGAGAGGGAGGGGAAGGGGAGTCGAAGGGGAGGGAAAGAGAGATGGAGAGAGGGAATAAGGGGAGGAGAGAGATGGAGAGGGGGTGGGAAGAGGGAGGAAGGGAGAGACGGGGAGAAAGATGGGGAGGGAGAAGGGGAGGGAGAAAGGGAGGGGAGAGAGGTAAATGGGTTGGAAGGGAGAGAGATATAAAGAGAGAATGAGAGAGAGAGAGAGGGAGGGAAGGAGAAAGAGGAAATGGGAGAGACATTAAGAGGGAGAGAGAGATACAAAGAAAATGAGAGAGAGATATAAAAAGAGGGAGAGAGGGAGAGGGAGATAGAGAAGGAAAGGGGGAGAAAAGAGAGAGAGGGAGGGGACGAGATAGATAGAGGGAGCAAAGGCGAGAGGGATTGGGAGTGAGAGGGTGAGAGGAAGAGGGATAAAGGTAAGGACGGAGGGAGAACAAGAGAGAGAGGAAGAGAGAGAGAGGGAGAGGAAGTGAGAGAAAGAGAGACAGAGGGAGAGGAAGTGAGAGAAAGAGAGACGAGAGGAGAGAGAAAGGGAGAGAGAGGGTGAGGGAGAGGAGGGGTGAGGGAGGACAGAAGGAGACAGAGGTAGAAAAGGGGAAGGAGAGAGGTAGTGAGAGGGAAAGAGAGATAAAGAGAGGGAGATAAAGGAGAGTGAGGGTGAGAGAGAGAGGAAGGAAGTGAGAGAGAGAGAGAGGGAGAGATAGGGGAGAGAGCGAGGGAGAGCGAGCGAGAGAGAGTGGGAGAGAGAGAAGGAAAGAGTGGTAGGGAGGGAAAGAGAGCGAGAGATAGTGTGAGGGAGAGAGGATAGTGGTAGGTAGGGAAATAAAGACTAGGAGGAAGGGAAAGAGAGGGAGATAGTGGTAGGGAGTTAAGGAGATAGAGGATGAAAGGGAGAGTGAGGGAGAGAGAGGAAAAAAGAGGAAGAGAGGGAGGAAAGAAAGAAGGGAGAGAGGGAGGAAGGGAAGAAAGGAGAGGGAGAGAGAGAGAAAGGGAGGGAGTGAGGGATAGAGAGGGGAGGAGAGAGGGAGAGAGAGAAGGAAATGGATAGAGAGGCAAAGAGAGGGGAGAAGGGAGATAGAGGAGAGCAAAAGGGAGAGATGGAGAGAGAGGTAGAGGTAGAGGGAGAGAAAAGAGAGAGGTAGAGATAGAGGGAGAGAGGGAGAGGGAGGGAGGGAGAGGGAGGGAGGGGGAGAGATAGTGAGAGGTAGAGATAGAGAGGAAGTGAGATATAAAAAAGGAAAGAGGTTGAGAGGGAGAAGGAGAGAGTAAGAGAGCGAGTGGGAGGGAGAGAGAGAGAGGGAGAGAGAGGGAGAGAGGGAGAGGGAGAGATAGAGAAAAAGGAGAGGGAGATAGGGAGATGAAGAGAGCGAGAAAGGAGAGTGAGGGTGGGAGAGAAGGGGAGAGAGAGGGAGAGATAGGAAAGAGCTAAGGAGAGTAGGAGAGAGAGGGGTGGGAACGAGAAGGAGAGAGGTAGATAATGAGAAAGAGAAAGGAAGAGGGAAAGAAGTTAGAGAGAATGAGAGAGGTAGAAAGAGAGGGTGAGAGAGGGAGGGAGAAGAGAGAGAGGGAGAGAGAGTGAGAGAAGGAGAGAGGGAGTGAGAGAAGGAGAGAGGGAGTGAGAGGGAGAAGGAGAAGGCGAGGGAGAGGGAGAGAGGAAAAGAAAGAGAGAGGAAGGGAGAGGGAGAGAGGGAAAGGGATAAGAGGAGCAAGAGAGGGACAAGGAGAGAGAGGGGGAGAGAGATATACAAAGAGGGAAAGGATGGAGGAGAGATAGAGATAAAGAGTGGGATAGGGAAAGAGGGAGATAAAGGTCGGAGAGAGAAAAGAAGAGAGGGAGTAAGAGAGAGGGATAAAGAGAGGGAAAGATAGCGAGGGAGAGACATAAAGGGAGAGAGAGGTAGAGATAGAAGAAGAGTGAGAGAGGGAGAGAGTAGGAGAGAGTAGGAGAGAGAGTGAGAGAGAAAGATAGATGGAGAGGGAGAGAGGAAGAAAGAGAGAGGGAGAGATAGAGACAATAGGGGAGGTAGAAGGAAAGAGAGAGGTATATAGAGAGATAGAGAGATAGGGAGAGAGATAAAGAGAGTGGGAGAGAGATAGCATGAGAGGGAGAGAAAGAGGGAGAGATGGAGAGAAAATGTGAGAGGGAGAAGGGAGAGTCAAAGAGAGGGAGAGAGGGAGAGAGAGGAAGGGAGAGGGGGAGAGAGAGGGAGAGAATGAGAGAGAGAGGGAGAGAGAGATAAGGTGAGAAGGATAGAGAGGTAGAGGGAGAGGGGAGAGAGGGAGATGGAGAGAGGGAGAGAGATAAAGAAAGAAGGGAGAGATGGGGAGAAAGAGAGGGAGAGAGATAGAGAAAAAAGGGAAAGATGGGAAGAGACAGAGGGAGAGAGAGAAAAGGAAAGACAGAGTGAGAGAGAGAGAGAGAGAGAGAGAGAGAGAGAGAGAGAGAGAGAGAGAGTAAGAGAGGGAGAGTAAGAGATGGAGAGATAGAGGGAGAGGGAAAGGGAGAGAGAGGGTAAGGGAGAGAGGGAGTAAGAGAAAGGATGAGGGAGTAAGAAAGAGTGAGAGAGGGGGAGAGGGAGAAAAGACAAGAAGAGAGAGGGTGAGGGAGAAAGGAAGAAAGAGAGTGAGAGAGAGAAAATAGGAGAGAGAGAGAGGGAGAGGGAGAGATGGTGAGAGGGAGAGAGAAGGGAGAGAGAATAAGAGAGGAAGGGAAAGGGAGGGAGGGGGAGAGGTAGAGGGACAAAGAGAGAATGGGAGAGGGATATAGTGAGAGAGAGATGGAGAGAGAGAGAGAATGATGGAGGGAGAGGGAGAGAGGGTGGGGGAGAGGGGGAAAGAGGGAGAGATAAGGAGAGAGGGAAGGAGACAGAAGGAGAGAGGGTTGGAGAGGGAAAGAGGAAGAGGGGAGAGAGTGAAAAGGAGGGAGGGAGATCGAGAAAGTGTGTAAGAGTGAGAAAGGGAAAGAACGAGAGACATAGAGGGAGAGAGAGGGGGAGAGAGAGAGCAAGAGAGATTGAGAGAGAGGGAAGGAACGGGAGATGAAGAGAGAGGGAGACTAGAGGGAGAGAGAAGGGGAGAGTGAGAGCGAGAGAGAGAGAGATAAAGGGAGAGAGGGAGAGGGAGACGGAGAGAGAGAGGTGAAGAGTGAGAGGGAGACGAGAGATAGGAAAGGGCGAGAGAAAAAAAGAGCGAGGGAGAGAGAGAGAGGTAGAGAGGGAAAAAGAGAGGGAAAGAAAAAGAGGGAGAGAAAGAAAGAGAGATTGATAGGGATGGAGGGAGAGTGAGAGAGGGAGAATAGGAGAGATATATGAGGAGAGGGAAAGAGAGAGTGTGAAAGGGAGAGGGAAAGGGGGAGAGAGAGATGGAGGGAGGAAGAGGGAGAGAGGGAGATGGAGAGGGAGAGAGATAGGGAGAGGGAGAGAGATAAGAGGGAGAAAAAGAGATGAAAAAAGAAGGAAAGGGAGAGAAGAAGAGAGAGAATGATAGAGAGGGAGAGATAAAAAATTAGAGAGAGAATGAGAGAGAGTGATTAAGGGAGAGATGGAGAGAGAGATTGATAAAGGGAGAGGGTGATAAGAGGTGAGGGAGAGAGGGAGAAAGAGAGAGGGATAGAGAGGGAGAGAGGGAGGAAGATAGAGGGAGGGAGGGTGAGGAAGAGATGGAGAGAGAGAGGTATAAAGGTAGAGATAAAGTTGGTAGGAGAGAGGGGGAAAGAAGAAGAGATAGGGAGAGAGGGAGGGAGAGGGATAGAATGAGAGGGGAAAGAGTGAGGAGAAAAGAGGGAGAAAGAGAGAGGGAGATAGAGATAGGGAGTGGGAATGAGAAAGGGAAAGAAAGAGGGGGAGAGATTAAAAGAGGGGCAAGAAAAGAGAGATGGAGGAAATGGAGACAGAGAGGGAGAGAGGGGGAGAAAGAGAGCAAGAGAGATAGAGGGAGAGAGGGGAGAGATGGACAGAGAGAGGGAGAGAGGGAACAAAAAGAAAGGGAGAGAGAGGTAGAGAAAGAGGGGGAGAGAGACAGAGAGAGGGAGAAAGGGAAGAAGAGAGGAAAAGAAAGATGAGGATAGAAAGAAAAAGAGTGAGAGAGGAAGAGTGGGAGAGAGATATGAGGAGAGGGAAAGAGTAGAGAGAGAGGGAGGGAGGGAGAGGGAGATGGTGAAGGAGAGAGAGGGAGGGAGGGAGAGGGAGAGGGAGAGGGAGAGAGAGGGAAAAGAGATAAAAAGAAGAGGGAGAAAAAAGAGGGATTGATGGAAAAAAGGAAAGGGAGAGAAGAAGAGAGAGAATGAGAGAGAGGGAGAGATAAATAATTAGAGGGAGAATGAGAGAGCAAGAGTGAGAGAGAGGGAGAGATGGAGAGAGAGATATAGAGGGAGAGGGTGAGAGATGATGAGGTAGAGAGAAAGAAAGAGAGAGGGAGAGAGAGGGAGAGAGGGAGGAAGAGAGAGGGTGAGGGAAAGATAGAGGGGAGGGAGAGGGAGAGAGAGAGGGAGAAAGAGAGAAGGAGAGAGAGATAGAGAGAGTTGGAGACAAAGGAGGAGTGAGGGAGAAAGTGAGATGAAGAGAGAGATGGAGAGGGGGAGAGAGAAGGAGGAAGGGAGGGAGGAGGGAGAGAGAGAAATGGAGATAGGGAGGGAGGATGAGAGGGATATAAAGAGAAAGGGAAAGGTAGAGGGAGGAAAAGGAAAAGTAGGGGAGAATGAGAGGGAGTGAGTGGGAGAGATAGAGGAAGGGTAACGAAGAGAGAAAGAGGGAGGGTAAGAAAGAGAGAAAGAGGGAGGGAGGAAGGGTGAGAGAGAAGGAGAGAGGGAGTGAGGGAGGGGGAGAGAGAGCGAGAGGGAGGGGGAGAGAGAGCGAGAGAGAGGGTGACAAAGGAAGAGAAGGAGTGAGAGAGATGGAGAGAGGGAAAGAGAGATAAAGGGAGAGGGGTAGGGAGAGAGAGAGGGAGAGGGAGGGAGGGTGAGAGAGAGATAGAGAGAGAGGGAGGGTGAGAGAGAGATGGAGACAGAGAGAGAGGGAGGTAGGGACGGATAGAGAGAGGGTGAGAGAGAGATGGATAGAAAGGGGAGAGAGAGAGATGAAGTATCATGCATTCTAAGGAGGTGTAGAATTAAAATTTGTTCTTTCATCTAGGCTCCCAAGATCAAGTAGTATGAGTAAAGGATTACCATTTATAATAGATTTAACTTTTATAAAAAAGTAGTTCGCATGTGTTTGACCTTTATCGATGATTTATGTAGTTCAAACACCTATACAAAAAGCACTCATAAATTATAAAGTGCTAGCTCTATCCTTTTTTACTTGTTTTATGTTTTTCTCTTTAAAAATATATTTAGATATATTTTAAGACAACCCTAACCGAGAGGGAGAGAGGTGGTATGTTTTTTGGATGAGAGAAAACTATTTTCTCTCTTTTTATTATGATGTCATGTATGCCCTAGCTCTAACTTTCTCCTTACTCGCACCTCTCCTTCTATTTATAAGGGGAATAGCTTCCTTGTCCTCCAAGCATAAGGAAGTAGTGGCAATAAGTCCATAATGGACTCTAGGTTGTTGTTTCTAAGTCCACAAAAGTAGTGGTATGTTTTTTCAATATAAGAAACTTTCAAAGCTTGGACGATTCACTTTTCGCTTAATTGTTTTCTATGCTACAAGAGGTAAACTTTCACCCACATTAATATTCATGTTAATGTATGGTTAATTGATTTAACGACATGATCTTAGGAGCCATGATGGAGGAAATTTTTTTATTTTATTTCGCACCTCCATAGGATGTAAATCCTTTCATTTGGTATCAAAGCCTCCATTGAACCTTTAATTGTATGTTTTGTTAATTGTAATTACCTACATGAATTATTGCTTTTTGATTATAAATCCGAGGTTTTTGGTATTTTATAAAGAGTTAAAAACTAATTTTGGGCTAAGAAAATAGTGGGCTCATGTGAGGCCAATGTTGAATGTTAGCATAGGCATGCGTGCTTATTGGCTAGGCGGTCATGTGATAGGCCAAGTGTGCCTCATGCATGCCAAGCCTTTTAGGTAGGCCAATCATGCATTAGGTGCACAATAGGCTAGGCATGCTTTATGCACGCCGGCCTATGCTAAGGCCAAACGTATGCTTGGTCATATGCTAGGGCAAGCATGCCCTATGCATGCCTAGCCAAGCACGCGAAAGCATGCCGAGCCATTGGCAAGCTACATATGCTAGTAGGCACGCTAGCTTAGGTGTGTGCTTGGGTGTATTTCAAGGTAGGCATGCTTCGTGCATGCAAAACATGTGCTAGTCTCGTGCTAGGCTTGTTGACACCGGTAATAGCTTGTGGGTACCTAGGCTAGTGCTAGGCATCGACTAGTGGCCGACGCTAGGCCAGTGCGTATGAGCATGCTAGCCTAGTAGTAGGCGTTAGCACCGGCCAACTAGGATGTGGTAGGGTATGGGCCTTGTAGGCCTAAAAGCCCATGGGCTCTAAGTTAGGCCCAAGGGCTAAAAAGTTTGAAAAATTAAAATTTCAAAAATTTTAATTTTTTATAAAATGACCAAAGTTATGGATTTATAATTATGTTCAAAATGAAATTTGTTTTATTTTCTTGTATGCCATGTATCAATGTGATTAAAGTATGGATGAATGATATGGATGAGTCGACCTAGTTTTTGGGAATGTATGTTTGTAATTTTTTGGTTAAATAGGGCATGTGTGTCCTACCTTCTCTATTGTTCGATGCATTTTTCTTCTCACCTACTCCATGGAATGTGGCTTGAGGTTTTTTATTCAAGGAAAAGTAAAAGTAGAAGATAGAATATTAGAATAGAAGTAAGGAGAAGAAAGCAAGAAGAAAAGACAATCTCGAAGAATTTGTAATAATTTTTCATTTAGGTATTTGACCCACTAGTCTCCTTCTAGCTTGAGAGGACTAGTAGTAGAGATCCATTACCATTCACTAGTCCTTATGTCATGCATGAGATATATTTGATTATTGTGTGATTGATAATATGCATGATATGATTAATGGGATTGATATCTAGTATGCATGCTAGGATTAAAAATGATGAGACCTACCATATTAAATCCTTCAAATTAATCTAAAGTTAATTGCCTTCCAATGTTATAAGGAGAGAACTCTCATACTCTATCTGTTGTTAACTCCCTTTTACTCCTTATATATCCCTCTATTTCTCTCCCTTGCCCTCTCTCATCCTCTCTCTCCCTCCCTCTCTACCTCTCCCTCCCCATCTCTCTCTCTTACCCTCTCTCTCGTCTCTCTCCCTCTCTCTCCCCCTCTTGCTCTCTTTCTCTCTCCCTCTACCACTCTCCCTCCCTCTCCCCCTCTCCCTCTCCCTCTCCCTCCCTCTTCTTATTTCTCTCCCTCTTACTCTCTTAGCCTCTCCCTTTCCCTCTCACTCTCCTCTCCCTCCTCTCTCTCCCTCTCTCGCCTCCTCTCCCTCTTTCTCCCTCTCCTTCTCTCTCTATCTTCTTTTCTATCTCTCCCTCTTTACCTCTCTCACTCCCCCTTCCTCTCCCTCTCCCTTTCTCTCCCTCTTAGCCTCTCCCTATCGCTTTCCCTCCCTCTCTTACGCTCTCTCGCTCCCTCTTCCCCTCTCTCTCCCTCTCTCCCCTATCTCTTCCTCTTCTCCCTCTTCTCTCCCTCTCTCTCCCTCTCTCTCACTCTTCCTCCCTCTCTCTCTCTCACTCCCTATCTCACTCTCCCTCTTTCTCTCTCCTTATGCCTCCCTTACCCTTTCCTTCCTCCTTTCTCTCTCCCTCTCCCTCCCTCTCTCCTTCTCCCTCCCTCACTCCTTCTTTCACCCTTTCTACCTCAATCCCTCACTCTCCCTTTTGCTCTCTCTCTATCCCCCTACCCGTCTCCTTCTCTCTCCCTCTCTTTCTCCCTCTCCCTCTCTTTCTCCCTCTCTCTCCCTCTCTCCTTCTCTCTTGCCATCTCTCCTTCTCTCCCTCTCTCCCCCTCCCCATCTCCTTCTCTCTTCCTCTCTTTCTCCCTCTCCCTCTCTTTCTCCCTCTCTCCTTCTCTGTTTCCATCTCTCTTTCTCTCCCTCTCTCCTTCTCTCTTACCATCTCTCCTTCTCTCCCTCTCTCCCCCTCCCTAACTCTATGCCTCTCTCTATCTATCTCTCTCCTTTTCATGCCCTTACTCTCACTCTCTCTATCTCTCCCTTTCGCTCTCTCTATCTCTCCATCTTACTCTCTCATCCCCTCTCTCTTCCTTACTATTGGCCTTCCCTCTCTCTCTTCCTCTTCCTCTTCCTCTCTATCCCTTTCCCTCTCCCTCCCACTCTACCTCTCCTTCTCCTTCTCTCCCTCTCCCTATCTCTCTCTCTCTCTCCCCCTTCATCTCTCCCTCTCCCTCGTCTCTCTCTCTCTCACTCCTCCTCCTCTCACTCTCTCCCCCTCTCTCTTTGTCTCTCTTTCCCTCTCGCTCCCACCTTCACTCCCTCATACTCTCCCTCTCTCTCCCTCTCCCTTCCTATCTCTTACTCTCCTTCTCACTCTCGGTCTTCATCTCTTTCCCTCTATTTTTATCCCTCATACCCTATCTCCCTCCCTCTCGCACTCTCTCCCGCCTCTCTCTTTTTGGGTCTCCCTATCTCTCCCTTTCTCTTCCTCTTTCTCCCCTCTCTTTCCCTCTCTCTTTCCCTCTATTCACTTCCTTTTCCTCTCCCCCTTTCTATCTTTACCTCCTTCTCCCTATCTCTTGATCTCTCTTTCCTCTCCCTGCACCTCTTTCTATTTCTCCCTCTCTCTCTTCTCTCCTTTTTTCTCTCTCTCTATCTCCCCTCTTTCTCCCTCTCTCTTCCCCTCTCCGTCCCTCTTGCTCGCCCAACCTTTCCCTCTCCTCCCTCTCTCTCCCTTTTCCCTCACCCTCTCTTTCCATCTCCATCTCTCCCACCCTCCATCCCTCTCTCCCTCTCCCTTCCTCTCCCTCTCTCCCTTCCTCTTTATCTCTCTCTCCTTTTCCTCTCTCTTTCTCTACCTCTCTCCCACTTTTTATCTTCCTCTCCCTCTCTATTCTCTCTCTCTCCCTATCCCACTCTCCCTCTCTTTCTCATCACTCGCTCCCATACCCACTCTCCCACTCCCTCACATCTCTCTCTCTATCTTCCTATCTGTCACCCTCTCACTCCTTCTCTCTCCCTCTCTCCTTGTCTCTCTTTCCCTTTCTCTCCCTCCCTCTTTCTCGTACTTTCTCTTTATCTCTTTTCTTCCTTCTCTCTCAATCTGTCCTTCTCTATTTCCTAATCTCTCTCTCTCTCACCCATCTCTCTCCCCTCTCTCCCTCTTACACCCTCTCTCTCACTCTCTCCTTTTCTCCCTTTCCCTCTATCTCCTTCTCTCCCTCACTCACTCCCCGTCTCTTGGTCTCCTAGTCTCCTTCTCTCTCTCCCTCTCTCTACCTCTCTATCTCCCCCAATCACTCTCCCTCTCTCTTATCTCTCCCTCTATTTCTCTCTCTCTCTTTCTCTATCACACTCTCTCTTCCTCTCTCCCTAGCTCTCTCTCTCCATCTATCTCACTTCTTCTCTCTAACTCTATCTCTCTCTCTCCTTCTCTCCAACTATATATCTCTCTCTCCCTCTCTCTCCCTTTCTCTCGCCTTTTCAATTTCCATCTCATTTTTACCCTCGATATCTTCCTCCATCTATCTCTTCCTTTTTTCTCCCTCTCTCCCACTCCATCTCTCTCTCCTTTTCTCCCACTCTCTCTCCCTCTCTCACCCTCACTCTTACCTTCCCAATTTCCATCTCTCTTTTCACCGTCAATGTCTCACTTCTTCTATCTATTACCTTTTTTCTCTTCTCGCCCTTACTCTTCCCCTCTCTAACCCTCTCTCCCACTTTTTCTTCCTCTCTCCCTCACCTTCACCTGCTTTCTTTCTTTCCCTCTCTGCCCTCTTTCTCCCCCTCTCCCTCCCTCCCTCTCTTAATCTCTTTCTCTCCCTCTCTCCATCTCTCCATCTCATTGTCTCTTCCTCTCTCCTACTCACCATCGTTCCCTTTCTCTCTCTCTCTCTCCCTCTCCCTTCCTCTCCCACTCTCCCCTCTCTCTCCCTCTTTCCTCCTCTATTCCTATCTCTACCTCTCTTTCTCTTAATCTCTCCCTTTCTCCTCTATATCCCTCTCTCCCTCTCTCCCTATCTCTCTCCCTCTGCCTCTTCATCTCTCTCCTTCTCTCCCTCTCTCGATCCCCCTCTCTCATTCTACCTCTCTCTGTCCTTTTCTATCTCTTTACCTCTCCCTCTCTCTTTATCTATCTGTCTCTCCCTCTCTCCTCTTTATCTCTCCTACTCTCTCGTTCTCCATCTCCTCTCTCTCCCTCTCCCCCTTCGTCTCCATCTCTCGCCCACTATCTTCCTCTATCTCCCCCTTTTTCTTTCTCTCCCTCGCTTTCTCTATTCCTCTCTCCATCCTTAGGTCTATCCATCTCCCTCCCTCTATCTCTCCTTCCTTCTCTCCCTCTCCCACTTTCTCCCTCTATCCCCTGCTCTCTCCTCCACTTGTCTCTCCTTCCTTCTCTCTCCCTATCCTCTTCTCCCACTCCCTCTTTCTTCGTCTCCATACCTCTCTCTCCCTCACTCTCTCCCTATCTCTCTCCATTTCTCCTCGTCTATCTCTCTCCCTCTCTTTCTCCCTCTCTCTTTCTCTCTTCCTCTCCCACTTTCTCCCTCTCTCTCCCTTTCTCTTTCTCTACATTTCTTTATTTATTCCTTTCTCCCTCTCCCTTTCTCTTTCTCTACATTTCTTTCCCTATTCCTTTCTCCCTCTCCCTCTCATTCCATTTCTCTTCTTCTCTCTCTCCTTATCTCTTCTCTCTCTTCCTCCATATTTCTCTCCCTTCCTCCCTCCCTCTCTCTTTTTCTCTCCCCCACTTATCCCCCTCTCCCTATCTCCCTCTCTCTCTCTTACTCCCCCTCTCCTTATCACCCTCCCTCTCTCTCCTCTCCCCGTCTCTCCCTCCTCTCCCCTCTCTCTTTCCCTCACTCTCCCTCTCTCCTCATCTCTCTCTCCCTCTCCCTCTCTCACTCCCCCATCTCCCTCTTTCTACCTCTCTTTCACTTTTTCTCTCTCTCCCTCTCTTTATCTCTCTATCTCTCTCTCTTTCTCCGTCTCTATCCATTCCTCACTCTCCCTCTCCCCTCTCTCTCTTTCTCCATCTCTATCCATTCCTCACTCTCCCTCTCCCCTCTCTCTCTCTTTTTATCCCTCTCCTTCTCTCTCTTTCTTTTTCTATCTCTCTACCTCTCCCTCTATCTCTTTGTCTATCTCTCTCTCCCTCTCCCCTCTTTATCTCTCCTACTCTCTCCTTCTCCCTCTCCTCTCTCTCCCCCTCCCCTTCTCTCTCCATCTCTCGCCCACTATCTTCCACTATCTCCCCCTTTTCTTTCTCTCCCTCACTTTCTCTATTCCTCTCTCCATCCCTAGGTCTATCCATCTCACTCCCTCTATCTCTCCTTCCCTCTCTCCCTCTCCCACTTTCTCCCTCTATCTCCCCCTCCTCCACCTGTCTCTCCTTCCTTCTCTCTCTCCCTATCCCCCTCTCCCATTCTCCCTCCTTCTTCATCTCCATATCTCTCTCTCCGCTCACTCTCTCCCTATCTCTCTCCATTTCTCCTCTCTATCTCTCTCCCTCTCTCTTTCTCTCTTCCTCTTCCACTCTCTCTCCCTCTCTCTTTCTCTTTCTCTATATTTCTTTATTTATTCCTTTCTCCCTCTCCCTTTCTCTTTCTCTACATTTCTTTCCCTATTCCTTTCTCCCTCTCCCTCTCCTTCCATTTCTCTTCTTCTCTCTCTCCTTATCTCTTCTCTCTCTTCCTCCATATTTCTCTCCCTTCCTCTCTCTTTCTCTCTTTTTCTCTCCCCCACTCTATCCCCCTCTCCCTATCTCCCTCTCTCTCTCTTACTCCTCCTCTCCTTATCTCCCTCCCTCTCTCTCCTCTCCCTGTCTCTCCCTCCTCTCCCCTCTCTCTTTCTCTCACTCTCCCTCTCTCCTCATCTCTCTCTCTCTCTCTCTCCCTCTCTCACTCCCCCATCTCCCTCTTTCTACCTCTCTTTCACTTTTTCTCTCTCTCCCTCTCTTTATATCTCTACCTCTATCTCTTTCTCCCTCTCTATCCATTCCTCACTCTCTCTCTCCCTCTCTTTCTCTCTCTTTTTATCCCTCTCCTTCTCTCTCTTTCTTTTTCTATCTCTCTACCTCTTCCTCTCTCTCTTTATCTATCTCTCTCTCCCTCTCCCCTCTTTATCTCTCCTACTCTCCCCTCTCCCTCTCCTCTCTCTCCCCTCCCCCTTTCTCTCTCCATCTCTCGCCCACTGTCTTCCTCTATCTCCCCCTTTTTCTTTCTCTCCCTCACTTTCTCTATTCCACTCTCCCTCCCTAGAACTATCCATCTCACTCCCTCTATCTCTCCTTCCCTCTCTCCCTTTTCCACTTTCTCCCTCTATCTCCCCTCTCTCCTTCACTGTCTCTCCTTCTTCCTCTCCCTTCTTCTTCCTCTCCTTACCTCTCTCTCCCTCACTCCCTCTCTTTTTCTTCCTTTCTCTCTCTCTCCATCTCTTCATTTCTCCCTCTCTCCTTTTCGACTTCCATTTTATCTCTCTCTCCCCCTACTCTCTTTTACTCTCACTCCAACTCCCTACGACCCTCTCGTCCTCTCTATCCCAATCCCTCTCTTTGCCTCTCTCTTTCTTTTCCTCTACCACTCTCTCTCTCTCCTTTTCTCTCTAAATTTTTCTCTCTCCTATCATTTCTCTCACTTTTCATCTCTTCCTTCCCCCTCTTCCTCTCTCTCCCACTCTCACTCTTTCCCTCCTCTACCTCGTTCTCTTTCCCACTCTCTATCCCTCCCTCCCTCTCTCTTTCTTCCTCCCTCCTTCTCTCTTTTACCTTCTTCTTCTTTTTCTTCCTCTTTCTCCCTATTTCTCTCCCTCTCTTCCTCTCTCGGTCTCCCTCTCTCCCCCTTTCCCCCTATCCCCCTCTCTCTCTATCTTGGTCCCTTTCTCCCTCCCTCACTCTCTCTTCCATCTCACTCCTTCTCTCTCATCTCTCCTTCCCCCTCTCCCTCTCTCCCTCTATATCCCATTTTCTATCTCTCCCTCTTAACCTCATTCTCCCTTTGTCCCTTTCTCTCTTTTTCTATCCCCCCTTCATCCTCTCTCTCTGTGATGCCCTCGGCTCTCTTACCAATTACCTAACAAGCGTGGCTAGGTTCGTTATAGTTTAAAGACTAAAGTCTCAATTTACTCTCATAACACATGACCAATAAATAATAACATTTTAAGTATAGAGGGATGTATAATAAAATTTGCACAACTTTAATGAATACTTGTTACGAAGTCACATAATATCTATGGTGTTATTTACACATCTGGTAGACACCGTACCCTATGTTATAATCAAAAGAAATTTCTATGTTTTTCCTATCATGCATGAGCCCTTTTCTAGGAGGAACCAATGGCTTCTTTATTAGCACTACCATTGCGTTTACCGTCATGGCATGAAATAACAAAAGGGTGAGTTGAAGTTCAATAAGTAAGGTAATGCAAGTGATATGTAGTGCTATCCTATCGCTTAGCCTTTCCTCATTGATTTTAATTCGGGTAGTAGCAAGTCCGCTCTATTCTCATTCCTTGGTGATTGTTGAATCACCTACTGCTAGCAATGGAATTATCCCTCTTTGTAGCACATGGTTAGTAGAATTATCCATTGCTTAGTGATGTAATCAATTAATAGAGCACGTCATAGCTTCATTGCTAATACCCATTTAATCAAGTTAGGTTACTAAAACTATCCAATTTCAAACCAATTTGGTTACCAAACCTCATCATTTTTTGACTCAATTGTTTTCTCAAGTCAATCCACCCCTAAATGCACATGATACACGTGATGTTTCATTTACCACATTCTATCAATCATGGTTACCAATCCTTTATTTCCATACCACACTCGAAATCCAATCCACGTTTGGGATTTCACATGTTTTTCATAGTAGTCATACAAAGAATACAAGACTTGCTCATTAGGGTTAATCAATTCTTATATTTTAGTCCTAGGAATGCGTTTGAGTGCATTTGAAGTGGGATTTCATTCCTAACTCGAAATTTAGCCTTAGTCGTCGAATTTAGCTTCTAATAGGTCTACGTCTTAATTTTGATTTTTTTCTTGAAATCTTACCTTCAAACACTTCATTTTACATATATTGAGTTCTAATTGAACCATTAGTAATCAAGTTGAATAAGTGGAATTCAAATCCCAAAAATTTAGGTTTAGGTCGAATGGTTCCTAGTCTAAGCTGAAATTTCCATTTTTCTTGGAACCTAACCTTTCTACATTTCAATTTATCCTTATTTAGATGTAACTGAATGATTTATTATCAAGTTGGATGATTGGAACCCAAACCTCCAAATTTGTGATTTTAGGCCGAATGGGTTTTAAAAGTGGCAAGAGAACTTCTTTGTTTCTATGTAACTTCTTTTCATCCTAACTTACTCATCTATAATTAATTAGGTTACCATTGAGTTCTAGATCTTTAGTTACCTAAAAACAATCCAAACTTTGGCCATTTTAGTACCTAGGCCGAATGAATGCCCATCATGGTTTTATCCATCCAAACTTTAGTTCACGCCCATTTGTTTTAACTAGACCCATCAACACATATTTAGGCATACCTAACACATGGATACATAAACATACCAACCATTCATCATCATATATACAATCCAACCATTAATTTCACATCAAGCCATCAAACACAAAATACTAACATACATAACCCATAACAACATAATAAAAAGCTTTAAACCACTACCTAATTCAAGCACACATAAATGAAATTTAGGGCATAACATAATGCAACATTAACCTACTTAATTTGATTTAAGCTTTCCTAAAGATTTCTTAGATTTTCCCTTTTCCCTTTTCCCTTTCTTCTTTCTTTCCTTTTCTCTCTTTTCCATTTTCTTCCCTCTCAATTTCATTTCCTTTCTTTCTTTAGTGAGCTACGGTTTTTCTTAAAAAAATGGCTAAGTTTAACTCTCTCACACACTTATATACTCCACCTTTTTTTCTTCTCATTATTTAGTATAACATGTGTCTTAATTTTATAGTTATAAGGTGTAAAGTGAGAGAGAGAAAATGGAAGCAAGGTGGCGGGTTTGAAGTGAAAGGTTGCTAGGTGTCGCTAATTAAACCAATCTAGAAGATTGGGTGTCCAATTAGTAACTAAAAAGGGTAGCTAAAGGGTAACTAAACTAACCAAATTTCTAAGGTAGTTTGGTTTCCATAATTCAGCATTTTCACCATATTTAGGTGATTCTTTCACTTGCATGGCATTTTTAGATATATGTTAAGGGAAAATGAATAATGGCTAGCTAAATACCTAAAAATTTATTCCCATAAACACTCCCATGAACATTAGGTATTTTAATATCATAAAATATTAAAGAAAATATCACATAAATTACACCCACATCTAAAAAATATTTATAGATATTTGAGGATATATATATTTCTAAACTTAAGAATTTTCACGGGAGTTCCATTTCTCTCCCTAAAATTTTGACATTCATTTAATTTTTAAGCAATTCCCAAAATTTTGGCACTCTCCACTCCTTTAGATAATTTTTCTCACTTTATGGTACATTCTAAATATATGTTAAAGGAAAGAAATGATAACTAGCTAAGTTGCCCGAAGTTCATCCTATAAATCCTCACGAAACACTAAGCATGTTAACAACACAAAATATTAAAATAGCATATAACTCACACCTATACTTAGTATATCCATAGATAGATATTCCAATATGTATATCTATGTGGTTATGGATTCTCTCAAAGGTTACATTTCTCCCCTCCTTAAACTAAATTTCGTCCTCGAAATTGGCTTAGTCGAATAACTCGGGTATTTATCTTTCATTTCTTCATCCCATTCCCAAGTCATTTCTTTGAGGTTGTGATTCTCCCATAAAAATTAAACTAAGGCAATTTCTTTATTCCTTAGTTGTTTGAGTTGCCTATCTAGAATCCGGATGGGTCTTTCCTCATATGTTAAGTACGGGGTCGGGTTCGATGGTGTTATCTCAAGAATGCGGCTAGCTTCTCCAATACATTTTCATAACATAGACACATGAAACATATTATGTACTCCCAACAAGGATGGTGATAGCAATAGTCGATACTCCTTATCACCTATTCGATCAAGTATCTTAAACGGTCCAATATAACGCGGACTCAATTTTCCTTTCTTCCCAAATCCCAATACGCCTTTCGTCGATGAAACCCTTAAGAAAACATATTCACCGACGAGTAAACTCTAGATCCTTTCTCTTCAGTCTGCGTAGCTTTTTTGCCTACTTTGGTCCGTCTTCATCCATTGGTGAATCTTATCCACCACGTCAATCATTTGTTGTACCAACTCTAAGCCCAATAACTTTCTTTCCCCTATTTCATCCCAATGTATTGGGGATCTACATCATCATCCATACGAGCTTCATAAGGAGTCATCCTGGTTGAAGCTTAATAACTATTGTTATACGCAAACTTGACTAATCGTATGTATTTTTCCCATTTCTTGAACCACTCTAGAACGCATGCTCATAGCATGTCTTCGAGAATCCGAATGACCCGTTCGGATTATCCATCGATCTATGGATGGTAAGCTATGCTGAAGTTTATCCTTGTCCCCATGGCCCTATGTAAACTCTTACGGACTATCGAGGTGAATCTAGGCTCTCGATCCGACACGATTGAGAATGAGACCCCATGTAGCCTTAGAATTTCTTCAATATACAACTGAGCATACTTGGCTTAGTCTTAGCTGGAAGGAAATGTGCTAATTTAGTAAACTTGTCCACGATCACCTAAATGTCATCCGACCCCTTTTTTGATCTTGGCAACCCTATGACAAAATCCATAGTGATATGCTCCCACTTCCATTCTGGAATTGCCAATGGTTTCAATGCTTCGTGGGCCTTTGATGCTCCCCCTTCACTTATTGATATGTCCGACACCTCACTATATAGCTCGCCATGTCTTTCTTCATTCTCGGTGACCAATAACATTGCTTCATTACCGACCACCAATCTGTCTATCTCCCCCTCTCTTAATCCCTCTTTACCTCTCTTTCTCCCACACTCTTTCTCTCCTTTTTCTCTCTCTTTCCTCTCTCCCTTCCTATCCCTATCCCTCTCCAATTCTTTCTCTCTCCCCCTCTCATCCTATCTCTCTCCTCCCTCTCTCTCCCCATCACTCCCTCTATCTTCCATTCTCCATCTCTCTCTCTCCCCTCCCATTCTCCCTCTCTCTCTTTTTAACCTCTATTTATTCTCTCTCATTGTCTCTCCCTATCTCTATCCCAATCCCTTTCTCTCCATCTTTCTCTCATTCTTTCCCTCTCTCTCCCTTTCTTTCTCTATCTCCCTCTCTCTATCTCTAAACCTCTATCCCCCTATCTCTCTCCCTCTCTCTCACACTTGTCTCATCTCTCTCCCTCTCCCTCCCTCTCTCCCTCTCTCCCTCCCTCTTCATCTCCCTCTCTTTCCCTCCCTCTCTTTCCCATTCTCTCTCTCCTCCTTTTCTCTCTATCTATTAACATTTCCCTCTCTTCATCCCTTTATCTCTCACTCTCTCACTCCCCATCTACCTCTCTCTCTCTCCCCGACTCTCTCTTACCCTCACATTCTCCTTCTCTCCCTCTCTCTCCCTCTCTCTTCTACCTCTCTCTCTCCCTTTTCTTTCCCTCTCTCTTCCTCCCTCCCCATCTATCTCCCTTTTTCTCTCCCTCTATCCCTCCCTCTCTCCCTCTCTTCCCCTCTCTCCTTAACTTTCTCTCTCTCCCTCTCCTCTCTTTTCCTCTTCCTCTTATTCTCTCACTCAAATTACATTTCTCTCCCTTTCCCTCTCTCGCTCTCGCTCCCATTACCTTTCTCTCCTTCTCCCTCACTCCCTCTCTCTCTCTCCATCTCTATCTCTTCATCTCTCCCTCTTCCTCTCTCTCTCTCATTTTCCCTCTCCTTCTCTATCCTCACTCCATCCCTCTCTCCCTCCCTCTCTCTTTCCCACTCTCTCTTTCCCTTTTTATCCTCTCTCTTCCTCTTCCTCTCCCTTTTCCTTCTCTTTATCTCCCCCTCTCTCTCTCACTCCTTTTTCTTCTCTCACACTCTCCCTCTCTCTCATTCCTTCTCCCTCTCTCCCTATTTCCCTCTCTCTTCCCCTTTCCCTCCCTCTCCTCTCCCCCTCATCCCTCACCTTCCCTCACCTTTTCCCCTCTATACCTAGCCTTCTCACTCCCTCTCCCGTTCCCTCTCTCTCTTCCCCACTATCCCTTCTCTTACTCACTTTCCTTTTCTCCCCCTCTCTCTTCCCCCTCTTCTTCCCTCTCCCTCTACCTCTCTCCCTCTCCCTTCGTCTTTATCTATTTGTCTCTCTTTCTCCATTTCCTTCTCTCTATCTCTCTATCTCCCTCTCTCTTCCTCTCTCACTACCTCTTGATCACTCTCTTTAACTCTCTCTCTCACTCTCTTTTCCCTCACATTATCTATCTCTCTATCCCTATCTATCTCTCTTTCTCACTCTCTACCTCTTAATCCCTCTCCCCCTCTCTACCTATCCCTCTTTATCTCTCCCTCTCTCTATCCCTCCCTCTCTCTCTCTCTCTCTCCTTCCTCTCTCTTACTCTCCGACTCCCTCTCTCTCCTTTACTCTCTCCTTACCCTCTCCTACCCTCTCCTTCCCTCTCTCTCTCTCTCCCTATCTCATCCTCTCTCTCTCACTCTCTCACTCTTTATCTCCATCTTTCCCCTTCTCCCACTCTCTTCCTCTACCTTTCTCTCTCTCCCCCTCTCTACCTCTCTTTCTCGCACTCTCACTCCCTCCATTCCTCCATCTTCCCTCTCTATCTCCTATTCTTCTTCTTTCTCCCCCTCTCTCACTCTCACCCTCTCTCTTCTAACTTTGCTCTCCTACTCTCCCTCTCCCTCTCTCTTTCCCTCCCTCTTTGCCTCTCTTCCTCTCTCCCCCTCTTTCTTTCTCTCTCTCCTCCCTCTATGTACCTCTTTCTCGCTCCATCTCCCTCTCGCCCATTCTCCCTCTCTCTAACTCCTTCTCCCTCTGTCCCACTCTATCTCCCTCCCTCTCTCACTCTCTCACCCTCACACCCTCCCTCTCCCATTCCCTCACTTTGTCTCTCCCTCTCTCTCCCTTTCTTTACCCTTCTACCACTTTTCCTCCCTCTTCCTCTCCTTCCCCTACTATTTTCCTCTCTCTCTATCTTTATCTCTCCCTGTCTCTCCCTCCCTTTTTCCCTCCCTTTCCCTCTTTGCCTCTATCTCCCATTCTCCCTCTCTCCCTCTCTTATTTAACCTCCCTCTTTAGTTCTCCCTCTCCCTCTACCCCTTATTTCTCTCTCCTTTTCTCTCTCGATCCCCATCTTTCTCCCTTTCCCTCTCTCCCTTTGCTTCTCTATCACTCCCCTTTTTCTCCCTCCCTTTCTTCATATCTACCTCTCTTTCTCTCTCTCTTTATCTCTTTAGCTCTCGCCTCCCTTTTTCTCTATCCCCCTCCTTTTCTCCCTCCCTCTCTATCCCCTATCTCTCAATTTCTCTCTACCCATCTCTCCTATACACTCTCCTTCTCTCTCTCTCTCTCCCTCTCCCTCTTCCTCTTTTTACCTCTCTCTCCCTTTCCCTCTCTTGCTTTCTCTCTCTATCTCCTTTTCTTTACCTCTCCCTCTCCCATTCTCTCTATCTCTCCCTCCTCCTCTCTCTCCTTCTCGCTCCCTCACTCTCCCTTTACCCCTCTCTCTCTCCTCTATCTCTCTCTCCTCCTTTGACGTTCTATCTTTCCCTCTCTCACCATCTCTCTCCCTCTTCCTCTCTTTTTATCTCCCTCTCCCTCTCTTTTCCTTTCTCTCTCCCTCCCTCTCCACCCTCTCTAGCTCTCTCTCACTCTCTCTTCCTCCCTCCCTCTCTTACCCTCTCTCACCCTCCATATCTCCCTCTCTCTCTCTCCCTTTCTCTCCCACCCTCCCTCCCTCTCTCTTTCTCTCTCTTTCCCTCCCTTTCTCCCCTCTCTTTCCTCTCCTCTATCTCCCTCCTCCTCCTCTTTTCCTCTCTCTCCTTACCCTCTCTCCAATTTCCTCTCTCTTCCTCGTCCTCCCTCTACTCCCTCCCCACCCCCTCTCTCTTTTCCTCTCCCTCTCTCCCTCCATCTCCCTCCCACACTCTCTTCCTTTCCCTCTCCATCTCCCTCTCTCGCCCTTTCCCTTTCCTTCTCTCACTCTATCTCTCCTAATTTCTCTCTCTCTTTCTTTCACCCCCTCTCCCTCTGTCACTCTCTCCAAGTCTTCATCTCTCTTTCTTTCTCCTTCTCCCACCCTATCCCTTTCTTTCTCTCCCTCCTTACCTCTCTCTATCCCTCCTAATCTCTCTTTACCACTTGTCTCTCTATTCCTCACTCTCTCCCTCTCCTTCCTCTCTCACTCTATCTCTCCCTCCTCTCTCTTGCTCCTCTCTTAATCTCTCTCCTTTCTATCCCTCTCTCCCTCCTCTCTCTCTCCCTCACTCTATCTCTCTCCCTTTCATTCTTTCTCTACCCCTTTCTCTTTTTATCTCCCATATCTCTCACTCTCTCTCTCCTTCCCTCTATCCCTCCATCTCCCTCCCTCTTACTCTCCCCGTATCTCTCTCCTACCCTACCTCTCTCTCTCCCCCTCCCCCTCCCTCCCTCCTTCCCTCACTCTATCCCTCCCTCCCTCCCTCCCACCCTCGCTACCTTTGATTCTCTCTCTACCCTTTTCTCTCTCTATCTCCTATATATCTTTCTTTCTCTTTTCTTCCCTCTATCCCTTGCTCTCTCTCCCTCTATCTCCCTTCGCCTCCCTCTCTATCTCTCTCCCACTCCCTCTCTCTCTCTTCCTATCATTTATCCTCTCTCTCTCTCTCTCTCCCTATCCCTGTCTTGCTCTCCCTCTCCTTCCATTTTTCCCTTTTGTTTACTCACTCCCTCACTCTCTCTCTCCCTCACCACCTCTCTCTCATTCTCACCTTCTCTCATTTTCTTTCTTACTTTCTCCTTCTCCCTTTCCTCTCTCCTTCTCATCCTCTCTCTATCTCTCTCTTTCTCTCTCCCTCTCTCTCCCTCTTTTCTTTTATTTCCTCTCCCTCTTTCCCTCTCTATATCTCTCTCTCTCTCTCACCCTCTCTACATCTTTCTCTCTCCTACTCTCCCTTTCTCACTCTCTCTCTCACCCTCTCCCTCCCTCTGTTTCTCTCTCTCCCTATCCTTCTCTCCCTCTCACTCTCTCTTCCTCTCTCTCTCCCCCTCTTTCCCTCTCTCTTTCCCTTTCTCTCTTTCTCCCTCTCTCCCCCTCTCTTTCCATCCCTCTCCCCCTCACTCTCTCATTCCTCCTTTATTGTCGCTGCCGAGCGTCGAACGGGACTTCCAAAAAGAAAATAAAGGATATCACTTGGTTTCGGATCTTTATTTTATTTATAAGACTATTTGCGAGTTTGGAGTCGCCACCTAGTATTGAAGGAACTAGGAACCTAAAATTGGCACTAGTTCGGAGATTACTATGGTAAGGAGTCGATTACGCTTATGGGAAGATAATTAATCACCCAAAAGTGCCCTTTCCTAAGAAAGGTACCACATCTAGCTTAGTCCTAAATTATCTCCAAAAATATATATATTTTTTTTTGCCAAATTATTTTTCAATTTTTGAGACTCCAATTTTTCAAGTCAAATTAAGTTTTTTATTTTGGAGCGTGGCATCGTATTGAAACGATCGTCGGACCCCTTCCGTCGGGAGACACGTCGGTTCAAACATCGGATCCACTTTTTAGTCTCGACACAACCGGTGTGCCGGAGAACACTTGTTTATTAGAAAAACTTCTTTTTCTTTTTTTTTTGACTAACAACGGTCCCTATCGGATAGGAGACTTTTTTAAAAAGTTTTATTATTTTTTTTGTTATTTTTCTTTCTTTTATTTTATTATTATATTTATTTTATTTTATTTTATTTCTTTTTAAGAAGGGTTATCATCGGTCCCTAAAACTTAGGAGACTTGACAATCTTCTACTTATTACTTACTGAACCTAATTACTAAACAACTAAATTAAAGCTACATGAATTAAATAAAAAAATCAAATATCGAAATTTAAATTAGTAACGAGGCATACATAAAATGAAATCCAGATTAAAAATTACATTAATTAAAATAATAAAACCAACTCAATAACTAATTTTAATATGAAATAAAAAAAATCCCTATAAAAAAATTCACTTTTTTTCTTACTTCTTTTTTTTTTTTGGGTACATCTAGCCGAATTTCTCTGCTTTTTTTTGTTTGCGGACTGGATCGAAATTTGAGTCCGGCCCATTAACCCGTGGGTTGGGCCGATCCAACCCACACCATTTAAAAAAAAAAAAAAAAAAACTCAAAAACCAAACCCAAAACCCATTTCGAGCATAACTTAAGATCAAAAGCCCCTTTTTCTTTTTTTTTTTTAATTTTCCCTTTTCTCCTCTCTCTTTCCCGTTTCTCTTTCTTCTTCTTCTTCTTCTTCTTCTTCCCTTCTCTCTACCGATTGCCATGGACGAACCGGGTTCGTCCCTATTTTTTCGTTTTCTTTCGTTTTCTTCTCTTCCTCCTTTCCCGCACCCCTCTCTTCTTTCTTTTCCTTCCCTTTCTTATTACTCTCCCTTTCCGTCTCTCTTTTTTTTGTAACATGTTACTGCTTGCCATGGACGAACCGGTGGAGGTTCGTCCATGGCAGCTTGATTTTCCCTTTTCTTTTTTCTTCTCCCCTTTCTTTCCTTTTTTCCTCGCTCAAACAAAAACCCCCAAATCAATTTCTAAAAATTCTCCCCAATTCTCACCGAACCCTAATTTTTCAATTCTTCAAATTTTCATGCGATATTGCCTTGATTAGGTTGAAATCAAGTTAATTCACACCCTTTAGGACTCAATTTTATCAAAACCCCCAAATCTATTCTTCAAATTTTTACAATTTCGAAAAAAATCCCAAACTTTAAATCGGACTTAAATTGAAACAAAAAATGAAATTTAAGAGAAATTAGAGGGATTACATAAAAGAATTGGTTGGAATGGATGTGGACTGCCTTCAATTCAAGTAACTTTAATTTCTTCTTTTTTTCGGATTTTCTCTCTTTTTCTTTACTTGCTCGATTTCCCTTTTTTTTTCAATCGCTAACTCTCTCCTAATTTTGCGAGCTTCACTCTTAATTAATGTGTTCTTGGCTATCGGACTAAAGAAAAAAAAATCCCCCTCCCTTCTCTCTCCTTTTCCATTACTTGTCTGCGTGTGTATATATATGTGAATGTGGCTTGGTTGGTTCCCCCACTATGATGGTGGGGGATTTTCTACGAGGTTTTACGGAGTGGGCGTCTCGACCATTTTTTGGTCCTAAGGGATGGCTATGGCGAGGGCTGGTAAGGGGAAGGTAGTGCGATTGCTTGCAATTTGCGGCATGGTGAGGTTACGGGAATTGGGGGATTGCCACGGAGATTGCTAGATATGGGGGAAGTTGTCCGGAGGGGCTATGGGAGTTGTGTGGCTAAAGCGATGAGGTTGCTTCTTGGAGGCACTATGGAGGTTATGTGGTGATGCGAGTGCTGGAATTTGCAGCGATGAAGGTAGTCGGCGAGCGAGAGGGTGCCGAAATTGTTGACTTGAGAGGAGTTGGGCGGTACAAGTTGAAAATTTTTTCTTTTGTTTTGTATTTTTGTATTTTATTTTATTTTTTGTAATTTTGTTCGAATTCTAAATAAATAAATAAAAGAAAAATTATATATATATATATATATATATATATATATATATATATATATATATATATATATATGTATTTTTTTTCGTCTTGATTTTATACAAAGCAAGCCTAAATTTACATAATGAAAATAAAATAAAGAACACAAAAAATAATACACAAAGGTAAAATTTTAGGGTATGACGGTTGCCCCCTCTTTGCAATGCTTACGATGCAAACATTAAGCTGAAATATAAATTTTAAGTTGAGTTTGTTTAGTGAGCTTGCAAAGAAGAAAATATGAGAAAAATAAATTAAAATCTACTAAAATGACTTAGTTGGAGATGGAATGTCATGCGGAAATGCAATGAATTATGAAAACGAGTGCAATGACCTTGTTGTTAAGGGCGACCTACTGCGAAATTAAACATGTGATGTTATCAAATGGTAATGCGCCTTGAAAATTGAACGTGCAATACAAAAGAATTAACCATGCGGTACTCTAAAAGCTTAAAATATGCAAAACACGACCAACTTGGAGGGTGGTCAACCTCGAAAAATAAATATGCATTACATGGTCAACTTAGAGGGCGACCAATACTGAAAAATTAAATATGTAGTACACGACCAAATTGGAGGGCGGCCGACTACGAAAAATTAAATATACGTTACATGGTCAACTTGGAGGCCGACCAACCCTTAAAAATTAAATATGCAGTACACAACCAAATTGGAGGGCGACCGACTACGAAAAATTAAATATGCATTACATGGTCAACTTGGAGGGCGACCAACCTTGAAAATTTAAATATGCATAACACGACCAAATCGGAGGGCGGCCGACCACGAAAAATTAAATATGCATTACATGGTCAACTTGGAGGGCGACCAACCACGAAAATTTAAATATGCATAACACGACCAAATCGGAAGGCGGCTAGCCACGAAAAATTAAATATGCATTACATGGTCAACTTGGAGGGTGACCAACCACGAAAAATTAAATATGCGATACACGACCAAATTGGAGGGCGACCGACTACGAAAAATTAAATATGCATTACATGGTCAACTTGGAGGGCGACCAACCACGAAAATTTAAATATGCATAACACGACCAAATCGAAAGGCGGCTAGCCACGAAAAATTAAATATGCATTACATGGTCAACTTGGAGGGTGACCAACCACGAAAAATTAAATATGCGGTACACGACCAAATCGGAGGGCGGCCGACCACGAAAAATTAAATATGCATTACATGGTCAACTTGGAGGGCGACCAACCCTAAAAAATTAAATATGCGGTACACGATCAAATCGGAGGGCGGCCAGCCACGAAAAATTAAATATGCATTACATGGTCAACTTGGAGGGCGACCAACCACGAAAAATTAAATATGCGAGTACATGGTCAACTTGGAGGGTGACCAACCCCGAAAAATTAAATATGCGATAATTGCTGGGCGGTTTACTGTTGTGATGACTTGAGTTGACGGATCTTACACGAAGTGGAGCTGGTCATTAGATGTTGGGTTATACGCTTGGGGGTGGTCCGTTATGAGACGACCATGCTCGAGAGGATTTGAGAGAAACTTTGAATTTTCGTGTCCTTGGTAATTCGTTACCTAGGATTTATCTCAATTTTTCTTCTTTTTATTTAGGGCGCGAGTACTCGAAACAAAACTTAACATGATGATTAGTTGGGGTACCTGTAAGAGCCATAGGCCGCTCCGACTCAAATCCCCCTTTCAACTTTTCTTTGTCGGTTATTCGGGTTTTCAATGCTTGTTAGTCATCCGTCATCCGAGTCTTATGACCTTGCCCCCGACCAAGTCTTGCCTTTCTTATGAACTTGGTCTCATCGACTTGTTCGATTACCCATAGGACGAGCTGATCATTTCTATTGTATCGATGATTGTGGCTATTCCCTAGTATGATCGACTCGTCGAGTGATTTCTCACATTGGATAATGTTGTATTGGGTTCATTTCTTCGCTTTGGTGTCTTTCTTGATAACTTGAGATACCATGTAACTCTTGAAGTGTTTAACAACTTTGCATTTCATGAACTCGCTTCTTTCGTGGAGAAAGCTATGTAGATCTTATTCGGGGATTTTGATTCTAAGGTTCAAACAAAAACCCACCGACTCTCATAGACTTGTCATGCAAACGTTACGGTATGGCTAGTATGTGGCTTTTGCATTTATGTTTGGACGTGACATTGAAACAATGATCAAATTATGGGTTTGATGGTAGAAAATGTTGCTTGCCCCCAAGTATTGTCCTTTGGCACCAACCATGATTTGGCAAAGCTTATGTCTCGATTTTGACTATCCATTTTCAATAAAATTCAATTATAGGTGCTCGAGAATCTACTACTTATCCGATTGGTAAATCATCTCAAGTTAGAAGGGACTTTTACTAGTACGTAATGCGAGCTAAGGCGTGGTTTCTTGAAAAAAATGGTCAAATAGGCTCAAACGGTGTTTCAAGGTTCTATTGACATCGGACCACTTTTTTTTTTTTGAGTTAAATGTGATTAGAGGCATGTTCGATTGTGATTACGTCCTCTTAACTCATGCTTCTCTCTCTCTCTTTTCTCGGGGTTGGTATTTGTAAGGCAAATCACTCTTTTCTTTCATGGTATGAATCGTAGTGGTTTGGTTCTTTCTTTTCTTTTTCGTGTCGAGTACATTTTAGAAAGATCATGATTTTCTTTCTCTCACATTCCAAATTTTGGTAGTGACTTCCTCTTTTTCTATTTTTTATTATTATTATTATTTTTTTTTTTAGCATTGAGTTTTTTATGAAGACAAGTAATTTGGGTGACATGCCTCTTAAGTCATTGTTCCGAACCATCGATTTGCCCCCAATGTGAGGGGTGATCCGAGCTCAGGTTTCATGAAAGGAATAAAAGCTCAAAATTGATCTTTCAAATGGTAAATTTTGAATTTGAGTATGATAAACTTCCAACGAAGGCCTTTCCTCATTCAATCAATAATAGTACCTAACCCGACAAGTTTCATTTTCATTAGCCCCTTTTTATTAGAATAATATTTAGATAGAACCCGCAAATTAAAACACGTGCTACATCATGGTCATGGGTGGTGCCACGGGAGCAATTCGGGACGGGGCCAAATGAACAAGATTTAGGTTCAATTGTGATTTGGTTTCATGTTTGTTTATTTCTCCCCTTTTTACATGTAACCTTTGCATGACGAGTCCGAGTGTTGACAAGATATATTCGTTCCTCTTCATCGGGCTTGTCACTTCATTCATCCGTTATTGTAGACAAAAGTAGTGTCGAGCGATTATCCCCGAACTAAAATCTTGGTTGCTTAGTCTAGTCAAGAATAATTTTCATCACATGCAAAATGGTCCGACCAACTTCAAACGCACATAGAAACCACAAGTTCCCTTTAGATTCATCGGCACCCTTTTTTTTTTTTTTGAGGTCGGATTTAGTCGGCTATCTATTAAATAGAATATCGCCTAAACATCTTAATTAACTCATATGCCATTCATAAACAATATTAATAGAGATCATGAGAGGATAGAAGGTTTTTTTTTTTAGTTTTGTTTTTGAGGTCGTAGGTCGAAGACATACGAAGAAAAAAAAAATGCAAAGCACATGTTTGGTCCGAATTTCATTCTTTATTTCGTAAAGAAGAAAATGGCATTTCTCAAGCATAGTATTTCTTTACTCGCATCGAGTTTACAGGTTTGACTATATCATCCCCATCCATACTAGTCAAAAGAAGTGCACCTCCCGAGAATACCTTCCTTACTACATACGGGCCTTCATAGTTGGGTGACCACTTGCTTCGTTCTCTCCAGGTATCGATAGGACTTTTCGAAGCATCAAATCTCCCTCACAGAATTCTCTTGGTCGAACCTTTTTGTTGTATGCATTGGCCACTCTCTTCGATACATTCGTGCATGACAAATAGCCGCCAACCTCTTTTCACCGATCATGTTCAACTTGTTCGTATCTAATTCGAGCCCATTCCGCTTCTTCCAACTATGTTTCCATGAGTATCCCGAGAGAAGGGATTTCTACTTCCAAAGGCGTCACCGCCTCCATCCCGTAAACCAAGGAATATGGGGTGGCTCCCGTAGACGTTCTTACGAGTAGTACGATATGCATGCAGAGCATATGCGAGCATTTCATGCCGGTCTCTATATGTAACCACCATTTTCCGCACGATCTTCTTGATATTCTTGTTTGCGGCTTCGACCGCCTCATTCATCTTAGGCCGATATGGTGTTGAGTTCGAGTGCTTAATTTTCCATCGTTTGCACAATTCTCGCTATCATTTTTCCATTGAAATTCCGAGCATTGTCGGTAACTAAAGTGCTCGGTAAGCCGTATCGACAAACCAAGTTTTTCTCTATGAACTGCTGGACCACTTTCCGAGTGACATGAGCGTAAGAAGCGACTTCGACCCATTTAGTGAAATAGTCAATTGCCACCAAGATGAAACGATGACTATTGCTTGCTTTTGGATTAATAGGGCCAATGACATCCAATCCCCACATGGCAAAAGGCCAAGGGGACACCATATTGTTCGAGTGGAGCAGGGAGGAGCATTGATCCGATCTCCGTAAACTTGACATTTATGACATTTGTGGACATACTCTATACAATCCCTTTCCATCGTTAACCGAAATATCCACATCGTTGCATTTGACGAGTCATAGTGTGGCCATTTGCATGGGTTGCACGGATTCCTTCATGGACCTCCTTAATCATCTTCTTAGCCTCTGCAGTATTTAAACATCGAAGAAGTGTTCCGTCAAAACTCCGTTTGTACAACACCTCACCATCCAAGTAAAAATCCATGGATAATCTTCTCAAAGCCTTCGATCTATCTTGGAAATGCCTAAGGGATACTCTCTATTTTTGAGGAACATCCGGATGTCATGGTACCATGGCTTGCCATCCGTTTCTTCTTCAATAAGACAACGATAGAAGCTGGTGAATTTCCGGTTTCAATACAAATGGGCCGTATTCCGACCCCCATATCAAGTCAAGTCATTGAAGCTAGTGTTGCTAGCGCATCAGCAAACCGATTTTTATCTCTCCCCAAATGAGCAAACTCAATTTCATCAAACTCTTCGGCTAGTTTGGTCGGATAAGCTCGATAAGGTTTCAACTTCTCATCCTTGGTTTGCCATTCTCCTTTGACTTGGTAAATTATCAGCATTGAGTCGCCGTATACTTTAAGATTTGTGATCCCTCCGTCTATAGCTGCCTCTAAACCATGTATGCAAGCTTCATACTCGGCTATATTGTTGGTGTAGTCAAACCGAAGGTGGATGGCTATCGGATATCGCTTACTATCCGGAGAGACTAGTATCGCTCCTATACCATTGCTCGATACATTCATCGCCCTATCGAAATACATAGTCCATTTTTCAACATCGGACTCCACTACTTCAATTTCGGATGCCATGATGTTCTCATCAGGAAAATCAAAGTTTAATGGTTCATAATCATCGATCGCATTGTACGCCAAATGGTCCGCGATTGCGCTCCCTTTCACCGACTTTTTGGTCATGTATACGATGTCATATTCTCGCTAATAAAACTTGCCATCTTGCAATTCCGCTTGACAAATATGGCTTCTCGAAGATATACTTGAGGGATCTGTTTTTGATATCAACCATGTCGTATAATACAACATATACTGTCTAAGCCGTCGGGTGCTCCATATTAGGCCGCAACATAATTTTTCTAAGTGATCGTATCGAGACTCACAATCGGTGAATTTCTTACTCAAAAAGTAAATGGCTTGCTCCTTTCTTCCAAGTATCATCATGTTGCCCCGAACACAACCCATCGCCGACTCGGTGACTATCGGATATAGAATCAAAGGTCGACCGTGCACAGGTGGGATAAGAAGAGGAGGATTTTGTAGATACTCTTTGATCTTGTCAAAGGCCGACCGGCATGCATCGTCCTAAGTTCTCGGATTGTTCTTTCTCAAAAGCCGAAAGATGGGTTCACATGTAACCGTGAGCTATGAGATGAATCGAGCTATGTAGTTCAAACGGCCTAGAAAACCTCGGACTTCCCTCTCACTATCGGGTGCCGGCATTGCTTGGATGGCTTTAGCTTTGTCGGGATCCACCTCTATCCCTCTATTGCTCACCACAAATCCCGGTAGTTTTCCCGATTTGACCCCAAATGTGCACTTGGCCGGATTCAACTTCAATCGGTACTTTCTCAATCGCTCAAACAGACTTTCTCAATGTCCGTATATGATCCCCTTCGAGCTTTGTCTTAGCGATCATATCATCCACGTACACCTCTATTTCCTTATGCATCATGTCATGAAAAAGGGTAACCATAGCCCGTTGATAAGTTGCTCCGGCATTTTTCAAACCAAATGGCATGACTTTGTAACAAAAGGTTCCCATGGGGTGATAAAAGCAGTCTTCTCCATGTCCTCCTCTCGCCATCTTGATCTAATTGTATCCCGAGAAACCATCCATGAAGGAGTAAGTGGAGTTCTTTGCGGCATTGTCTATAAGCATGTCAATGTGGGGCAATGGGAAATCATCTTTGGGACTAGCCTTGTTTAAGTTTCGAAAATCAACACACATCCCGATCTTCCCATTTTTCTTGTTGACTACCACGATGTTTGACACCCAAGTTGGATATTTAATCACCCGGAGGAATCCAGCTTCAAATTGCTTGATGACTTCTTCTTTCACCTTCATAAGAACATCCGGCCTCATTCTCCTCAACTTTTGTTTTACCGGTTTATGATCGGGGAATATAGGGATTTTATGTACCACTATACCAAGCATCTAAACCAGGCATATCCTCATACGACCAGTGCAAACACATCCATGTACTCCCGTAGTAAGGCAATCAAACCCTCTCTTTCTTGTTCCGATATCATGGTTCCGATCTGCAGTTCTTTTTTATTATCCTCGGTGCCCACGTTTATGTTTTCTAGCTCTTCTTGATGAGGTTTTATGGCCCGTTCGGATAACTCGACTAGCTTAGTAAATTCATCCACATCCTTGTCCTCAAATTCTTCTTCATCCATGGCAATCAAATTCTCCTCAAATTTAGGCCAAACATGTTCGATGCAATTATTTTGGAATTTTAGAAGATGCTCATTTTCTATATCCCCGAAAATTAGAAAATGTGAAAATAAAAGGAATGGAAAAGAAAAAGAAAAATGGCACAGAGTGTTTAAGAGAGTTCATGATCTCATATTAATATCATAGATAAATGCTCCACACAAGTCTTTCTTGGTATCTTGAGCTAGATAACCAAAAGATTAAGATGTTCAAAATGAAAAGAAGCGAGTAAATTACTCAATAGTATAGGTAAGCGAATCTCCTCTTCCTTCCAATTATTAAGCCTCTCACCCGACGCTCCTTCCTTGATCAACAGGTCAATAGGCAGCATTTCCTCTTGAGTGTTGACGATTAGTTGTGGTAGCATCACGGACCGAGGAACAACCACTATCGATTCGGGATTACCGACTTCTTCATTCCTTGACTCCCCCTCCAGTGTGATTGATGGACAAATCCGCCACTCGTTGCCCCCAAGTTCACTACTTCATGATTCGATTGATGGCACAAGCGAGGTAGGGGAAAGTAACTCGAATGTGAGGAATCATAATCCTTTCTTCATTAGGCTCTCGACCTTTAATTCTAGCTAATCGTTTTTCTTTCTTTTGCTCAATAACCCTCGGATAATCCTTCCTAGTGGGTTTGAATCCCGGACCAAAACGGTAATCCGAATTGGCTTGCGTCAACACATTCCCGGCTCCAAACATTCCGACATTGCAATCACAGTTCCATGGGAGTCCATATTTCATCAAATATTTTGTCGCCATCATTGTAGCCACGGACACTTCGGCCTTCTTCGAAAGGTATTCTCCGGCACTCGCTTCCGCATCGACGATTTCAAATGCATGTAGATTACCATCTCGACTTCCTTCACTCTCAATATAAGGCACCGACACATTTTTTAGCAGAGGTAGTGCCTCTTCCGCCATCACGGTGACTAGCTTGCCATTAGCCACATATTTCAATCTTTGGTGCGGCGATGAAGTCACGACCTCAACCGAGTGAATCCGGGGTCTTCCCGTAAGCATGCTATAGGATGGCTGAATATCGATGACCCGTAAAGTAACTAGGAACCGATTAGGCCCGATATCCAAGTTGATATCGATGTCTCCTATCACTCGTCTTGGAGATCCATCATAAGCTCTAGCCATCATGCTACTAGGATGCATGTGAGATGCATCAACCGGTAATCGATCCAAAACCAACTTGGGTAAAACATTCAAAGCGGACCCATTATCGATCGTAACTTTGGCAATCACATGTTCTTTACATTTGATCGTGATGTGTAGCGGCTTGTTATGGCCTCGTGCCTTCGGGACCCGGTTCATTCTCGGAGAAAGACAAATAGTTGGTAGCTCGAATTCTACCCACCGGATTTTCCATGGCATCGGCGGTGACCTCTTGAGGGACATATGCTTCATTTAAAACTCTTTGCAATACTTTTCGATGTGGTTCTAAACTCATGATTAATGATAGCAGGGAGATCTTGGCGAGTGTTTTCTTTAGTTGATCCACCACGCTATAGTCACCGTTTTTCATCACCTTGAGAAATTCAATTGCCTCTTCATCATCTATAGGCTTGTTTAATTCTCCAACCTTCGTGAGGTCTCGCTACTTCCTTGCCTTTTTCCTTTCTGGATGCTTCCAACTCTTTAGGTGTATAACAACGTCCACTCCTAGTAAGGCCCGTTACATCACTACCCGTTGACATATTCATGATCGGATAGTTATGATTAACCGTATTGTAAGGTGGGGCTAAACGGATCTTCGGCATCGTCAGAATCATCCTCGGAGGCCCATTGCTCGTTGGTTGGTAGCGGCACAAATCATCATAATTGGTTACCCGTGGTGAAACCATGCCTACAACCGCTCTCTATGTGCCTCCTCTACTCGTAGAGTCCCTAGCATCATCATAGTCTCTACCTCCTTATGAAACTCTTCACATTTATCGATATCATGCCCTTTCACTCGATGATACCGACAATACCGGTCCTAATCATCTTCGATTTGACGGTTAACCGGCTTTCTAAGGCAATCAGCTTGGGATAGCATTGTGTATAACCGAGTCCATAGATACCTTCACCTTCTTCTCCTCTTGATCGAACTTCTTCCCTTCCAAGTGTTATCATACCGACATTACTCCCCCGCAAAGCATGACTTGGGAGTGGATTAGTATTGATATTCGGAGGGCTTGAATCATCAAAACTTATCCATTTATGCTTGATAAGCTCCCTCACTTTTCTCTTAAAAGCCAAACAATCCTCGATGGAGTGCCCATTGATACCATTATGGTATTCACATTGTTCATTGCTTTTGTACCATGAGGGAAATGGAGGTCGCACGAGCTCTGCAGGAATAGGGACTACTTACCCTATATTGACCAATCGTTGAAACAACTCTTTTAGAGAGAATGGCGGGGGTGGTAAAGGTTCTAGTCTTCTCTATTATAGTTATAATTACGGTTGGGCTGATTGCGTGGTATTTGGTGGAAATTCGAAGGACCACGAGGTGGTCTTACCGAACGTGGAAATTGATTGTTTTGGTAAGTGAGTATAGTGGGATGATATTGGGGTGGCAAATTTGATCGGTAAGGTGGGTAGTTTTGGCTTGTTGTTGGTGGTCTTATTTGGGTGGAGGGAAAGGTGGCGGCTATGGTATGTGTTGGATATTGTGGTTGGGGGTAAGGCGATGGTTGTGTTTGGTAATGACTTTGATTACTGTATTGTCTTGAGTTGTTCCAATAGCTTGGGGGTCTATAGGTTGCCACTTGATTGACTTCCCCTTCCCTTCTCTTGGTTCCCATGCTTACCTTCTTTTCTCGCTCCCCAGTAGATCTTTCCAGCCTTGATGGCTAGCTCTACTCTTTCTGCAATGACCACTATATCCATGAAGTTTGTTGAAGCATTTCCAATCAAATACTCAAAGTAGGGTGCTTTGAAAGTATTCGAGAATATGGAGATTAATTCGAGCTCGGGTAGTGGCGGGTGAATCCGAGCGGCCACTTTACGCCACCTTTGTGCATACTCTTTGACCGTCTCTTTAGCCCCCTTTTCCATACCTTGTAAGTCTTATCGGTTCGGAGCTACCTCCATGTTAAACTTGTATTGCTTAAGGAAAGCATCCGCCAAATCTTTCCACCTTCTAATCTTAGATCCTTCCAGACCTCATATACCAATCTCGGTCGACCCACCTAAACTCTCATGGAAGAAGTGTATTAGCAATTTTTCATCATGTACAACCTCTCGCCATTTTGCTACGATAAACCCTCGAGTGGGTCGTGGGACATTGAGTTCCAGTGTACTTGGCAAAATCCGGGACCTTGAATTTTCTTGGAATTACCACGTCGGGTATTAGGCACATTTCGAAGCCTTGACTCGGGTCATAAATGTCTCCTCCCTCAACAGACTCTCGGACATTCTTCTAGAGCCATTAACTTGTCTATACTTGGACCTTCAACTCGCCTTATAATCATGAGCTTCCTCCCTTATAAGATCCATTGCAGGTAGGGGTGGCCTTTGTGGCACTCGTGGATCCGCCGGATATGCTCCAGTAGCATGTGAAGTTTCGACGATAGAAAGCATCTTGGTTGGTTGCATGTGTGTTGGATGGCCCAACTTGACCGAGCAATGGAATTGCAGGTGATATCTCGGGTTGCGTCCGTTCCCTATTCAAGATACCTCCCCTACTTACCGCCTCTTGAAATAAGATCCTCAATTGCACCATTTCCTCCTTTAGGAATTCAACATCTTGCCGACGCAACTCGCTCTTGTCTTGCCCTTTCTTCGTTCTCCATTTAGCGGGCCCCGAACCTAGTGTCGTGGACGCGTGGAGGGGATTGAGCTTTGGTGGAGCGGCCTATGTTTCACGATCCCGAAAACAACTACAAGAATATATGTACGATGAATATACAAGTATGTACATGCATGATTTGAATTGGGTTAGATACCTTTTTGTGTTTGCCGCACATTAAATCATGACAGAGTTTGTATTAAAGACGGGCCGGATCAAAGCTCGCATTCGCCGAAGGCAATAGAGACCCCACGTATATTTTGGGTGACTTGGGAGATATATCTCCCCCTTATTTTGATTGCAAGCATACACACTCGCTTGATCTCGTGATATGATGACACGCGTGAAAGGCCATGCTCAAGAAAACCGAAAATATCGACTTCTAATGGATTCTTAATCGCGACATAAAGATAGTTTTCATTACAAGATAAAAGGTCACAAAAGTAATCTTATTACATAGGGTATTTTCAATACATTGAAATTCGAACTTCTAGCACGTCCTAAACGTGACTTAGAGCCATTTTCCAAAAAGGAAATTACAAACATGAAAATCCCTATTACAAAACCTATTCTAGATTCGACCACGACTCGAAACCCTCGTAGGCGATCATGCCATTCACAAGCCTTCGGAGTTGCTCAAAAAGAGCCGAACTTGCTCATCTCTCGGATGTATGCCATCGCCTAAATCCTCTATGGTGTGTCGCATGTGTAGGGCATAATTCTTAGCATTCCGGGCTTGCAAGTGGTATTCCATGGTCCTACTTCCCCATTCAGCCTACTTCCCTCATCGGGACATCTCTTTCCCTTTCAAAAACCATTTTCTCATCATGAAGATTAGTTAACTCATCCATTAGAGAAACCGTGAGTTTGGTTGCATTCTCATGTTTTTCGTTGAGCGATCGATGATCCTTCTTTATCTGTCTTACTAACCCCTTTGATCGTTGAAGTTGATCATGAAGCTCCTTGTTTTCTTTTTCTAAAGCACTCATTGCGTGGTCTTTCAAGTCAAGAGTTTCTTCCAACTTTCTTTTCTTTTGAGTCGGTTCGGTCACTTGAGCATTCGTGACTTCATTAAATACTTCATGTTGGGCATTCATCTCTTGGCGGATGTCCTCCATCGTCTCACTCCTCGGCCGAGAGGGACCCTCGAATGGTGGCACACGATATCCTTTTCCCCTAGTGCTTTGCCATTTAGGATACCCCGGTGTGGTTCTTCCGTCTACTCTTCTTTCGGGAGTGTCTATCCCTCTATTTCTCCATGCAGCCTTTGCTTTTTCCAAACGTTTCCTTGAGACTTTCAAATCTTCATAACACTCAGCCAAATCCATGGTTCTCGGTATAAACCGTTCAAAACCCAACTGTCTCGGGAACATATTCGGGCAATAGCCGATACAACAACGTGCTCCGATTAACGGTACCCAAGGATAGTCTCCACAATAAGCTAAGTAAGACCGGAAAAAAGCATATTGTGCCCTCCAAGTGAAATTCGACTTCTCTAAACTCCGAACATACCCGTCCATACCGTTTTTCCCAACTCATCGAGGGGGTGTCTAGAAAAGTTCTCTAGTTTGGAATGTAAGTGCCATGGCGTGTGAAAGATACCCGAGGCCTTACCGAGTCACTATGTGGCTAACCGTCCAAACAAACAAGTAGTGGGACACAACACCTCAAATGTCCCTCCCCTTTCCTTCGACAAAAATTCAAAGATGAGAGTGTTTCTGCTAGGATTGTAGCGGTAGGGTTGATTTTGAGGGATACTACACTTTTGAACACATTTACCGCTTCGAAGTCGATCATACCTTCGACTGACGATAATAGTACCAACCTATATATGCCCAATGCCGTATTCGAGTCCGAGGCTATTGTCCTTGTCATGTAGGTGTTTTGTGAATTCCGTTTGGAGGAGATTCCAAAACCATCCATACGTTCGACCCTCTCGCGTCCTTTGCTTATCAAGCAATGGTCGAGTTTATTTCGATTAACCATGTGAAGTGTGCTAGAGCTTGTTCGGGAGGGTCGTAGAAATAGATCGCCTTTGATTCAGGAAATGCTAGCAAAGCCTCATACTCTTCTAGTGTGGGTGACATATCCACACTCCCAAAAGTGAAATAGCGGTATTCGGATCCCAATGCCCTATCATGGCTTGGAAGCATGAGATCCGAACCTTGATCTTAAGCAGCTCGAGCTATATCACCATACATCTTTTGGAAGTCAAACCTATCGGTAGAAGTAAGCATTTCCCAAGCAACTAAGTAGTGGTCCCATATTGGGTAGCTTGTCGGAGAGTTTTGCTTTCTCAGGCGGTTTCGACACAAAGCTCTGGGGCAAACAATCTCCCTCGTCAATTTGAGCCCGGTCCGATCCGACCCTAAAATCCTCAATGTCATTTCTGGTTTCTTCGTCATGATTTAACGTGAAGGACCACCCGCAAGAATCGAGGGTTAGTATTTACATCATTGGAAAATGATTCGTGTCTTAATCGAGTCAACCCTAGTGGATAGGATCTAGCTCGTGTACAGTTTGGCGAAGCTCGGTCTAATCCTAAATCTTTTCAAGCTCCCGAACTCGTCTAAATTACCAGTGGGGTAATCCAGCCTCCGACCTTATATGTTAGGAGGTAGGGGAAGGTTATTCCACCATTTCTTATACATAGGGCGAGTTCCAGTCCAAACAAGAGTCCGAAGAGCATCGGTAGACTTTCGTCATACTTGCCTCCAAATCTCTCTATCTAAATCATAACGGGGTTTAGCTCGGGTCCGCAGCTTTTGTAGGTTTCATTCGTGGCGTGTGTGCAACAGTTCAAAAAAAGCATATAACCCAGTTCAAAATGCATTAAGTATGTACAAAATTAAAAGGAAATAAATTGCAAAAATTTAAAGAAAATAAAATAATACAAGAAAATAAATGACTTGAAAAATAAAGGAGAAATAAAAAATAAATGGCAAAAGTAAATAAAGAAAATAAATTTGCAAGGACTAAACTTATGGCCCGACATATCTCCCCAATGGAGTCGCCATTCCGTCGCTACCCGACGCGTCGGACGGGACTCCAAAAAAAAAAATAAAGGATATCACCTGGTTTCGCATCTTTATTTTATTTATAAGACTATTTGCGAGTTTGGAGTTGCCACCTAGTATTGAAGGAACTAGGAACCTAAAATTGGCACTCGGTTCGGAGATTCTATGGTAAGGAGTCGGTTACGCTTATGGAAAGATAATTAATCACCCAAAAGTGCCCTTTCCTAAGGTACCACATCTAGCTTAGTCCTAAATTATCTCCAAAAATATTTTATTTATTTTTTTTTGCCAAATTATTTTTCAATTTTTGAGACTCCAATTTTTCAAGTCAAATTAAGTTTTTTATTTTGGAGCGTGGCATCGTATTGAAACGATCGTCGGACCCCTTCCGTCGGGAGACACGTCGGTTCAAACATCGGATCCACTTTTTAGTCTCGACACAACCGGTGTGCCGGAGAACACTTGTTTATTAGAAAAACTTCTTTTTTTTTTTGACTAATAACGATCCCTATCGGATAGGAGACTTTTTTAAAAAAATTTATGATTTTTTTTTGTTATTTTTCTTTCTTTTATTTTATTATTATATTTATTTTATTTTATTTTATTTTTATTTATTTCTTTTTAAGAAGGGTTATCATCGACCCCTAAAACTTAGGAGACTTGACAATCTTCTACTTATTACTTACCGAACCTAATTACTAAACAACTAAATTAAAGCTACATGAATTAAATAAAAGAAATCAAATACCGAAATTTAAATTAGTAACAAGCATACATAAAATGAATTCCAGATTAAAAATTACATTAATTAAAATAATAAAACCAATTCAATAGCTAATTTTAATATGAAATAAAAAAATCCCTATAAAAAAATTCACTTTTTTCTTACCTTTTTTTTTTTTTTTCGTCCGACCGAATTTCTCTGCTTTTTTTTTGTTCATGGACTGGACTCGAAATTTCAGTCCAACCCATTAACCCATGGGTTGAGCCAGCCCATCCCACACCATTTAAAACAAAAAAAAAAAAACCCAAAAACCAAACCCAAAACCCATTTCAAAGATAACTTAAGATCAAAAGCCCCTTTTTCTTTTCTTTTTTTTAATTTTCCCTTTTCTCCTCTCTCTTTCCCGTTTCTCTTTCTTCTTCTTCTTCTTCTTCTTCTTCTTCTTCTTCCTCCCTTCTCTCTACCCGATCGCCATGGACGAACCGAGTTCGTCCCTATTTTTTTTCGTTTTCTTTCGTTTTCTTCTCTTTCTCCTTTCCCGCACCCCTCTCTTCTTTCTTTTCCTTCCCTTTCTCCTTTCTCTCCCTTTCCCGTCTCTCTTTTTTTTGTAACATGTTGCTGCTGCCATGGACGAACCAATGGAGGTTCGTCCATGGCAGCATGATTTTCCCTTTTCTTTTTTCTTCTCCCCTTTCTTTCCTTCTTTCCCTCGCTCAAACAAAAACCCCCAAATCAATTTCTAAAAATTCTCCCCAATTCGACCGAACCCTAATTTTTCAATTCTTCAAATTTTCATGTGATATTGCCTTGATTAGGTTGAAATCAAGTTAATTCACACCCTTTAGGACTCAATTTTATCAAAACCCCCAAATCTATTCTTCAAATTTTTACAATTTCGAAAAAAATCCCAAACTTTAAATCGAGCTTAAATTGAAACAAAAAATGAAATTTAAGAGAAATTAGAGGGATTACCTAAAAGAATTGGTTGGAATGGATGTGGACTCGCCTTCAATTCGAGTAACTTTAATTTTTTTTTTTTTCGAATTTTCTCTCTTTTTCTTTACTCGTCGATTTCCCTTTTTTTTTTCAATCGCTAACTCTCTCCTAATTTTTTTCGAGCTTCACTCTTAATTAATGTATTCTTGGCTATCAAACTAAAGAAAAAAAAATCCCCCCTCCCTTCTCTCTCCTTTTCTCGTTATCGTCCGTATGTGTATATATATGTGAATGTGGCTTGGTTGGTTCCCCCACTATGATGGTGGGGGATTTTCTCGCAGTTTTCCGGAGTGGGCATCTCCGACCATTTTTTGGTCCTAAGGGATGGCTATAGCGAGGCCGGTAAGGGGAAGGTAGTGCGCTTGCCGCAATTTACAGCATGGTGAGGTTACGGGAATCGGGGGATTGCCCCGAAGATTGCTAGATATGGGGGAAGTTGTCCGGAGGGGCTATGGGAGTTGTGTGGCCGAAGCAGTGAGGCCGCCGCTGAGGTACTCGTGGAGGTTGTGTGGTGATGCAGCTCGCTGGAATTTGCGAGCAGTAAGGTGGCCGTGCAGTAGAGGGTGCCGAAATTG
Organism: Dovyalis caffra; assembly: GCA_963924115.1. Taxonomy (NCBI): domain Eukaryota; kingdom Viridiplantae; phylum Streptophyta; class Magnoliopsida; order Malpighiales; family Salicaceae; genus Dovyalis; species Dovyalis caffra. Next base: position 218 of record CAWUPB010000220.1, on the reverse strand, counting down.
TTGACTCGAGAGGAGTCAGGCACTGCAAGTTAAAATGTTTTTCTTTTGTTATGTATTTTTGTATTTTATTTTATTTTTGTAATTTTGTTCTGAATTCTAAATAAATAAATAAAAGAAAAATTATATAATATATATATATATATGTATTTTTTTTTGTCTTGATTTTATACAAAGCAAGCCTAAATTTACATAATGAAAAGAAAATAAAGAACACAAAA